>JAVHZZ010000114.1:0-308783 GCA_036250195.1 Mixophyes australis
GAATCATGAATTGAATCATGAATCATGAATCATGAATCGAATAATGAATCATGAATCATGAATTGAATCATGAATCATGAATTGAATCATGAATCATGAATTGAATCATGAATCATGAATTGAATCATAAATTGAATCATGAATCATGAATAATGAATCATGAATCGAATCATGAATCATGAATCATGAATCGAATCATGAATCATGAATTGAATCATGAATTGAATCATGAATCATGAATTGAATCATAAATTGAATCATGAATTGAATCATGAATTGAATCATGAATTGAATCATGAATCATGAATCATAAATCGAATCATGAATCATGAATTGAATCATGAATCAAATCATGAATTGAATCATGAATCGAATCATGAATTGAATAATGAATCATGAATTGAATCATGAATCATGAATCATAAATCATGAATTGAATCATTAATCATGAATTATGAAACATGAATTATGAATCATGAATTGAATCATGAATCATGAATTGAATCATGAATCATGAATCATGAATTTAATCATGAATCATGAATCATGAATCATGAATTGAATCATGAATCATGAATCGAATCATGAATAAATGAATCATGAATTGAATCAGGAATCATGAATCATGAATCAAATCATGAATTGAATCATGAATCATGAATTGAATCATGAATCATGAATTGAATCATGAATCATGAAGCATGTATTGAATCATAAATCATGAATCATAAATCATGAATTGAATCATGAATCATGAATCATGAATCGAATCATGAATCATGAATCAAGAATCATGAATCGAATCATGAATTGAATCATGAATCATGAATCATGAATTTAATCATGAATCATGATTTGAATCATGAATCATGAATTGAACCATGAATCATGAATCAAATCATAAATCATGAATTGAATCATTAATTAAATCATGAATCATGAATTGAATCATGAATCATGAATCGAATCATGAATCATGAATCAAGAATTGAATCATGAATCATGATTTGAATCATGAATCATGAATGGAATCATGAATCATGAATCGAATCAAGAATCATGAATCATGAAATTAATCATGAATCATGAATCATGAACTGAATCATGAATCATGAATCAAATCATGAATCATGAATTGATTCATTAATTGAATCATGAATCATGAATTGATTCATTAATTGAATCATGAATCATGAATTGAATTATGAATCATGAATCGAATCATGAATCATGAATCAAGAATCATGAATCGAATCATAAATCATAATTTGAATCATGAATCATGAATCATGTATTGAATCATAAATCATGAAGCATAAATCATGAATTGAATCATGAATCATGAATCGAATCATGAATCATGAATCAAGAATCATAAATCGAAAATTGAATCATGAATCATGACTTGAATCATGAATTATGAATCATGAATTGAATCATGAATCATGAATTGAATCATGAATCATGATTTGAATCATGAATCATGAATTGAACCATGAATCATGATTTGAATCAAGAATCATGAATCATGAAATTAATCATGAATCATGAATCATGAACTGAATCATGAATCATGAATCAAATCATGAATCATGAATTGAATCATTAATTGAATCATGAATTGAATCATGAATCATGAATCAAATCATGAATCATGAATCAAGAATCATGAATCGAATCATAAATCATGAATTGAATCATGAATCATGAATCATGTATTGAATCATAAATCATGAATCATAAATCATGAATTGAATCATGAATCATGAATCATGAATCGAATCATGAATCATGAATCAAGAATCATAAATCGAATCATGAATTGAATCATGAATCATGAATTGAATCATGAATCATGAATTGAATCATGAATCATGAATTGAATCATGAATCATGAATCATGAATTGAATCATGAATCATGAATCATGAATTGAATCATGAATTGAATCATGAATCATGAATCATGAATTGAATCATGAATCATGAATTGAATCATGAATCATGAATCATAAATCGAATCATGAATCATGAATTGAATCATGACTCATGACTCATGAATCATGAATTGAATCATGAATCATAAATTATGAATCATGAATTGAATCATGAATCATGAATCATGAATCATGAATTGAATCATGAATTGAATCATGAATCATGAATTGAATCATGAATCATGAATCATGAATCATGAATCATAAATTGAATCATCAATCATGAATCATGAATTGAATCATGAATTGAATCATAAATCATGAATCATGAATTGAATCATGAATCATGAATCATGAATCGAATCATGAATCATGAATTGAATCATGAATCATGAATTCAATCATGAATCATGAATTCAATCATGAATCATGAATCATAAATCGAATTATGAATCATGAATCAAGAATCATGAATCGAATCATGAATCATGAATTAAATCATGAATAATGAATCATGAATTGAATCATAAATCATGAATTGAATCATAAATCATGAATCATGAATCAAATCATGAATTATGAATCAAGAATCATGAATCAAATCATGAATCATGAATTGAATCATGAATCATGAATCATGAATAATGAATTGAATCATGAATCATGAATCATGAATCATAAATCATGAATCATGAATCATAAATCATGAATCATGAATCATAAATTGAATCATGAATCAAGAATCATGAATCATGAATCATGAATCATGAATCATAAAATGAATCATCAATCTTGAATTAATTCATGAATTGAATCATAAATCATGAATCATGAATCGAATTATGAATCATGAATCAAGAATCATGATTTAAATCATGAATCATGAATTAAATCATGAATCAAATCATGAATTATGAATCAAGAATCATGAATCAAATCATGAATCATGAATTGAATCTTGAATCATGAATCATGATTCATAAATCATGAATCATGAATTATGAATCATGAAATGAATCATGAATTGAATCATGAATCATGAATCATGAATTATAAATTGAATCATAAATCATGAATTGAATCATGAATCATGAATCATGAATCATGAATTGAATCATGAATCATGAATCATGAATCGAATAATGAATCATGAATCATGAATTGAATCATGAATCATGAATTAAATCATGAATCATGAATTGAATCATGAATTGAATCGTGAATCATGAATCGAATCATGAATCATGAAATGAATCATGAATCATGAATCATAAATTGAATCATGAATCGTGAATCATGATTCGAATGATGAATCATGAATCGAATCATGAATCATGAATTGAATCATGAATTGAATCATGAATCATGAATTGAATCATAAATTGAATCATGAATTGAATCATGATTTGAATCTTGAATCATGAATTGAACCATGAATCATGAATCGAATCAAGAATCATGAATCATGAAATTAATCATGAATCATGAATCATGAACTGAATCATGAATCATGAAATTAATCATGAATCATGAATCATGAACTGAATCATGAATCATGAATCAAATCATGAATCATGAATTGAATCATTAATTGAATCATGAATTGAATCATGAATCATGAATCGAATCAAGAATCATGAATCAAGAATCATGAGTCGAATCATAAATCATGAATTGAATCATGAATCATGAATCATGTATTGAATCATAAATCATGAATCATAAATCATGAATTGATTAATGAATCATGAATCATGAATCGAATTAATGAATCATGAATTGAATCATGAATCATGAATCATAAATCGAATCATGAATCATGAATTGAATCATGACTCATGAATCATGAATCATGAATTGAATCATGAATCATAAATTATGAATCATGAATTGAATCATGAATCATGAATCATGAATCATGAATTGAATCATGAATTGAATCATGAATCATGAATTGAATCATGAATCATGAATCATGAATCATAAATTGAATCATCAATCATGAATCATGAATTGAATCATGAATTGAATCATAAATCATGAATGATGAATTGAATCATGAATCATGAATCATTAATCAAATCATGAATCATGAATTGAATCATGAATCATGAATTCAATCATGAATCATGAACTCAATCATGAATCATGAATCATAAATCGAATTATGAATCATGAATCAAGAATCATGAATCGAATCATGAATCATGAATTAAATCATGAATCATGAATTCAATCATGAATCATGAATTAAATCATAAATCATGAATCATGAATCAAATCATGAATTATGAATCAAGAATCATGAATCAAATCATGAATCATGAATTGAATCATGAATCATGAATCATGAATCATGAATTGAATCATGAATCATGAATCATGAATCATAAATCATGAATCATGAATCATGAATCATAAATTGAATCATGAATCAAGAATCATGAATCATGAATCATGAATCATGAATCATAAATTGAATCATCAATCATGAATTCATTCATGAATTGAATCATAAATCATAAATCATGAATTGAATCATGAATCATGAATCATGAATCGAATTATGAATCATGAATCAAGAATCATGATTTGAATCAAGAATCATGATTTGAATCATGAATCATGAATTAAATCATGAATCAAATCATGAATTATGAATCAAATCATGAATCATGAATTGAATCATGAATCATGAATCATGATTCATAAATCATGAATCATGAATTATGAATCATGAAATGAATCATGAATTGAATCATGAATCATGAATCATGAATTATAAATTGAATCATAAATCATGAATTGAATCATGAATTGAATCATGAATCATGAATCATGAATCAAATAATGAATCATGAATCATGAATTGAATCATGAATCATGAATTGAATCATGAATCATGAATTGAATCATGAATTGAATCATGAATCATGAATCGAATCATGAATCATGAATTGAATCATGAATCATGAATCATAAATTGAATCATGAATCGTGAATCATGATTCGAATGATGAATCATAAATTGAATCATGAATCATGAATAATGAATCATGAATCGAATTATGAATCATGAATCATGAATCGAATCATGAATCATGAATTGAATCATGAATTGAATCATGAATCATGAATTGAATCATAAATTGAATCATGAATTGAATCATGAATTGAATCATGAATCATGAATTGAATAATGAATCATGAATCATAAATCGAATCATGAATCATGAATTGAATCATGAATCAAATCCTGAATTGAATCATGAATCGAATCATGAATTGAATAATGAATCATGAATTGAATCATGAATCATGAATCATAAATCATGAATTGAATCATTAATCATGAATTATGAAACATGAATTATGAATCATGAATTGAATCATGAATCATGAATTGAATCATGAATCATGAATTTAATCATGAATCATGAATTGAATCATGAATCATGAATCGAATCATGAATCATGAATTGAATCATGAATAAATGAATCATGAATTGAATCAGGAATCATGAATCATGAATCAAGAATCATGAATCAAATCATGAATTGAATCATGAATCATGAATTGAATCATGAATCATGAATTGAATCATGAATCATGAATCATGTATTGAATCATAAATCATGAATCATAAATCATGAATTGAATCATGAATCATGAATCATGAATCGAATCATGAATCATGAATCATGAATCATGTATTGAATCATAAATCATGAATCATAAATCATGAATTGAATCATGAATCATGAATCATGAATCGAATCATGAATCATGAATTGAATCATGAATCATGAATCATAAATCGAATCATGAATCATGAATTGAATCATGAATCAAATCCTGAATTGAATCATGAATCGAATCATGAATTGAATAATGAATCATGAATTGATTCATGAATCATGAATCATAAATCATGAATTGAATCATTAATCATGAATTATGAAACATGAATTATGAATCATGAATTGAATCATGAATCATGAATTGAATCATGAATCATGAATTGAATCATGAATCATGAATTGAATCATGAATCATGAATCGAATCATGAATCATGAATTGAATCATGAATAAATGAATCATGAATTGAATCAGGAATCATGAATCATGAATCAAGAATCATGAATCAAATCATGAATTGAATCATGAATCATGAATTGAATCATGAATCATGAATTGAATCATGAATCATGAATCATGTATTGAATCATAAATCATGAATCATAAATCATGAATTGAATCATAAATCATGAATCATGAATCGAATCATGAATCATGAATCATGAATCATGTATTGAATCATAAATCATGAATCATAAATCATGAATTGAATCATGAACCATGAATCATGAATCGAATCATGAATCATGAATCAAGAATCATGAATCGAATCATGAATTGAATCATGAATCATGAATCATGAATTGAATCATGAATCATGATTTGAATCATGAATCATGAATGGAATCATGAATCATGAATCGAATCAAGAATCATGAATCATGAAATTAATCATGAATCATGAATCATGAACTGAATTATGAATCATGAATCAAATCATGAATCATGAATTGAATCATTAATTGAATCATGAATCATGAATTGAATTATGAATCATGAATCGAATCATGAATCAAGAATTATGAATCGAATCATAAATCATGAATTGAATCATGAATCATGAATCATAAATCATGAATTGAATCATGAATCATGAATCGAATCATGAATCAAGAATCATAAATCGAAAATTGAATCATAAATCATGACTTGAATCATGAATTATGAATCATGAATTGAATCATGAATCATGAATTGAATCATGAATCATGATTTGAATCATGAATCATGAATTGAACCATGAATCATGAATCGAATCAAGAATCATGAATCATGAAATTAATCATGAATCATGAATCATGAATCAAATCATGAATCATGAATTGAATCATTAATTGAATCATTAATTGAATCATTAATTGAATCATGAATCATGAATCGAATCATGAATCATGAATCAAGAATGATGAATCGAATCATAAATCATGAATTGAATCATGAATCATGAATCATGTATTGAATCATAAATCATGAATCATAAATCATGAATTGAATCATGAATCATGAATCATGAATCGAATCATGAATCATGAATCAAGAATCATAAATCGAATCATGAATTGAATCATGAATCATGAATTGAATCATGAATCATGAATCATGTATTGAATCATGAATCATGAATCATAAATCATGAATTGAATCATGAATAAAGAATCATGAATCGAATCATAAATCATGAATTGAATCATGAATCATGAATCATGTATTGAATCATAAATCATGAATCATGAATCATGTATTGAATCATAAATCATGAATCATAAATCATGAATTGAATCATGAATCATGAATCATGACTCGAATCATGAACTGAATCATGAATCATGAATCATGAATCATGAATTGAATCATGAATCATGAATCGAATCATGAATCATGAATCATGAATTGAATCATGAATCGAATCATGAATCATGAATTAAATAATAAATTGAATCATGAATCATGAATCGAATCATGAATTGAATCATGAATTGAATCATGTATGATTAATTGAATCATGAATCATGAATCCTGAATCGAATCATGAATCATGAATTATGAATTGAATCATGAATTGAATCATAAATCATGAATCATGAATTGAATCATGAATCATGAATTGAATCATGAATCAAGAATAATGAATCGAATCATGAATCATGAATTGAATAATGAATCATGAATCATGTATTGAATCATAAATCATGAATCATAAATCATGAATTGAATCATGAATCATGAATCATGAATCGAATCATGAATCATGAATCATGAATTGAATCATGAATCGAATCATGAATCATGAATTGAATCATGAATCATGAATCGAATCATGAATCATGAATTAAATAATAAATTGAATCATGAATCATGAATCGAATCATGAATTAAATCATGAATTGAATCATGTATCATTAATTGAATCATGAATCATGAATCCTGAATTGAATCATGAATCATGAATCATGAATTGAATCATGAATTGAATCATGAATCATGAATCATGAATTGAATCATGAATCATGAATTGAATCATGAATCAAGAATCATAAATCGAATCATGAATCATGAATTGAATCATGAATCATGAATCATGTATTGAATCATAAATCATGAATTGAATCATGAATCATGAATCATGAATCGAATCATGAATCATGAATCAAGATTCATGAATCGAATCATGAATTGAATCATGAATCATGAATCATGAATCATGAATTGAATCATGAATCATGAATCGAATCATGAATCATGAATTGAATCATGAATTGAATCATAAATCATGAATCGAATCATGAATCATGAATTAAATAATAAATTCAATCATGAATCATGAATCGAATCATGAAATGAATCATGAATTGAATCAGGAATCATGAATCATGAATTGAATCATGAATCATGAATCATAAATCGATCCATGAATCATGAATTGAATCAGGAATCGAATCATGAATTGAATCATGAATCATGAATCATGAATCGAAACATAATTTAGGAATCATGTATCATGAATTGAATCATGAATCATGAATCCTGAATCGAATCATGAATCATGAATCATGAATTGAATCATGAATTAAATCATGTATGATTAATTGAATCATGAATCATGAATCCTGAATCGAATCATGAATCATGAATCATGAATTGAATCATGAATTGAATCATGAATCATGAATCATGAATTGAATCATGAATCATGAATTGAATCATGAATCAAATCATGAATCATGAATTAAATCATGAATCATGAATCATGTATTGAATCATAAATCATGAATCATAAATCATGAATTGAATCATGAATCATGAATCATGAATCGAGTCATGAATCATGAATCAAGATTCATGAATCGAATCTTGAATTGAATCATGAATCATGAATCATGAATCATGAATTGAATCATGAATCATGAATCGAATCATGAATCATGAATCATGAATCATGAATTGAATCATGAATCGAATCATGAATCATGAATTGAATCATGAATTGAATCATGAATCATGAATCGAATCATGAATCATGAATTAAATAATAAATTGAATCATGAATCATGAATCGAATCATGAATTGAATCATGAATTGAATCAGGAATCATGAATCATGAATTAAATAATAAATTGAATCATGAATCATGAATCGAATCATGAATTGAATCATGAATTGAATCAGGAATCATGAATTGAATCATGAATCATGAATCATGAATCATAAATCGATCCATGAATCATGAATTGATTCAGGAATCGAATCATGAATTGAATCATGAATCATGAATCATGAATCGAAACATAAATTATGAATCATGTATCATGAATTGAATCATGAATCATGAATCCTGAATCGAATCATGAATCATGAATCATGAATTGAATCATGAATCATGAATTGAATCATGAATCATGAATCATAAATCGAATCATGAATCATGAATTGAATCATGAATCATGAATTATGAATCATGAATTGAATCATGAATCATGAATCATGAATCATGAATCATGAATTGAATCATGAATTGAATCATGAATCATGAATCATGAATCATGAATCATAAATTGAATCATCAATCATGAATCATGAATTCAATCATGAATCATGAATTGAATCATAAATCATGAATCATGAATTGAATCATGAATCATGAATCATGAATCATGAATTCAATCATGAATCATGAATTAAATCATGAATCATGAATTCAATCATGAATCATCATTCATGAATCGAATTATGAATCATGAATCAAGAATCATGAATCGAATCATGAATCATGAATTGAATCATGAATCATGAATCATGAATTGAATCATAAATCATGAATCATGAATTGAATCATAAATCATGAATCATGAATCAAATCATGAATTATGAATCAAGAATCATGAATCAAATCATGAATCATGAATTGAATCAAGAATCAGGAATCATGAATCATGAATCATGAATCAAATCATGAATCATGAATCAAATCATGAATCATGAATCATGAATCATGATTCATGAATCATAAATTGAATCATGAATCATGAATCATAAATTGAATCATGAATCATGAATTGAATCATGAATCATGAATTGAATCATGAATCAAGAATAATGAATCGAATCATGAATCATGAATTGAATAATGAATCATGAATCATGTATTGAATCATAAATCATGTATCATAAATCATGAATTGAATCATGAATCATGAATCGAATCATGAATCATGAATCATGAATTGAATCATGAATCGAATCATGAATCATGAATTGAATCATGAATCATGAATCGAATCATGAATCATGAATTAAATAATAAATTGAATCATGAATCATGAATCGAATCATGAATTAAATCATGAATTGAATCATGTATCATTAATTGAATCATGAATCATGAATCCTGAATTGAATCATGAATCATGAATCATGAATTGAATCATGAATTGAATCATGAATCATGAATCATGAATTGAATCATGAATCATGAATTGAATCATGAATCAAGAATCATAAATCGAATCATGAATCATGAATTGAATCATGAATCATGAATCATGTATTGAATCATAAATCATGAATTGAATCATGAATCATGAATCATGAATCGAATCATGAATCATGAATCAAGATTCATGAATCGAATCATGAATTGAATCATGAATCATGAATCATGAATCATGAATTGAATCATGAATCATGAATCGAATCATGAATCATGAATTGAATCATGAATTGAATCATAAATCATGAATCGAATCATGAATCATGAATTAAATAATAAATTCAATCATGAATCATGAATCGAATCATGAATTGAATCATGAATTGAATCAGGAATCATGAATCATGAATTGAATCATGAATCATGAATCATAAATCGATCCATGAATCATGAATTGAATCAGGAATCGAATCATGAATTGAATCATGAATCATGAATCATGAATCGAAACATAATTTAGGAATCATGTATCATGAATTGAATCATGAATCATGAATCCTGAATCGAATCATGAATCATGAATCATGAATTGAATCATGAATTAAATCATGAATCATGAATCATGAATTGAATCATGAATTATGAATTGAATCATGAATCATGAATCATAAATCGAATCATGAATCATGAATTGAATCATGACTTATGAATCATGAATCATGTATTGAATCATAAATCATGAATCATAAATCATGAATTGAATCATGAATTGAATCAGGAATCATGAATTGAATCATGAATCATGAATCATGAATCATAAATCGATCCATGAATCATGAATTGATTCAGGAATCGAATCATGAATTGAATCATGAATCATGAATCATGAATCGAAACATAAATTATGAATCATGTATCATGAATTGAATCATGAATCATGAATCCTGAATCGAATCATGAATCATGAATCATGAATTGAATCATGAATCATGAATTGAATCATGAATCATGAATCATAAATCGAATCATGAATCATGAATTGAATCATGAATCATGAATTATGAATCATGAATTGAATCATGAATCATGAATCATGAATCATGAATCATGAATTGAATCATGAATTGAATCATGAATCATGAATCATGAATCATGAATCATAAATTGAATCATCAATCATGAATCATGAATTCAATCATGAATCATGAATTGAATCATAAATCATGAATCATGAATTGAATCATGAATCATGAATCATGAATCATGAATTCAATCATGAATCATGAATTAAATCATGAATCATGAATTCAATCATGAATCATCATTCATGAATCGAATTATGAATCATGAATCAAGAATCATGAATCGAATCATGAATCATGAATTGAATCATGATTCATGAATCATGAATTGAATCATAAATCATGAATCATGAATTGAATCATAAATCATGAATCATGAATCAAATCATGAATTATGAATCAAGAATCATGAATCAAATCATGAATCATGAATTGAATCAAGAATCAGGAATCATGAATCATGAATCATGAATCAAATCATGAATCATGAATCAAATCATGAATCATGAATCATGAATCATGATTCATGAATCATAAATTGAATCATGAATCATGAATCATAAATTGAATCATGAATCATGAATTGAATCATGAATCATGAATTGAATCATGAATCAAGAATAATGAATCGAATCATGAATCATGAATTGAATAATGAATCATGAATCATGTATTGAATCATAAATCATGTATCATAAATCATGAATTGAATCATGAATCATGAATCGAATCATGAATCATGAATCATGAATTGAATCATGAATCGAATCATGAATCATGAATTGAATCATGAATCATGAATCGAATCATGAATCATGAATTAAATAATAAATTGAATCATGAATCATGAATCGAATCATGAATTAAATCATGAATTGAATCATGTATCATTAATTGAATCATGAATCCTGAATTGAATCATGAATCATGAATCATGAATTGAATCATGAATTGAATCATGAATCATGAATCATGAATTGAATCATGAATCATGAATTGAATCATGAATCAAGAATCATAAATCGAATCATGAATCATGAATTGAATCATGAATCATGAATCATGTATTGAATCATAAATCATGAATTGAATCATGAATCATGAATCATGAATCGAATCATGAATCATGAATCAAGATTCATGAATCGAATCATGAATTGAATCATGAATCATGAATCATGAATCATGAATTGAATCATGAATCATGAATCGAATCATGAATCATGAATTGAATCATGAATTGAATCATAAATCATGAATCGAATCATGAATCATGAATTAAATAATAAATTCAATCATGAATCATGAATCGAATCATGAATTGAATCATGAATTGAATCAGGAATCATGAATCATGAATTGAATCATGAATCATGAATCATAAATCGATCCATGAATCATGAATTGAATCAGGAATCGAATCATGAATTGAATCATGAATCATGAATCATGAATCGAAACATAATTTAGGAATCATGTATCATGAATTGAATCATGAATCATGAATCCTGAATCGAATCATGAATCATGAATCATGAATTGAATCATGAATTAAATCATGAATCATGAATCATGAATTGAATCATGAATTATGAATTGAATCATGAATCATGAATCATAAATCGAATCATAAATCATGAATTGAATCATGACTTATGAATCATGAATCATGTATTGAATCATAAATCATGAATCATAAATCATGAATTGAATCATGAATCATGAATCATGAATCGAATCATGAATTGAATCATGAATCATGAATCATGAATTTAATCATGAATCATGATTTGAATCATGAATCATGAATTGAATCATGAATCATGAATCAAATCAAGAATCATGAATCATGAAATTAATCATGAATCATGAATCATGAACTGAATCATGAATCATGAATGAAATCATGAATCATGAATTGAATCATTAATTGAATCATGAATCATGAATTGAATCATGAATCATGAATCGAATCATGAATCATGAATCGAATCATGAATCATGAATCAAGAATTGAATCATGAATCATGATTTGAATCATGAATCATGAATTGAATCATGAATCATGAATCGAATCAAGAATCATGAATCATGAAATTAATCATGAATCATGAATCATGAACTGAATCATGAATCATGAATCAAATCATGAATCATAAATTGAATCATTAATTGAATCATGAATCATGAATTGAATCATGAATCATGAATCGAATCATGAATCATGAATCAAGAATCATGAATCGAATCATAAATCATGTATTGAATCATAAATCATGAATCATAAATCATGAATTGAATCATGAATCATGAATCATGAATCGAATCATGAATCATGAATCAAGAATCATAAATCGAAAATTGAATCATGAATCATGACTTGAATCATGAATTATGAATCATGAATTGAATCATGAATCATGAATCATGAAATGAATCATGAATCATGATTTAATTAATGAATCATGAATTGAATCAAGAATCATGAATCGAATTAAGAATCATGAATCATGAAATTAATCATGAATCATGAATCATGAACTGAATCATGAATCATGAATCAAATCATGAATCATTAATTGAATCATGAATCATGAATTGAATCATGAATCATGAATCGAATCATGAATCATGAATCAAGAATTAATGAATCGAATCATAAATCATGAATTGAATCATGAATCATGAATCATGTATTGAATCATAAATCATGAATCATAAATCATGAATTGAATCATGAATCATGAATCATGAATCGAATCATGAATCATGAATCAAGAATCATAAATCGAATCATGAATTGAATCATGAATCATGAATTGAATCATGAATCATGAATAATGTATTGAATCATGAATCATGAATCATAAATCATGAATTGAATCATGAATAAAGAATCATGAATCGAATCATGAATCATGAATTGAATCATGAATCATGAATCATGACTCGAATCATGAATTGAATCATGAATCATGAATCATGAATCATGAATCATGAATCATGACTCGAATCATGAATCATGAATCAAGAATCATGAATCGAATTATGAACTGAATCATGAATCATGAATCATGAATTGAATGATGAATCATGAATCGAATCATGAATCATGAATCATGAATCATGAATTGAATCATGAATCGAATCATGAATCATGAATTAAATAATAAATTGAATCATGAATCATGAATCGAATCATGAATTGAATCATGAATTGAATCATGTATGATTAATTGAATCATGAATCATGAATCCTGAATCGAATCATGAATCATGAATTGAATCATGAATTGAATCATGAATCAAATCATGAATCATGAATTAAATCATGAATCATGAATCATGTATTGAATCATAAATCATGAATCATAAATCATGAATTGAATCATGAATCATGAATCATGAATCGAGTCATGAATCATGAATCAAGATTCATGAATCGAATCATTTATTGAATCATGAATCATGAATCATGAATCATGAATTGAATCATGAATCATGAATCGAATCATGAATCATGAATCATGAATCATGAATTGAATCATGAATCGAATCATGAATCATGAATTGAATCATGAATTGAATCATGAATCATGAATCGAATCATGAATCATGAATTAAATAATAAATTGAATCATGAATCATGAATCGAATCATGAATTGAATCATGAATTGAATCAGGAATCATGAATCATGAATTAAATAATAAATTGAATCATGAATCATGAATCGAATCATGAATTGAATCATGAATTGAATCAGGAATCATGAATTGAATCATGAATCATGAATCATGAATCATAAATCGATCCATGAATCATGAATTGATTCAGGAATCGAATCATGAATTGAATCATGAATCATGAATCATGAATCGAAACATAAATTATGAATCATGTATCATGAATTGAATCATGAATCATGAATCCTGAATCGAATCATGAATCATGAATCATGAATTGAATCATGAATCATGAATTGAATCATGAATCATGAATCATAAATCGAATCATGAATCATGAATTGAATCATGAATCATGAATTGAATCATGAATCAAGAATAATGAATCGAATCATGAATCATGAATTGAATAATGAATCATGAATCATGTATTGAATCATAAATCATGAATCATGAATCATGAATCGAATCATGAATCATGAATCATGAATTGAATCATGAATCGAATCATGAATCATGAATTGAATCATGAATCATGAATCGAATCATGAATCATGAATTAAATAATAAATTGAATCATGAATCATGAATCGAATCATGAATTAAATCATGAATTGAATCATGTATCATTAATTGAATCATGAATCATGAATCCTGAATTGAATCATGAATCATGAATCATGAATTGAATCATGAATTGAATCATGAATCATGAATCATAAATTGAATCATGAATCATGAATTGAATCATGAATCAAGAATCATAAATCGAATCATGAATCATGAATTGAATCATGAATCATGAATCATGTATTGAATCATAAATCATGAATTGAATCATGAATCATGAATCATGAATCGAATCATGAATCATGAATCAAGATTCATGAATCGAATCATGAATTGAATCATGAATCATGAATCATGAATCAAATCATGAATTATGAATCAAGAATCATGAATCAAATCATGAATCATGAATTGAATCAAGAATCAGGAATCATGAATCATGAATCATGAATCAAATCATGAATCATGAATCAAATCATGAATCATGAATCATGAATCATGATTCATGAATCATAAATTGAATCATGAATCATGAATCATAAATTGAATCATGAATCATGAATTGAATCATGAATCATGAATTGAATCATGAATCAAGAATAATGAATCGAATCATGAATCATGAATTGAATAATGAATCATGAATCATGTATTGAATCATAAATCATGAATCATAAATCATGAATTGAATCATGAATCATGAATCGAATCATAAATCATGAATCATGAATTGAATCATGAATCGAATCATGAATCATGAATTGAATCATGAATCATGAATCGAATCATGAATCATGAATTAAATAATAAATTGAATCATGAATCATGAATCAAATCATGAATTAAATCATGAATTGAATCATGTATCATTAATTGAATCATGAATCATGAATCCTGAATTGAATCATGAATCATGAATCATGAATTGAATCATGAATTGAATCATGAATCATGAATTGAATCATGAATCAAGAATCATAAATCGAATCATGAATCATGAATTGAATCATGAATCATGAATCATGTATTGAATCATAAATCATGAATTGAATCATGAATCATGAATCATGAATCGAATCATGAATCATGAATCAAGATTCATGAATCGAATCATGAATTGAATCATGAATCATGAATCATGAATCTTGAATTGAATCATGAATCATGAATCGAATCATGAATCATGAATTGAATCATGAATTGAATCATAAATCATGAATCTAATCATGAATCATGAATTAAATAATAAATTCAATCATGAATCATGAATCGAATCATGAATTGAATCATGAATTGAATCAGGAATCATGAATCATGAATTGAATCATGAATCATGAATCATAAATCGATCCATGAATCATGAATTGAATCAGGAATCGAATCATGAATTGAATCATGAATCATGAATCATGAATCGAAACATAATTTAGGAATCATGTATCATGAATTGAATCATGAATCATGAATCCTGAATCGAATCATGAATCATGAATCATGAATTGAATCATGAATTAAATCATGAATCATGAATCATGAATTGAATCATGAATTATGAATTGAATCATGAATCATGAATCATAAATCGAATCATGAATCATGAATTGAATCATGACTTATGAATTATGAATCATGAATTGAATCATGAATCATGAATTATGAATCATGAATTGAATCATGAATCATGAATCATGAATCATGAATCATGAATCATGAATTGAATCATGAATTGAATCATGAATCATAAATCATGAATCATGAATTATAAATTGAATCATCAATCATGAATCATGAATTGAATCATGAATTGAATCATAAATCATGAATCATGAATTGAATCATAAATCATGAATCATGAATCGAATCATGAATCATGAATTCAATCATGAATCATTAATTCAATCATGAATCAAGAATCATGAATCATGAATCGAATTATGAATCATGAATCAAGAATCATGAATCGAATCATGAATCATGAATTGAATCATGAATCATGAATCATGAATTGAATCATAAATCATGAATCATGAATTGAATCATAAATCATGAATCAAATCATGAATTATGAATCAAGAATCATGAATCAAATCATGAATCATGAATTGAATCAAGAATCAGGAATCAGGAATCATGAATCATGAATCAAATCATGAATCATGAATCATGAATCATGATTCATGAATCATAAATTGAATCATAAATCATGAATTGAATCATGAATCATGAATAATGAATCATGAATCATGAATTGAATCATGAATCGAATCATGAATCATGAATTGAATCATGAATTGAATCATGAATCATGAATCGAATCATGAATCATGAATCATCAATTGAATCATGAATCATGAATCGAATCATGAATCATAAATTGAATCATGAATCATGAATCGAATCATGAATCATGAATTGAATCATGAATCATGAATCATGAATCGAATCATGAATCATGAATTCAATCATGAATTGAATCATGAATCATGAATTGAATCATAAATTGAATCATGAATTGAATCATGAATTATGAATTGAATCATGAATCATGAATCATAAATCGAATCATGAATCATGAATCGAATCATGAATCATGAATCATGAATTGAATCATGAATCGAATCATGAATCATGAATTGAATCATGAATCATGAATCGAATCATGAATCATGAATTAAATAATAAATTGAATCATGAATCATGAATCGAATCATGAATTAAATCATGAATTGAATCATGTATCATTAATTGAATCATGAATCATGAATCCTGAATTGAATCATGAATCATGAATCATGAATTGAATCATGAATTGAATCATGAATCATGAATCATAAATTGAATCATGAATCATGAATTGAATCATGAATCAAGAATCATAAATCGAATCATGAATCATGAATTGAATCATGAATCATGAATCATGTATTGAATCATAAATCATGAATTGAATCATGAATCATGAATCATGAATCGAATCATGAATCATGAATCAAGATTCATGAATCGAATCATGAATTGAATCATGAATCATGAATCATGAATCAAATCATGAATTATGAATCAAGAATCATGAATCAAATCATGAATCATGAATTGAATCAAGAATCAGGAATCATGAATCATGAATCATGAATCAAATCATGAATCATGAATCAAATCATGAATCATGAATCATGAATCATGATTCATGAATCATAAATTGAATCATGAATCATGAATCATAAATTGAATCATGAATCATGAATTGAATCATGAATCATGAATTGAATCATGAATCAAGAATAATGAATCGAATCATGAATCATGAATTGAATAATGAATCATGAATCATGTATTGAATCATAAATCATGAATCATAAATCATGAATTGAATCATGAATCATGAATCGAATCATGAATCATGAATCATGAATTGAATCATGAATCGAATCATGAATCATGAATTGAATCATGAATCATGAATCGAATCATGAATCATGAATTAAATAATAAATTGAATCATGAATCATGAATCGAATCATGAATTAAATCATGAATTGAATCATGTATCATTAATTGAATCATGAATCATGAATCCTGAATTGAATCATGAATCATGAATCATGAATTGAATCATGAATTGAATCATGAATCATGAATTGAATCATGAATCAAGAATCATAAATCGAATCATGAATCATGAATTGAATCATGAATCATGAATCATGTATTGAATCATAAATCATGAATTGAATCATGAATCATGAATCATGAATCGAATCATGAATCATGAATCAAGATTCATGAATCGAATCATGAATTGAATCATGAATCATGAATCATGAATCATGAATTGAATCATGAATCATGAATCGAATCATGAATCATGAATTGAATCATGAATTGAATCATAAATCATGAATCTAATCATGAATCATGAATTAAATAATAAATTCAATCATGAATCATGAATCGAATCATGAATTGAATCATGAATTGAATCAGGAATCATGAATCATGAATTGAATCATGAATCATGAATCATAAATCGATCCATGAATCATGAATTGAATCAGGAATCGAATCATGAATTGAATCATGAATCATGAATCATGAATCGAAACATAATTTAGGAATCATGTATCATGAATTGAATCATGAATCATGAATCCTGAATCGAATCATGAATCATGAATCATGAATTGAATCATGAATTAAATCATGAATCATGAATCATGAATTGAATCATGAATTATGAATTGAATCATGAATCATGAATCATAAATCGAATCATGAATCATGAATTGAATCATGACTTATGAATTATGAATCATGAATTGAATCATGAATCATGAATTATGAATCATGAATTGAATCATGAATCATGAATCATGAATCATGAATCATGAATCATGAATTGAATCATGAATTGAATCATGAATCATAAATCATGAATCATGAATTATAAATTGAATCATCAATCATGAATCATGAATTGAATCATGAATTGAATCATAAATCATGAATCATGAATTGAATCATAAATCATGAATCAAATCATGAATTATGAATCAAGAATCATGAATCAAATCATGAATCATGAATTGAATCAAGAATCAGGAATCAGGAATCATGAATCATGAATCAAATCATGAATCATGAATCATGAATCATGATTCATGAATCATAAATTGAATCATAAATCATGAATTGAATCATGAATCATGAATAATGAATCATGAATCATGAATTGAATCATGAATCGAATCATGAATCATGAATTGAATCATGAATTGAATCATGAATCATGAATCGAATCATGAATCATGAATCATCAATTGAATCATGAATCATGAATCGAATCATGAATCATAAATTGAATCATGAATCATGAATCGAATCATGAATCATGAATTGAATCATGAATCATGAATCATGAATCGAATCATGAATCATGAATTCAATCATGAATTGAATCATGAATCATGAATTGAATCATAAATTGAATCATGAATTGAATCATGAATCATGAATTGAATCATGAATCATGAATCATAAATCGAATCATGAATCATGAATTGAATCATGAATCAAATCATGAATTGAATCATGAATCGAATCATGAATTGAATAATGAATCATGAATTGAATCATGAATCATGAATCATAAATCATGAATTGAATCATTAATCATGAATTATGAAACATGAATTATGAATCATGAATTGAATCATGAATCATGAATTGAATCATGAATCATGAATCATGAATTGAATCATGAATCATGAATTGAATCATGAATCATGAATCATGAATTGAATCATGAATCATGAATCATGAATTTAATCATGAATCATGAATCATGAATCGAATCATGAATCATGAATCGAATCATGAATCATGAATTGAATCATGAATTGAATCATGAATAAATGAATCATGTATTGAATCAGGAATCATGAATCATGAATCAAGAATCATGAATTGAATCATGAATCATGAATCATGTATTGAATCATAAATCATGAATCATAAATCATGAATTGAATCATGAATCATGAATCGAATCATGAATCATGAATCATGAATCATGTATTGAATCATAAATCATGAATCATAAATCATGAATTGAATCATGAATCATGAATCATGAATCGAATCATGAATTGAATCATGAATCATGAATCATGAATTTAATCATGAATCATGATTTGAATCATGAATCATGAATTGAATCATGAATCATGAATCAAATCAAGAATCATGAATCATGAAATTAATCATGAATCATGAATCATGAACTGAATCATGAATCATGAATGAAATCATGAATCATGAATTGAATCATTAATTGAATCATGAATCATGAATTGAATCATGAATCATGAATCGAATCATGAATCATGAATCGAATCATGAATCATGAATCAAGAATTTAATCATGAATCATGATTTGAATCATGAATCATGAATTGAATCATGAATCATGAATCGAATCATGAATCATGAATTGAATCATGAATCATGAATCGAATCAAGAATCATGAATCATGAAATTAATCATGAATCATGAATCATGAACTGAATCATGAATCATGAATCAAATCATGAATCATAAATTGAATCATTAATTGAATCATGAATCATGAATTGAATCATGAATCATGAATCGAATCATGAATCATGAATCAAGAATCATGAATCGAATCATAAATCATGTATTGAATCATAAATCATGAATCATAAATCATGAATTGAATCATGAATCATGAATCATGAATCGAATCATGAATCATGAATCAAGAATCATAAATCGAAAATTGAATCATGAATCATGACTTGAATCATGAATTATGAATCATGAATTGAATCATGAATCATGAATCATGAAATGAATCATGAATCATGATTTAATTAATGAATCATGAATTGAATCAAGAATCATGAATCGAATTAAGAATCATGAATCATGAAATTAATCATGAATCATGAATCATGAACTGAATCATGAATCATGAATCAAATCATGAATCATTAATTGAATCATGAATCATGAATTGAATCATGAATCATGAATCGAATCATGAATCATGAATCAAGAATTAATGAATCGAATCATAAATCATGAATTGAATCATGAATCATGAATCATGTATTGAATCATAAATCATGAATCATAAATCATGAATTGAATCATGAATCATGAATCATGAATCGAATCATGAATCATGAATCAAGAATCATAAATCGAATCATGAATTGAATCATGAATCATGAATTGAATCATGAATCATGAATAATGTATTGAATCATGAATCATGAATCATAAATCATGAATTGAATCATGAATAAAGAATCATGAATCGAATCATGAATCATGAATTGAATCAAGAATCATGAATCATGTATTGAATCATGAATCATGACTCGAATCATGAATTGAATCATGAATCATGAATCATGAATCATGACTCGAATCATGAATCATGAATCAAGAATCATGAATCGAATTATGAACTGAATCATGAATCATGAATCATGAATTGAATGATGAATCATGAATCGAATCATGAATCATGAATCATGAATCATGAATTGAATCATGAATCGAATCATGAATCATGAATTAAATAATAAATTGAATCATGAATCATGAATCGAATCATGAATTGAATCATGAATTGAATCATGTATGATTAATTGAATCATGAATCATGAATCCTGAATCGAATCATGAATCATGAATTGAATCATGAATTGAATCATGAATCAAATCATGAATCATGAATTAAATCATGAATCATGAATCATGTATTGAATCATAAATCATGAATCATAAATCATGAATTGAATCATGAATCATGAATCATGAATCGAGTCATGAATCAAGATTCATGAATCGAATCATTTATTGAATCATGAATCATGAATCATGAATCATGAATTGAATCATGAATCATGAATCGAATCATGAATCATGAATCATGAATCATGAATTGAATCATGAATCGAATCATGAATCATGAATTGAATCATGAATTGAATCATGAATCATGAATCGAATCATGAATCATGAATTAAATAATAAATTGAATCATGAATCATGAATCGAATCATGAATTGAATCATGAATTGAATCAGGAATCATGAATCATGAATTAAATAATAAATTGAATCATGAATCATGAATCGAATCATGAATTGAATCATGAATTGAATCAGGAATCATGAATTGAATCATGAATCATGAATCATGAATCATAAATCGATCCATGAATCATGAATTGATTCAGGAATCGAATCATGAATTGAATCATGAATCATGAATCATGAATCGAAACATAAATTATGAATCATGTATCATGAATTGAATCATGAATCATGAATCCTGAATCGAATCATGAATCATGAATCATGAATTGAATCATGAATCATGAATTGAATCATGAATCATGAATCATAAATCGAATCATGAATCATGAATTGAATCATGAATCATGAATTGAATCATGAATCAAGAATAATGAATCGAATCATGAATCATGAATTG
Source organism: Mixophyes australis (assembly GCA_036250195.1). Taxonomy (NCBI): domain Eukaryota; kingdom Metazoa; phylum Chordata; class Amphibia; order Anura; family Limnodynastidae; genus Mixophyes; species Mixophyes australis. Next base: position 23,871 of record JAVHZZ010000114.1, read on the forward strand.
AATAATGAATCATGAATCATGTATTGAATCATAAATCATGAATCATAAATCATGAATTGAATCATGAATCATGAATCAAGAATCGAATCATGAATCATGAATCATGAATTGAATCATGAATCGAATCATGAATCATGAATTGAATCATGAATCATGAATCGAATCATGAATCATGAATTAAATAATAAATTGAATCATGAATCGAATCATGAATTAAATCATGAATTGAATCATGTATCATTAATTGAATCATGAATCATGAATCCTGAATTGAATCATGAATCATGAATCATGAATTGAATCATGAATTGAATCATGAATCATGAATCATGAATTGAATCATGAATCATGAATTGAATCATGAATCAAGAATCATAAATCGAATCATGAATCATGAATTGAATCATGAATCATGAATCATGTATTGAATCATAAATCATGAATTGAATCAAGAATCATGAATCATGAATCGAATCATGAATCATGAATCAAGATTCATGAATCGAATCATGAATTGAATCATGAATCATGAATCATGAATCATGAATTGAATCATGAATCATGAATCGAATCATGAATCATGAATTGAATCATGAATTGAATCATAAATCATGAATCGAATCATGAATCATGAATTAAATAATAAATTCAATCATGAATCATGAATCGAATCATGAATTGAATTATGAATTGAATCAGGAATCATGAATCATGAATTGAATCATGAATCATGAATCATAAATCGATCCATGAATCATGAATTGAATCAGGAATCGAATCATGAATTGAATCATGAATCATGAATCATGAATCGAAACATAATTTAGGAATCATGTATCATGAATTGAATCATGAATCATGAATCCTGAATCGAATCATGAATCATGAATTGAATCATGAATTAAATCATGAATCATGAATCATGAATTGAATCATGAATTATGAATTGAATCATGAATCATGAATCATAAATCGAATCATGAATCATGAATTGAATCATGACTTATGAATTATGAATCATGAATTGAATCATGAATCATGAATTATGAATCATGAATTGAATCATGAATCATGAATCATGAATCATGAATCATGAATTGAATCATGAATTGAATCATGAATCATAAATCATGAATCATGAATCATAAATTGAATCATCAATCATGAATCATGAATTGAATCATGAATTGAATCATAATTCATGAATCATGAATTGAATCATAAATCATGAATCATGAATCGAATCATGAATCATGAATTCAATCATGAATCATTAATTCAATCATGAATCAAGAATCATGAATCATGAATCGAATTATGAATCATGAATCAAGAATCATGAATCGAATCATGAATTGATTCATGAATCATGAATTGAATCATAAATCATGAATCATGAATTGAATCATAAATCATGAATCAAATCATGAATTATGAATCAAGAATCATGAATCAAATCATGAATCATGAATTGAATCAAGAATCAGGAATCAGGAATCATGAATCATGAATCAAATCATGAATCATGAATCATGAATCATGATTCATGAATCATAAATTGAATCATAAATCATGAATTGAATCATGAATCATGAATAATGAATCATGAATCATGAATTGAATCATGAATCGAATCATGAATCATGAATTGAATCATGAATTGAATCATGAATCATGAATCGAATCATGAATCATGAATCATAAATTGAATCATGAATCATGAATCGAATCATGAATCATAAATTGAATCATGAATCATGAATCGAATCATGAATCATGAATTGAATCATGAATCATGAATCATGAATCGAATCATGAATCATGAATTCAATCATGAATTGAATCATGAATCATGAATTGAATCATAAATTGAATCATGAATTGAATCATGAATCATGAATTGAATCATGAATCATGAATCATAAATCGAATCATGAATCATGAATTGAATCATGAATCAAATCATGAATTGAATCATGAATCGAATCATGAATTGAATAATGAATCATGAATTGAATCATGAATTGAATCATGAATCATGAATCATAAATCATGAATTGAATCATTAATCATGAATTATGAAACATGAATTATGAATCATGAATTGAATCATGAATCATGAATCAAATCATGAATCATAAATTGAATCATTAATTGAATCATGAATCATGAATTGAATCATGAATCATGAATCGAATCATGAATCATGAATCAAGAATCATGAATCGAATCATAAATCATGTATTGAATCATAAATCATGAATCATAAATCATGAATTGAATCATGAATCATGAATCATGAATCGAATCATGAATCATGAATCAAGAATCATAAATCGAAAATTGAATCATGAATCATGACTTGAATCATGAATTATGAATCATGAATTGAATCATGAATCATGAATCATGAAATGAATCATGAATCATGATTTAATTAATGAATCATGAATTGAATCAAGAATCATGAATCGAATTAAGAATCATGAATCATGAAATTAATCATGAATCATGAATCATGAACTGAATCATGAATCAAATCATGAATCATTAATTGAATCATGAATCATGAATTGAATCATGAATCATGAATCGAATCATGAATCATGAATCAAGAATTAATGAATCGAATCATAAATCATGAATTGAATCATGAATCATGAATCATGTATTGAATCATAAATCATGAATCATAAATCATGAATTGAATCATGAATCATGAATCGAATCATGAATCATGAATCAAGAATCATAAATCGAATCATGAATTGAATCATGAATCATGAATTGAATCATGAATCATGAATAATGTATTGAATCATGAATCATGAATCATAAATCATGAATTGAATCATGAATAAAGAATCATGAATCGAATCATGAATCATGAATTGAATCAAGAATCATGAATCATGAATCATGACTCGAATCATGAATCATGAATCAAGAATCATGAATCGAATTATGAACTGAATCATGAATCATGAATCATGAATTGAATGATGAATCATGAATCGAATCATGAATCATGAATCATGAATCATGAATTGAATCATGAATCGAATCATGAATCATGAATTAAATAATAAATTGAATCATGAATCATGAATCGAATCATGAATTGAATCATGAATTGAATCATGTATGATTAATTGAATCATGAATCATGAATCCTGAATCGAATCATGAATCATGAATTGAATCATGAATTGAATCATGAATCAAATCATGAATCATGAATTAAATCATGAATCATGAATCATGTATTGAATCATAAATCATGAATCATAAATCATGAATTGAATCATGAATCATGAATCATGAATCGAGTCATGAATCAAGATTCATGAATCGAATCATTTATTGAATCATGAATCATGAATCATGAATCATGAATTGAATCATGAATCATGAATCGAATCATGAATCATGAATCATGAATCATGAATTGAATCATGAATCGAATCATGAATCATGAATTGAATCATGAATTGAATCATGAATCATGAATCGAATCATGAATCATGAATTAAATAATAAATTGAATCATGAATCATGAATCGAATCATGAATTGAATCATGAATTGAATCAGGAATCATGAATCATGAATTAAATAATAAATTGAATCATGAATCATGAATCGAATCATGAATTGAATCATGAATTGAATCAGGAATCATGAATTGAATCATGAATCATGAATCATGAATCATAAATCGATCCATGAATCATGAATTGATTCAGGAATCGAATCATGAATTGAATCATGAATCATGAATCATGAATCGAAACATAAATTATGAATCATGTATCATGAATTGAATCATGAATCATGAATCCTGAATCGAATCATGAATCATGAATCATGAATTGAATCATGAATCATGAATTGAATCATGAATCATGAATCATAAATCGAATCATGAATCATGAATTGAATCATGAATCATGAATTGAATCATGAATCAAGAATAATGAATCGAATCATGAATCATGAATTGAATAATGAATCATGAATCATGTATTGAATCATAAATCATGAATCATAAATCATGAATTGAATCATGAATCATGAATCAAGAATCAAATCATGAATCATGAATCATGAATTGAATCATGAATCGAATCATGAATCATGAATTGAATCATGAATCATGAATCGAATCATGAATCATGAATTAAATAATAAATTGAATCATGAATCGAATCATGAATTAAATCATGAATTGAATCATGTATCATTAATTGAATCATGAATCATGAATCCTGAATTGAATCATGAATCATGAATCATGAATCATGAATTGAATCATGAATCATGAATTGAATCATGAATCAAGAATCATAAATCGAATCATGAATCATGAATTGAATCATGAATCATGAATCATGTATTGAATCATAAATCATGAATTGAATCAAGAATCATGAATCATGAATCGAATCATGAATCATGAATCAAGATTCATGAATCAAATCATGAATTGAATCATGAATCATGAATCATGAATCATGAATTGAATCATGAATCATGAATCGAATCATGAATCATGAATTGAATCATGAATTGAATCATAAATCATGAATCGAATCATGAATCATGAATTAAATAATAAATTCAATCATGAATCATGAATCGAATCATGAATTGAATTATGAATTGAATCAGGAATCATGAATCATGAATTGAATCATGAATCATGAATCATAAATCGATCCATGAATCATGAATTGAATCAGGAATCGAATCATGAATTGAATCATGAATCATGAATCATGAATCGAAACATAATTTAGGAATCATGTATCATGAATTGAATCATGAATCATGAATCCTGAATCGAATCATGAATCATGAATCATGAATTGAATCATGAATTAAATCATGAATCATGAATCATGAATTGAATCATGAATTATGAATTGAATCATGAATCATGAATCATAAATCGAATCATGAATCATGAATTGAATCATGACTTATGAATTATGAATCATGAATTGAATCATGAATCATGAATTATGAATCATGAATTGAATCATGAATCATGAATCATGAATCATGAATCATGAATTGAATCATGAATTGAATCATGAATCATAAATCATGAATCATGAATCATAAATTGAATCATCAATCATGAATCATGAATTGAATCATGAATTGAATCATAATTCATGAATCATGAATTGAATCATAAATCATGAATCATGAATCGAATCATGAATCATGAATTCAATCATGAATCATTAATTCAATCATGAATCAAGAATCATGAATCATGAATCGAATTATGAATCATGAATCAAGAATCATGAATCGAATCATGAATTGATTCATGAATCATGAATCATGAATTGAATCATAAATCATGAATCATGAATTGAATCATAAATCATGAATCAAATCATGAATTATGAATCAAGAATCATGAATCAAATCATGAATCATGAATTGAATCAAGAATCAGGAATCAGGAATCATGAATCATGAATCAAATCATGAATCATGAATCATGAATCATGATTCATGAATCATAAATTGAATCATAAATCATGAATTGAATCATGAATCATGAATAATGAATCATGAATCATGAATTGAATCATGAATCGAATCATGAATCATGAATTGAATCATGAATTGAATCATGAATCATGAATCGAATCATGAATCATGAATCATAAATTGAATCATGAATCATGAATCGAATCATGAATCATAAATTGAATCATGAATCATGAATCGAATCATGAATCATGAATTGAATCATGAATCATGAATCATGAATCGAATCATAAATCATGAATTCAATCATGAATTGAATCATGAATCATGAATTGAATCATAAATTGAATCATGAATTGAATCATGAATCATGAATTGAATCATGAATCATGAATCATAAATCGAATCATGAATCATGAATTGAATCATGAATCAAATCATGAATTGAATCATGAATCGAATCATGAATTGAATAATGAATCATGAATTGAATCATGAATCATGAATTGAATCATGAATCATGAATCATAAATCATGAATTGAATCATTAATCATGAATTATGAAACATGAATTATGAATCATGAATTGAATCATGAATCATGAATCATGAATTGAATCATGAATCATGAATCATGAATTTAATCATGAATCATGAATCATGAATCGAATCATGAATCATGAATCATGAATTGAATCATGAATTGAATCATGAATAAATGAATCATGTATTGAATCAGGAATCATGAATCATGAATCAAGAATCATGAATCAAATCATGAATTGAATCATGAATCATGAATTGAAACATGAATCATGAATCATGTATTGAATCATAAATCATGAATCATAAATCATGAATTGAATCATGAATCATGAATCGAATCATGAATCATGAATCATGAATCATGTATTGAATCATAAATCATGAATCATAAATCATGAATTGAATCATGAATCATGAATCATGAATCGAATCATGAATTGAATCATGAATCATGAATCATGAATTTAATCATGAATCATGATTTGAATCATGAATCATGAATTGAATCATGAATCATGAATCAAATCAAGAATCATGAATCATGAAATTAATCATGAATCATGAATCATGAACTGAATCATGAATCATGAATGAAATCATGAATCATGAATTGAATCATTAATTGAATCATGAATCATGAATTGAATCATGAATCATGAATCGAATCATGAATCTTGAATCGAATCATGAATCATGAATCAAGAATTGAATCATGAATCATGATTTGAATCATGAATCATGAATTGAATCATGAATCATGAATCGAATCAAGAATCATGAATCATGAAATTAATCATGAATCATGAATCATGAACTGAATCATGAATCATGAATCAAATCATGAATCATAAATTGAATCATTAATTGAATCATGAATCATGAATTGAATCATGAATCATGAATCAAATCATGAATCATGAATCAAGAATCATGAATCGAATCATAAATCATGTATTGAATCATAAATCATGAATCATAAATCATGAATTGAATCATGAATCATGAATCATGAATCGAATCATGAATCATGAATCAAGAATCATAAATCGAAAATTGAATCATGAATCATGACTTGAATCATGAATTATGAATCATGAATTGAATCATGAATCATGAATCATGATTTAATTAATGAATCATGAATTGAATCAAGAATCATGAATCGAATTAAGAATCATGAATCATGAAATTAATCATGAATCATGAATCATGAACTGAATCATGAATCATGAATCAAATCATGAATCATTAATTGAATCATGAATCATGAATTGAATCATGAATCATGAATCGAATCATGAATCATGAATCAAGAATTAATGAATCGAATCATGAATCATGATTTGAATCATGAATCATGAATTGAATCATGAATCATGAATCGAATCAAGAATCATGAATCATGAAATTAATCATGAATCATGAATCATGAACTGAATCATGAATCATGAATCAAATCATGAATCATAAATTGAATCATTAATTGAATCATGAATCATGAATTGAATCATGAATCATGAATCAAATCATGAATCATGAATCAAGAATCATGAATCGAATCATAAATCATGTATTGAATCATAAATCATGAATCATAAATCATGAATTCAATCATGAATCATGAATCATGAATCGAATCATGAATCATGAATCATGAATCAAGAATCATAAATCGAAAATTGAATCATGAATCATGACTTGAATCATGAATTATGAATCATGAATTGAATCATGAATCATGAATCATGATTTAATTAATGAATCATGAATTGAATCAAGAATCATGAATCGAATTAAGAATCATGAATCATGAAATTAATCATGAATCATGAATCATGAACTGAATCATGAATCATGAATCAAATCATGAATCATTAATTGAATCATGAATCATGAATTGAATCATGAATCATGAATCGAATCATGAATCATGAATCAAGAATTAATGAATCGAATCATAAATCATGAATTGAATCATGAATCATGAATCATGTATTGAATCATAAATCATGAATCATAAATCATGAATTGAATCATGAATCATGAATCATGAATCGAATCATGAATCATGAATCAAGAATCATAAATCGAATCATGAATTGAATCATGAATCATGAATTGAATCATGAATCATGAATAATGTATTGAATCATGAATCATGAATCATAAATCATGAATTGAATCATGAATAAAGAATCATGAATCGAATCATGAATCATGAATTGAATCATGAATCATGAATCATGTATTGAATCATGAATCATGACTCGAATCATGAATTGAATCATGAATCATGAATCATGAATCATGAATCATGACTCGAATCATGAATCATGAATCAAGAATCATGAATCGAATTATGAACTGAATCATGAATCATGAATCATGAATTGAATGATGAATCATGAATCGAATCATAAATCATGAATCATGAATCATGAATTGAATCATGAATCGAATCATGAATCATGAATTAAATAATAAATTGAATCATGAATCATGAATCGAATCATGAATTGAATCATGAATTGAATCATGTATGATTAATTGAATCATGAATCATGAATCCTGAATCGAATCATGAATCATGAATTGAATCATGAATTGAATCATGAATCATGAATCATGAATTGAATCATGAATCATGAATTGAATCATGAATCAAATCATGAATCATGAATTAAATCATGAATCATGAATCATGTATTGAATCATAAATCATGAATCATAAATCATGAATTGAATCATGAATCATGAATCATGAATCGAGTCATGAATCATGAATCAAGATTCATGAATCGAATCATGAATTGAATCATGAATCATGAATCATAAATCATGAATTGAATCATGAATCATGAATCGAATCATGAATCATGAATCATGAATCATGAATTGAATCATGAATCGAATCATGAATCATGAATTGAATCATGAATTGAATCATGAATCATGAATCGAATCATGAATCATGAATTAAATAATAAATTGAATCATGAATCATGAATCGAATCATGAATTGAATCATGAATTGAATCAGGAATCATGAATCATGAATTAAATAATAAATTGAATCATGAATCATGAATCGAATCATGAATTGAATCATGAATTGAATCAGGAATCATGAATTGAATCATGAATCATGAATCATGAATCATAAATCGATCCATGAATCATGAATTGATTCAGGAATCGAATCATGAATTGAATCATGAATCATGAATCCTGAATCGAATCATGAATCATGAATCATGAATTGAATCATGAATCATGAATTGAATCATGAATCATGAATCATAAATCGAATCATGAATCATGAATTGAATCATGAATCATGAATTATGAATCATGAATTGAATCATGAATCATGAATCATGAATCATGAATTGAATCATGAATTGAATCATGAATCATGAATCATGAATCATGAATCATAAATTGAATCATCAATCATGAATCATGAATTCAATCATGAATCATGAATTGAATCATAAATCATTAATCATGAATTGAATCATGAATCATGAATCATGAATCATGAATTCAATCATGAATCATGAATTCAATCATGAATCATGAATTGAATCATGAATCATGAATCATGAATTGAATCATAAATCATGAATCATGAATTGAATCATAAATCATGAATCATGAATCAAATCATGAATTATGAATCAAGAATCATGAATCAAATAATGAATCATGAATTGAATCAAGAATCAGGAATCATGAATCATGAATCATGAATCAAATCATGAATCATGAATCAAATCATGAATCATGAATCATGAATCATGATTCATGAATCATAAATTGAATCATGAATCATGAATCATAAATTGAATCATGAATCATGAATTGAATCATGAATCATGAATCATGAATTGAATCATGAATCATGAATCATGAATCGAATAATGAATCATGAATCACGAATCATGAATTGAATCATGAATCGAATCATGAATCATGAATTGAATCATGAATTGAATCATGAATCATGAATCGAATCATGAATCATGAATCATGATTTATGAATTGAATCATGAATTAAATCATGAATCATGAATCATGAATTGAATCATGAATTATGAATTGAATCATGAATCATGAATCATAAATCGAATCATGAATCATGAATTGATTCATGACTTATGAATTATGAATCATGAATTGAATCATGAATCATGAATTATGAATCATGAATTGAATCATGAATCATGAATCATAAATCATGAATCATGAATTGAATCATGAATTGAATCATGAATCATAAATCATGAATCATGAATCATAAATTGAATCATCAATCATGAATCATGAATTGAATCATGAATTGAATCATACATCATGAATCATGAATTGAATCATAAATCATGAATCATGAATCGAATCATGAATCATGAATTCAATCATGAATCATTAATTCAATCATGAATCAAGAATCATGAATCGAATTATGAATCATGAATCAAGAATCATGAATCGAATCATGAATCTTGAATTGAATCATGAATCATGAATCATGAATTAAATCATAAATCATGAATCATGAATTGAATCATAAATCATGAATCATGAATCAAATCATAAATTATGAATCAAGAATCATGAATCAAATCATGAATCATGAATTGAATCAAGAATCAGGAATCAGGAATCATGAATCATGAATCAAATCATGAATCATGAATCATGAATTGAATCATGAATTGAATCATAAATCATGAATCATGAATTGAATAATAAATCATGAATCATGAATCGAATCATGAATCATGAATTCAATCATGAATCATTAATTCAATCATGAATCAAGAATCATGAATCGAATTATGAATCATGAATCAAGAATCATGAATCGAATCATGAATCATGAATTGAATCATGAATCATGAATCATGAATTGAATCATAAATCATGAATCATAAATTGAATCATAAATCATGAATTGAATCATGAATCATGAATAATGAATCATGAATCATGAATTGAATCATGAATCGAATCATGAATCATGAATTGAATCATGAATTGAATCATGAATCATGAATCGAATCATGAATCATGAATCATAAATTGAATCATGAATCATGAATTGAATCATGAATCATAAATTGAATCATGAATCATGAATCGAATCATGAATCATGAATTGAATCATGAATCATGAATCATGAATCGAATCATGAATCATGAATTGAATCATGAATTTTATCATGAATCATAAATTGAATCATAAATTGAATCATGAATTGAATCATGAATTGAATCATGAATCATGAATTGAATCATTAATCATGAATCATAAATCGAATCATGTATCATGAATTGAATCATGAATCAAATCATGAATTGAATCATGAATCGAATCATGAATTGAATAATGAATCATGAATTGAATCATGGATCATGAATCATAAATCATGAATTGAATCATTAATCATGAATTATGAAACATGAATTATGAATCATGAATTGAATCATGAATCATGAATCATGAATTGAATCATGAATCATGAATCATGAATTTAATCATGAATCATGTATCATGAATCGAATCATGAATCATGAATCGAATCATGAATCATGAATTGAATCATGAATTGAATCATGAATAAATGAATCATATATTGAATCAGGAATCATGAATCATGAATCAAGAATCATGAATCAAATCATGAATTGAATCATGAATCATGAATTGAATCATGAATCATGAATCATGTATTGAATCATAAATCATGAATCATAAATCATGAATTGAATCATGAATCATGAATCGAATCATGAATCATGAATCATGAATCATGTATTGAATCATAAATCATAAATCATAAATCATGAATTGAATCATGAATCATGAATCATGAATCGAATCATGAATTGAATCATGAATCATGAATCATGAATTTAATCATGAATCATGATTTGAATCATGAATCATGAATTGAATCATGAATCATGAATCAAATCAAGAATCATGAATCATGAAATTAATCATGAATCATGAATCATGAACTGAATCATGAATCATGAATCAAATCATGAATCAAGAATTGAATCATTAATTGAATCATGAATCATGAATTGAATCATGAATCATGAATCGAATCATGAATCATGAATCGAATCATGAATCATGAATCAAGAATTGAATCATGAATCATGATTTGAATCATGAATCATGATTTGAATCATGAATCATGAATTGAATCATGAATCATGAATCGAATCAAGAATCATGAATCATGAAATTAATCATGAATCATGAATCATGAACTGAATCATGAATCATGAATCAAATCATGAATCATGAATTGAATCATTAATTGAATCATGAATCATGAATTGAATCATGAATCATGAATCGAATCATGAATCATGAATCAAGAATCATGAATCGAATCATAAATCATGTATTGAATCATAAATCATGAATCATAAATCATGAATTGAATCATGAATCATGAATCATGAATCGAATCTTGAATCATGAATCAAGAATCATAAATCGAAAATTGAATCATGAATCATGACTTGAATCATGAATTATGAATCATGAATTGAATCATGAATCATGAATCATGAATTGAATCATGAATCATGATTTGAATCATGAATCATGAATTGAATCAAGAATCATGAATCAAATCAAGAATCATGAATCATGAAATTAATCATGAATCATGAATCATGAACTGAATCATGAATCATGAATCAAATCATGAATCATTAATTGAATCATGAATCATGAATTGAATCATGAATCATGAATCGAATCATGAATCATGAATCATGAATCATGAATCGAATCATAAATCATGAATTGAATCATGAATCATGAATCATGTATTGAATCATAAATCATGAATCATAAATCATGAATTGAATCATGAATCATGAATCATGAATCGAATCATGAATCATGAATCAAGAATCATAAATCGAATCATGAATTGAATCATGAATCATGAATTGAATCATGAATCATGAATAATGTATTGAATCATGAATCATGAATCATAAATCATGAATTGAATCATGAATAAAGAATCATGAATCGAATCATGAATCATGAATTGAATCATGAATCATGAATCATGTATTGAATCATAAATCATGAATCATAAATCATGAATTGAATCATGAATCATGAATCATGAATCATGACTCGAATCATGAATCATGAATCAAGAATCATGAATCGAATTATGAACTGAATCATGAATCATGAATCATGAATCATGAATTGAATGATGAATCATGAATCGAATCATGAATCATTAATCATGAATCATGAATTGAATCATGAATCGAATCATGAATCATGAATTAAATAATAAATTGAATCATGAATCATGAATCGAATCATGAATTGAATCATGAATTGAATCATGTATGATTAATTGAATCATGAATCATGAATCCTGAATCGAATCATGAATCATGAATCATGAATTGAATCATGAATTGAATCATGAATCATGAATTGAATCATGAATCATGAATCGAATCATGAATCATGAATTAAATCATGAATCATGAATCATGTATTGAATCATAAATCATGAATCATAAATCATGAATTGAATCATGAATCATGAATCATGAATCGAGTCATGAATCATGAATCAAGATTCATGAATCGAATCATGAATTGAATCATGAATCATGAATCATGAATCATGAATTGAATCATGAATCATGAATCGAATCATGAATCATGAATCATGAATCATGAATTGAATCATGAATCGAATCATGAATCATAAATTGAATCATGAATTGAATCATGAATCATGAATCGAATCATGAATCATGAATTAAATAATAAATTGAATCATGAATCATGAATCGAATCATGAATTGAATCATAAATTGAATCAGGAATCATTAATTGAATCATGAATCATGAATCATAAATCGATCCATGAATCATGAATTGAATCAGGAATCATGAATTGAATCATGAATCATGAATCATGTATTGAATCATAAATCATGAATCATAAATCATGAATTGAATCATGAATCATGAATCATGAATCATGACTCGAATCATGAATCATGAATCAAGAATCATGAATCGAATTATGAACTGAATCATGAATCATGAATCATGAATCATGAATCATGAATTGAATGATGAATCATGAATCGAATCATGAATCATGAATTAAATAATAAATTGAATCATGAATCATGAATCAAATCATGAATTGAATCATGAATTGAATCATGTATGATTAATTGAATCATGAATCATGATCCCTGAATCGAATCATGAATCATGAATCATGAATTGAATCATGAATTGAATCATGAATCATGAATCATGAATTGAATCATGAATCATGAATTGAATCATGAATCATGAATCGAATCATGAATTGAATCATGAATTGAATCATGAATCATGAATCATGAATTGAATCATGAATCATGAATTGAATCATGAATCATGAATCGAATCATGAATCATGAATTAAATCATGAATCATGAATCATGTATTGAATCATAAATCATGAATCATAAATCATGAATTGAATCATGAATCATGAATCATGAATCGAGTCGTGAATCATGAATCAAGATTCATGAATCGAATCATGAATTGAATCATGAATCATGAATCATGAATTGAATCATGAATCATGCATCGAATCATGAATCATGAATCATGAATCATGAATTGAATCATGAATCGAATCATGAATCATGAATTGAATCATGAATTGAATCATGAATCATGAATCGAATCATGAATCATGAATTAAATAATAAATTGAATCATGAATCATGAATCGAATCATGAATTGAATCATGAATTGAATCAGGAATCATGAATTGAATCATGAATCATGAATCGAATCATGAGAAATGAATTAAATAATAAATTGAATCATGAATCATGAATCGAATCATGAATTGAATCATGAATTGAATCAGGAATCATGAATTGAATCATGAATCATGAATCATGAATCATAAATCGATCCATGAATCATGAATTGAATCAGGAATCGAATCATGAATTGAATCATGAATCATGAATCATGAATCGAAACATAAATTATGAATCATGTATCATGAATTGAATCATGAATCATAAATCATGAATTGAATCATGAATTGAATCATGATTCATGAATCATGAATTGAATCATGAATCATGAATTGAATCATGAATCATAAATCGAATCATGAATCATGAATTGAATCATGACTTATGAATTATAAATCATGAATTGAATCATGAATCATGAATTATGAATCATGAATTGAATCATGAATCATGAATCATGAATCATGAATCATGAATTGAATCATGAATTGAATCATGAATTGAATCATGAATCATGATTCATGAATCATGAATCATAAATTTAATCATCAATCATGAATCATGAATTGAATCATGAATTGAATCATAAATCATGAATCATGAATTGAATCATGAATCATGAATCATGAATTGAATCATGAATCATGAATCATGAATCGAATCATGAATCATGAATTCAATCATGAATCATGAATCATGAATCGAATTATGAATCATGAATCAAGAATCATGAATCGAATCATGAATCATGAATTGAATCATGAATCATGAATCATGAATTGAATCATGAATCATGAATTGAATCATAAATCATGAATCATGAATCAAATCATGAATTATGAATCAAGAATCATGAATCAAATCATGAATCATGAATTGAATCAAGAATCATGAATCATGAATCATGAATCATGAATCAAATCATGAATCATGAATCATGAATCATGAATCAAATCATGAATCATGAATCATGAATCATAATTCATGAATCATGATTCATGAATCATAAATTGAATCATGAATCATGAATCATAAATTGAATCATGAATCATGAATTGAATCATGAATCATGAATCATGAATTAAATCATGAATCATGAATCATGAATCGAATAATTAATCATGAATCACGAATCATGAATCGAATCATGAATCATGAATTGAATCATGAATTGAATCATGAATCATGAATCGAATCATGAATCATGAATCATGAATCATAAATTGAATCATGAATCATGAATCGAATCATGAATCATAAATTGAATCATGAATCATGAATCATGAATTGAATCATGAATCATGAATTGAATCATGAATCATGAATTGAATCGAGAATTGAATCATTAATCATGAATCGAATCATAAATCATGAATTGAATCATGAATCATGAATCATGTATTGAATCATAAATCATGAATCATAAATCATGAATTGAATCATGAATCATGAATCATGAATCGAATCATGAATCATGAATCAAGAATCATAAATCGAATCATGAATTGAATCATGAATCATGAATTGAATCATGAATCATGAATAATGTATTGAATCATGAATCATGAATCATAAATCATGAATTGAATCATGAATAAAGAATCATGAATCGAATCATGAATCATGAATTGAATCATGAATCATGAATCATGTATTGAATCATTAATCATGAATCATAAATCATGAATTGAATCATGAATCATGAATCATGAATCATGACTCGAATCATGAATCATGAATCAAGAATCATGAATC
The DNA here is from genome assembly GCA_036250195.1 of Mixophyes australis. Lineage (NCBI taxonomy): Eukaryota > Metazoa > Chordata > Amphibia > Anura > Limnodynastidae > Mixophyes > Mixophyes australis. The sequence continues at coordinate 40,536 of JAVHZZ010000114.1, forward strand.
GAATTATGAACTGAATCATGAATCATGAATCATGAATTGAATGATGAATCATGAATCGAATCATGAATCATGAATCATGAATCATGAATTGAATCATGAATCGAATCATGAATCATGAATTAAATAATAAATTGAATCATGAATCATGAATCGAATCATGAATTGAATCATGAATTGAATCATGTATGATTAATTGAATCATGAATCATGAATCCTGAATCGAATCATGAATCATGAATCATGAATTGAATCATGAATTGAATCATGAATCATGAATCATGAATTGAATCATGAATCATGAATTGAATCATGAATCATGAATCGAATCATGAATCATGAATTAAATCATGAATCATGAATCATGTATTGAATCATAAATCATGAATCATAAATCATGAATTGAATCATGAATCATGAATCATGAATCAAGTCATGAATCATGAATCAAGATTCATGAATCGAATCATGAATTGAATCATGAATCATGAATCATGAATCATGAATTGAATCATGAATCATGAATCGAATCATGAATCATGAATCATGAATCATGAATTGAATCATGAATCGAATCATGAATCATGAATTGAATCATGAATTGAATCATGAATCATGAATCGAATCATGAATCATGAATTAAATAATAAATTGAATCATGAATCATGAATCGAATCATGAATTGAATCATGAATTGAATCAGGAATCATGAATTGAATCATGAATCATGAATCATGAATCATAAATCGATCCATGAATCATGAATTGAATCAGGAATCGAATCATGAATTGAATCATGAATCATGAATCATGAATCGAAACATAAATTATGAATCATGTATCATGAATTGAATCATGAATCATGAATCCTGAATCGAATCATGAATCATGAATCATGAATTGAATCATGAATTGAATCATGAATCATGAATCGAATCATGAATCATGAATCGAATCATGAATCATGAATCAAGAATTGAATCATGAATCATGATTTGAATCATGAATCATGATTTGAATCATGAATCATGAATTGAATCATGAATCATGAATCGAATCAAGAATCATAAATCATGAAATTAATCATGAATCATGAATCATGAACTGAATCATGAATCATGAATCAAATCATGAATCATGAATTGAATCATTAATTGAATCATGAATCATGAATTTAATCATGAATCATGAATCGAATCATGAATCATGAATCAAGAATCATGAATCGAATCATAAATCATGTATTGAATCATAAATCATGAATCATAAATCATGAATTGAATCATGAATCATGAATCATGAATCGAATCATGAATCATGAATCAAGAATCATAAATCGAAAATTGAATCATGAATCATGACTTGAATCATGAATTATGAATCATGAATTGAATCATGAATCATGAATCATGAATTGAATCATGAATCATGATTTGAATCATGAATCATGAATTGAATCAAGAATCATGAATCAAATCAAGAATCATGAATCATGAAATTAATCATGAATCATGAATCATGAACTGAATCATGAATCATGAATCAAATCATGAATCATTAATTGAATCATGAATCATGAATTGAATCATGAATCATGAATCGAATCATGAATCATGAATCATGAATCATGAATCGAATCATAAATCATGAATTGAATCATGAATCATGAATCATGTATTGAATCATAAATCATGAATCATAAATCATGAATTGAATCATGAATCATGAATCATGAATCGAATCATGAATCATGAATCAAGAATCATAAATCGAATCATGAATTGAATCATGAATCATGAATTGAATCATGAATCATGAATAATGTATTGAATCATGAATCATGAATCATAAATCATGAATTGAATCATGAATAAAGAATCATGAATCGAATCATGAATCATGAATTGAATCATGAATCATGAATCATGTATTGAATCATAAATCATGAATCATAAATCATGAATTGAATCATGAATCATGAATCATGAATCATGACTCGAATCATGAATCATGAATCAAGAATCATGAATCGAATTATGAACTGAATCATGAATCATGAATCATGAATTGAATGATGAATCATGAATCGAATCATGAATCATTAATCATGAATCATGAATTGAATCATGAATCGAATCATGAATCATGAATTAAATAATAAATTGAATCATGAATCATGAATCGAATCATGAATTGAATCATGAATTGAATCATGTATGATTAATTGAATCATGAATCATGAATCCTGAATCGAATCATGAATCATGAATCATGAATTGAATCATGAATTGAATCATGAATCATGAATTGAATCATGAATCATGAATCGAATCATGAATCATGAATTAAATCATGAATCATGAATCATGTATTGAATCATAAATCATGAATCATAAATCATGAATTGAATCATGAATCATGAATCATGAATCGAGTCATGAATCATGAATCAAGATTCATGAATCGAATCATGAATTGAATCATGAATCATGAATCATGAATCATGAATTGAATCATGAATCATGAATCGAATCATGAATCATGAATCATAAATCATGAATTGAATCATGAATCGAATCATGAATCATAAATTGAATCATGAATTGAATCATGAATCATGAATCGAATCATGAATCATGAATTAAATAATAAATTGAATCATGAATCATGAATCGAATCATGAATTGAATCATGAATTGAATCAGGAATCATTAATTGAATCATGAATCATGAATCATGAATCATAAATCGATCCATGAATCATGAATTGAATCAGGAATCATGAATTGAATCATGAATCATGAATCATGTATTAAATCATAAATCATGAATCATAAATCATGAATTGAATCATGAATCATGAATCATGAATCATGAATCATGAATTGAATGATGAATCATGAATCGAATCATGAATCATGAATTAAATAATAAATTGAATCATGAATCATGAATCGAATCATGAATTGAATCATGAATTGAATCATGTATGATTAATTGAATCATGAATCATGAATCCTGAATCGAATCATGAATCATGAATTGAATCATGAATTGAATCATGAATTGAATCATGAATCATGAATTGAATCATGAATCATGAATCGAATCATGAATTGAATCATGAATTGAATCATGAATCATGAATCATGAATTGAATCATGAATCATGAATTGAATCATGAATCATGAATCGAATCATGAATCATGAATTAAATCATGAATCATGAATCATGTATTGAATCATAAATCATGAATCATAAATCATGAATTGAATCATGAATCATGAATCATGAATCGAGTCATGAATCATGAATCAAGATTCATGAATCGAATCATGAATTGAATCATGAATCATGAATCATGAATTGAATCATGAATCATGAATCGAATCATGAATCATGAATCATGAATCATGAATTGAATCATGAATCGAATCATGAATCATGAATTGAATCATGAATTGAATCATGAATCATGAATCGAATCATGAATCATGAATTAAATAATAAATTGAATCATGAATCATGAATCGAATCATGAATTGAATCATGAATTGAATCAGGAATCATGAATTGAATCATGAATCATGAATCGAATCATGAGTCATGAATTAAATAATAAATTGAATCATGAATCATGAATCGAATCATGAATTGAATCATGAATTGAATCAGGAATCATGAATTGAATCATGAATCATGAATCATGAATCATAAATCGATCCATGAATCATGAATTGAATCAGGAATCGAATCATGAATTGAATCATGAATCATGAATCATGAATCGAAACATAAATTATGAATCATGTATCATGAATTGAATCATGAATCATGAATCCTGAATCGAATCATGAATCATAAATCATGAATTGAATCATGAATTAAATCATGATTCATGAATCATGAATTGAATCATGAATCATGAATTGAATCATGAATCATGAATCATAAATCGAATCATGAATCATGAATTGAATCATGACTTATGAATTATAAATCATGAATTGAATCATGAATCATGAATTATGAATCATGAATTGAATCATGAATCATGAATCATGAATCATGAATCATGAATTAAATCATGAATTGAATCATGAATTGAATCATGAATCATGAATCATGAATCATGAATCATAAATTGAATCATCAATCATGAATCATGAATTGAATCATGAATTGAATCATAAATCATGAATCATGAATTGAATCATGAATCATGAATCATGAATTGAATCATGAATCATGAATCATGAATCGAATCATGAATCATGAATTCAATCATGAATCATGAATCATGAATCGAATTATGAATCATGAATCAAGAATCATGAATCGAATCATGAATCATGAATTGAATCATGAATCATGAATCATGAATTGAATCATGAATCATGAATTGAATCATAAATCATGAATCATGAATCAAATCATGAATTATGAATCAAGAATCATGAATCAAATCATGAATCATGAATTGAATCAAGAATCAGGAATCATGAATCATGAATCAAATCATGAATCATGAATCATGAATCATGAATCAAATCATGAATCATGAATCAAATCATGAATCATGATTCATGAATCATAAATTGAATCATGAATCATGAATCATCAATTGAATCATGAATCATGAATTGAATCATGAATTGAATCATGAATCATGAATCGAATCATGAATCATGAATCATGAATCATAAATTGAATCATGAATCATGAATCGAATCATGAATCATAAATTGAATCATGAATCATGAATCATGAATTGAATCATGAATCATGAATTGAATCATGAATCATGAATCATGAATCGAATCATGAATCATGAATTGAATCGAGAATTGAATCATTAATCATGAATCGAATCATGAATTATGAATTGAATCATGAATTGAATCATGAATCATGAATTGAATCATAAATTGAATCATGAATTGAATCATGAATTGAATCATGAATAATGAATTGAATCATAAATTGAATCATGAATTGAATCATGAATTGAATCATGAATCATGAATTGAATCATGAATCAAGAATCATAAATCGAATCATGAATCATGATTTTGAATCATGAATCAAATCATGAATCATGAATTTAATCATGAATAAATGAATCATGAATTGAATGAGGAATCATGAATCATGAATTGAATCATGAATCATGATTTGAATCATGAATCATGAATTGAATCAAGAATCATGAATCGAATCAAGAATCATGAATCATGAAATTAATCATGAATCATGAATCATGAACTGAATCATGAATCATGAATTGAATCATGAATCATGAATCGAATCATGAATCATGAATCAAGAATCATGAATCGAATCATAAATCATGAATTGAATCATGAATCATGAATCATGTATTGAATCATAAATCATGAATCATAAATCATGAATTGAATCATGAATCATGAATCATGAATCGAATCATGAATCATGAATCATAAATCATGAATTGAATCATGAATCATGAATCATGTATTGAATCATAAATCATGAATCATAAATCATGAATTGAATCATGAATCATGAATCATGAATCGAATCATGAATCATGAATCAAGAATCATAAATCATGAATCGAATTATGAACTGAATCATGAATCATGAATCATGAATTGAATGATGAATCATGAATCGAATCATGAATCATGAATCATGAATTGAATCATGAATCGAATCATGAATCATGAATTAAATAATAAATTGAATCATGAATCATGAATCGAATCATGAATCATGAATCATGAATTGAATCATGAATTGAATCATGAATCATGAATCATGAATTGAATCATGAATCATGAATTGAATCATGAATCATGAATCGAATCATGAATCATGAATTAAATCATGAATCATGAATCATGTATTGAATCATAAATCATGAATCATAAATCATGAATTGAATCATGAATCATGAATCATGAATCGAGTCATGAATCATGAATCAAGATTCATGAATCGAATCATGAATTGAATCATGAATCATGAATCATGAATCATGAATTGAATCATGAATCATGAATCGAATCATGAATCATGAATCATGAATCATGAATCATGAATTGAATCATGAATCGAATCATGAATCATGAATTGAATCATGAATTGAATCATGAATCATGAATCGAATCATGAATCATGAATTAAATAATAAATTGAATCATGAATCATGAATCGAATCATGAATTGAATCATGAATTGAATCAGGAATCATGAATTGAATCATGAATCATGAATCATGAATCATAAATCGATCCATGAATCATGAATTGAATCAGGAATCGAATCATGAATTGAATCATGAATCATGAATCATGAATCGAAACATAAATTATGAATCATGTATCATGAATTGAATCATGAATCATGAATCCTGAATCGAATCATGAATCATGAATCATGAATTGAATCATGATTTGAATCATGAATTGAATCATGAATCATGAATTGAATCATGAATCATGAATCGAATCATGAATCATGAATTAAATCATGAATCATGAATCATGTATTGAATCATAAATCATGAATCATAAATCATGAATTGAATCCTGAATCATGAATCATGAATCGAGTCATGAATCATGAATCAAGATTCATGAATCGAATCATGAATTGAATCATGAATCATGAATCATGAATCATGAATTGAATCATGAATCATGAATCGAATCATGAATCATGAATCATGAATCATGAATTGAATCATGAATCGAATCATGAATCATGAATTGAATCATGAATTGAATCATGAATCATGAATCGAATCATGAATCATGAATTAAATAATAAATTGAATCATGAATCATGAATCGAATCATGAATTGAATCATGAATTGAATCAGGAATCATGAATTGAATCATGAATCATGAATCATGAATCATAAATCGATCCATGAATCATGAATTGAATCAGGAATCGAATCATGAATTGAATCATGAATCATGAATCATGAATCGAAACATAAATTATGAATCATGTATCATGAATTGAATCATGAATCATGAATCCTGAATCGAATCATGAATCATGAATCATGAATTGAATCATGAATTGAATCATGATTCATGAATCATGAATTGAATCATGAATCATGAATTGAATCATAAATCATGAATCATAAATCGAATCATGAATCATGAATTGAATCATTAATCATGAATTACGAATCATGAATTGAATCATAATTCATGAATCATGAATCATGAATCATGAATTGAATCATGAATTGAATCATGAATCATGAATCATGAATCATGTATCATAAATTGAATCATCAATCATGAATCATGAATTGAATCATGAATTGAATCATAAATCATGAATCATGAATTCAATCATGAATCATGAATTCAATCATGAATCATGAATCATGAATCGAATTATGAATCATGAATCAAGAATCATGAATCGAATCATGAATCATAATTTGAATCATGAATCATGAATCATGAATTGAATCATAAATCATGAATCATGAATTGAATCATAAATCATGAATCATGAATCAAATCATGAATTATGAATCAAGAATCATGAATCAAATCATGAATCATGAATTAAATCAAGAATCAGGAATCATGAATCATGAATCATGAATCAAATCATGAATCATGAATCATGAATCAAATCATGAATCATGAATCATGAATCATGATTCATGAATCATAAATTGAATCATGAATCATGAATCATAAATTGAATCATGAATCATGAATTAAATCATGAATCATGAATCATGAATTGAATCATGAATCATGAATCATGAATCGAATAATGAATCATGAATCACGAATCATGAATTGAATCATGAATCGAATCATGAATTATGAATTGAATCATGAATTGAATCATGAATCATGAATCGAATCATGAATCATGAATCATAAATTGAATCATGAATCATGAATCGAATCATGAATCATAAATTAAATCATGAATCAAGAATCATAAATCATGAATTGAATCATGAATCATGAATCATGAATCGAATCATGAATCATGAATCAAGAATCATAAATCAAATCATGAATTGAATCATGAATCATGAATTGAATCATGAATCATGAATAATGTATTGAATCATGAATCATGAATCATAAATCATGAATTGAATGATGAATAAAGAATCATGAATCGAATCATGAATCATGAATTGAATCATGAATCATGAATCATGTATTGAATCATAAATCATGAATCATAAATCATGAATTGAATCATGAATCATGAATCATGACTCGAATCATGAATCATGAATCAAGAATCATGAATCGAATTCTGAACTGAATCATGAATCATGAATCATGAATCATGAATCATGAATTGAATGATGAATCATGAATCGAATCATGAATCATGAATCATGAATCATGAATTGAATCATGAATTGAATCATGAATCATGAATTAAATAATATATTGAATCATGAATCATGAATCGAATCATGAATTGAATCATGAATTGAATCATGTATGATTAATTGAATCATGAATCATGAATCCTGAATCGAATCATGAATCATGAATCATGAATTGAATCATGAATTGAATCATGAATCATGAATTGAATCATGAATCATGAATTGAATCATGAATCATGAATCGAATCATGAATTGAATCATGAATTGAATCATGAATCATGAATCATGAATTGAATCATGAATCGAATCATGAATCATGAATTAAATCATGAATCATGAATCATGTATTGAATCATAAATCATGAATCATAAATCATGAATTGAATCATGAATCATGAATCATGAATCGAGTCATGAATCATGAATCAAGATTCATGAATCGAATCATGAATTGAATCATGAATCATGAATCATGAATTGAATCATGAATCATGAATCATGAATCATGAATTGAATAATAAATCGAATCATGAATCATGAATTGAATCATGAATTGAATCATGAATCATGAATCGAATCATGAATCATGAATTAAATAATAAATTGAATCATGAATCATGAATCGAATCATGAATTGAATCATGATTTGAATCAGGAATCATGAATTGAATCATGAATCATGAATCGAATCATGAATCATGAATTAAATAATAAATTGAATCATGAATCATGAATCGAATCATGAATTGAATCATGAATTGAATCAGGAATCATGAATTGAATCATGAATCATGAATCATGAATCATAAATCGATCCATGAATCATGAATTGAATCAGGAATCGAATCATGAATTGAATCATGAATCATGAATCGAAACATAAATTATGAATCATGTATCATGAATTGAATCATGAATCATGAATCCTGAATCGAATCATGAATCATGAATCATGAATTGAATCATGAATTGAATCATGATTCATGAATCATGAATTTAATCATGAATCATGAATTGAATCATGAATCATGAATCATAAATCGAATCATGAATCATGAATTGAATCATGACTTATGAATTATGAATCATGAATTGAATCATGAATCATGAATTATGAATCATGAATTGAATCATGAATCATGAATCATGAATCATGAATCATGAATTGAATCATGAATTGAATCATGAATCATGAATCATGAATCATGAATCATAAATTGAATCATCAATCATGAATCATGAATTGAATCATGAATTGAATCATAAATCATGAATCATGAATTGAATCATGAATCATGAATCATGAATTGAATCATGAATCATGAATCATGAATCGAATCATGAATCATGAATTCAATCATGAATCATGAATCATGAATCGAATTATGAATCATGAATCAAGAATCATGAATCGAATCATGAATCATGAATTGAATCATGAATCATGAATCATGAATTGAATCATGAATCATGAATTGAATCATAAATCATGAATCATGAATCAAATCATGAATTATGAATCAAGAATCATGAATCAAATCATGAATCATGAATTGAATCAAGAATCAGGAATCATGAATCATGAATCATGAATCATGAATCAAATCATGAATCATGAATCATGAATCAAATCATGAATCATGAATCATGAATCATGAATCATGATTCATGAATCATAAATTGAATCATGAATCATGAATCATAAATTGAATCATGAATCATGAATTGAATCATGAATCATGAATCATGAATTGAATCATGAATCATGAATCATGAATCGAATAATGAATCATGAATCACGAATCATGAATTGAATCATGAATCGAATCATGAATCATGAATTGAATCATGAATTGAATCATGAATCATGAATCGAATCATGAATCATGAATCATGAATCATAAATTGAATCATGAATCATGAATCGAATCATGAATCATAAATTGAATCATGAATCATGAATCATGAATCGAATCATGAATCATGAATTGAATCATGAATCATGAATCATGAATCGAATCATGAATCATGAATTGAATCGAGAATTGAATCATTAATCATGAATCGAATCATGAATTATGAATTGAATCATGAATTGAATCATGAATCATGAATTGAATCATAAATTGAATCATGAATCATGAATTTAATCATGAATAAATGAATCATGAATTAAATCAGGAATCATGAATCATGAATCGAATCATGAATCATGAATTGAATCATGAATCAAATCATGAATCATGAATTTAATCATGAATAAATGAATCATGAATTAAATCAGGAATCATGAATCATGAATTGAATCATGAATCATGAATCATGAATCAAATAATGAATCATGAATCATGAATTGAATCATGAATCATGAATTGAATCATGAATCATGAATTGAATCATGAATTGAATCATGAATCATGAATCGAATCATGAATCATGAATTGAATCATGAATCATGAATCATAAATTGAATCGTGAATCATGATTCGAATAATGAATCATAAATTGAATCATGAATCATGAATCATGAATCATGAATCGAATCATGAATCATGAATTGAATCATGAATTGAATCATGAATCATGAATTGAATCATAAATTGAATCATGAATTGAATCATGAATCATGAATTGAATCATGAATCATGAATCATAAATCGAATCATGAATCATGAATTGAATCATGAATCAAATCCTGAATTGAATCATGAATCGAATCATGAATTGAATCATAAATCATGAATTGAATCATTAATCATGAATTATGAATCATGAATTGAATCATGAATCATGAATTGAATCATGAATAAATGAATCATGAATTGAATCAGGAATCATGAATCATGAATCGAATCATGAATCATGAATCATGAATCATGTATTGAATTATAAATCATGAATCATAAATCATGAATTGAATCATGAATCATGAATCATGAATCGAATCATGAATCATGAATCAAGAATCATGAATCGAATCATGAATTGAATCATGAATCATGAATCATGAATTTAATCATGAATCATGATTTAAATCATGAATCATGAAATGAATCATGAATCATGAATCAAATCAAGAATCATGAATCATGAAATTAATCATGAATCATGAATCATGAACTGAATCATGAATCATGAATCAAATCATGAATCATGAATTGAATCATTAATTAAATCATGAATCATGAATTGAATCATGAATCATGAATCGAATCATGAATCATGAATCAAGAATTGAATCATGAATCATGATTTGAATCATGAATCATGAATGGAATCATAAATCATGAATCGAATCAAGAATCATGAATCATGAAATTAATCATGAATCATGAATCATGAACTGATTTATGAATCATGAATCAAATCATGAATCATGAATTGAATCATTAATTGAATCATGAATTAAATCATGAATCATGAATCGAATCATGAATCATGAATCAAGAATCATGAATCGAATCATAAATCATGAATTGAATCATGAATCATGAATCATGTATTGAATCATAAATCATGAATCATAAATCATGAATTGAATCATGAATCATGAATCATGAATCGAATCATGAATCAAGAATCATAAATCGAATCATGGATTGAATCATGAATCATGAATTGAATCATGAATCATGAATCATGTATTGAATCATGAATCATGAATCATAAATCATGAATTGAATCATGAATAAAGAATCATGAATCGAATCATGAATCATGAATTGAATCATGAATCATGAATCATGTATTGAATCATAAATCATGAATCATAAATCATGAATTGAATCATGAATCATGAATCATGATTCGAATCATGAACTGAATCATGAATCATGAATCATGAATCATGAATTGAATCATGAATCATGAATCGAATCATGAATCATGAATCATGAATCATGAATTGAATCATGAATCAAATCATGAATCATGAATTAAATAATAAATTGAATCATGAATCATGAATCGAATCATGAATTAAATCATGAATTGAATCATGTATGATTAATTGAATCATGAATCATGAATCATGAATTGAATCATGAATCAAGAATCATGAATCGAATCATGAATCATGAATCATGAATCATGTATTGAATCATAAATCATGAATCATAAATCATGAATTGAATCATGAATCATGAATCATGAATCGAATCATGAATCATGAATCATGAATTGAATCATGAATCGAATCATGAATCATGAATTGAATCATGAATTGAATCATGAATCATGAATCGAATAATGAATCATGAATTAAATAATAAATTGAATCATGAATCATGAATCGAATCATGAATTAAATCATGAATTGAATCATGTATCATTAATTGAATCATGAATCATGAATCCTGAATTGAATCATGAATCATGAATCATGAATTGAATCATGAATTGAATCATGAATCATGAATCATGAATTGAATCATGAATCATGAATTGAATTATGAATCAAGAATCATAAATCGAATCATGAATCATGAATTGAATCATGAATCATGAATCATGTATTGAATCATAAATCATGAATTGAATCATGAATCATGAATCATGAATCGAATCATGAATCATGAATCAAGATTCATGAATCGAATCATGAATTGAATCATGAATCATGAATCATGAATCATGAATTGAATCATGAATCATGAATCGAATCATGAATCATGAATCATGAATCATGAATTGAATCATGAATCGAATCATGAATCATGAATTGAATCATGAATTGAATCATAAATCATGAATCGAATCATGAATCATGAATTAAATAATAAATTGAATCATGAATCATGAATCGAATCATGAATTGAATCATGAATTGAATCAGGAATCATGAATCATGAATTGAATCATGAATCATGAATCATAAATCGATCCATGAATCATGAATTGAATCAGGAATCATGAATGGAATCATGAATCATGAATCGAATCAAGAATCATGAATCATGAAATTAATCATGAATCATGAATCATGAACTGATTTATGAATCATGAATCAAATCATGAATCATGAATTGAATCATTAATTGAATCATGAATTAAATTATGAATCATGAATCGAATCATGAATCATGAATCAAGAATCATGAATCGAATCATAAATCATGAATTGAATCATGAATCATGAATCATGTATTGAATCATAAATCATGAATCATAAATCATGAATTGAATCATGAATCATGAATCGAATCATGAATCATGAATCAAGAATCATAAATCGAAAATTGAATCATGAATCATGACTTGAATCATGAATTATGAATCATGAATTGAATCATGAATCATGAATCATGAATTGAATCATGAATCATGATTTGAATCATGAATCATGAATTGAACCATGAATCGTGAATCGAATCAAGAATCATGAATCATGAAATTAATCATGAATCATGAATCATGAATCAAATCATGAATCATGAATTGAATCATTAATTGAATCATGAATTGAATCATGAATCATGAATCGAATCATGAATCATGAATCAAGAATCATGAATCGAATCATAAATCATGAATTGAATCATGAATCATGAATCATGTATTGAATCATAAATCATGAATCATAAATCATGAATCATAAATCATGAATCGAATCATGAATCATAAATCAAATCATGAATTGAATCATGAATCATGAATTGAATCATGAATCATGAATAATGTATTGAATCATGAATCATGAATCATAAATCATGAATTGAATCATGAATAAAGAATCATGAATCGAATCATGAATCATGAATTGAATCATGAATCATGAATCATGTATTGAATCATAAATCATGAATCATAAATCATGAATTGAATCATGAATCATGAATCATCAATCATGAATCATGACTCGAATCATGAATCATGAATCAAGAATCATGAATCGAATTATGAACTGAATCATGAATTGAATCATGAATCATGAATCATGTATTGAATCATAAATCATGAATCATGAATCATGAATTGAATGATGAATCATGAATCGAATCATGAATCATGAATCATGAATTGAATCATGAATCGAATCATGAATCATGAATTAAATAATAAATTGAATCATGAATCATGAATCGAATCATGAATTGAATCATGAATTGAATCATGTATGATTAATTGAATCATGAATCATGAATCCTGAATCGAATCATGAATCATGAATCATGAATTGAATCATGAATTGAATCATGAATCATGAATCATGAATTGAATCATGAATCATGAATTGAATCATGAATCATGAATCGAATCATGAATTGAATCATGAATTGAATCATGAATCATGAATCATGAATTGAATCATGAATCATGAATCGAATCATGAATCATGAATTAAATCATGAATCATGAATCATGTATTGAATCATAAATCATGAATTGAATCATGAATCATGAATCATGAATCGAGTCATGAATCATGAATCAAGATTCATGAATCGAATCATGAATTGAATCATGAATCATGAATCATGAATCATGAATTGAATCATGAATCATGAATCATAAATCATGAATTGAATAATGAATCGAATCATGAATCATGAATTGAATCATGAATTGAATCATGAATCATGAATCGAATCATGAATCATGAATTAAATAATAAATTGAATCATGAATCATGAATCGAATCATGAATTGAATCATGAATTGAATCAGGAATCATGAATTGAATCATGAATCATGAATCGAATCATGAATCATGAATTAAATAATAAATTGAATCATGAATCTCAAATCGAATCATGAATTGAATCATGAATTGAATCAGGAATCATGAATTGAATCATGAATCATGAATCATGAATCATAAATCGATCCATGAATCATGAATTGAATCAGGAATCGAATCATGAATTGAATCATGAATCATGAATCATGAATCGAAACATAAATTATGAATCATGTATCATGAATTGAATCATGAATCATGAATCCTGAATCGAATCATGAATTATGAATCATGAATTGAATCATGAATTGAATCATGATTCATGAATCATGAATTGAATCATGATTCATGAATCATGAATTGAATCATGAATCATGAATTGATTCATGAATCATGAATCATAAATCGAATCATGAATCATGAATTGAATCATGACTTATGAATTATGAATCATGAATTGAATCATGAATCATGAATTATGAATCATAAATTGAATCATGAATCATGAATCATGAATCATGAATCATGAATCATGAATTGAATCATGAATTGAATCATGAATCATGAATCATGAATCATAAATTGAATCATCAATCATGAATCATGAATTGAATCATGAATTGAATCATAAATCATGAATCATGAATTGAATCATGAATCATGAATCATGAATTGAATCATGAATCATGAATCATGAATCGAATCATGAATCATGAATTCAATCATGAATCATGAATCATGAATCGAATTATGAATCATAAATCAAGAATCATGAATCGAATCATGAATCATGAATTGAATCATGAATCATGAATCATGAATTGAATCATGAATCATGAATTGAATCATAAATCATGAATCATGAATCAAATCATGAATTATGAATCAAGAATCATGAATCAAATCATGAATCATGAATTGAATCAAGAATCAGGAATCATGAATCATGAATCATGAATCAAATCATGAATCATGAATCATGAATCATGAATCAAATCATGAATCATGAATCATGAATAATGAATCATGATTCATGAATCATAAATTGAATCATGAATCATGAATCATAAATTGAATCATGAATCATGAATTGAATCATGAATCATGAATCATGAATTGAATCATGAATCATGAATCATGAATCGAATAATGAATCATGAATCACGAATCATGAATTGAATCATGAATCGAATCATGAATCATGAATTGAATCATGAATTGAATCATGAATCATGAATCGAATCATGAATCATGAATCATGAATCATAAATTGAATCATGAATCATGAATCGAATCATGAATCATAAATTGAATCATGAATCATGAATCATGAATCGAATCATGAATCATGAATTGAATCATGAATCATGAATCATGAATCGAATCATGAATCATGAATTGAATCGAGAATTGAATCATTAATCATGAATCGAATCATGAATTATGAATTGAATCATGAATTGAATCATGAATCATGAATTGAATCATAAATTGAATCATGAATCATGAATTTAATCATGAATAAATGAATCATGAATTAAATCAGGAATCATGAATCATGAATCGAATCATGAATCATGAATTGAATCATGAATCAAATCATGAATCATGAATTTAATCATGAATAAATGAATCATGAATTAAATCAGGAATCATGAATCATGAATTGAATCATGAATCATGAATCATGAATCAAATAATGAATCATGAATCATGAATTGAATCATGAATCATGAATTGAATCATGAATCATGAATTGAATCATGAATTGAATCATAAATCATGAATCGAATCATGAATCATGAATTGAATCATGAATCATGAATCATGAATCATAAATTGAATCGTGAATCATGATTCGAATAATGAATCATAAATTGAATCATGAATCATGAATCATGAATCATGAATCGAATCATGAATCATGAATTGAATCATGAATTGAATCATGAATCATGAATTGAATCATAAATTGAATCATGAATTGAATCATGAATCATGAATTGAATCATGAATCATGAATCATAAATCGAATCATGAATCATGAATTGAATCATGAATCAAATCCTGAATTGAATCATGAATCGAATCATGAATTGAATCATAAATCATGAATTGAATCATTAATCATGAATTATGAATCATGAATTGAATCATGAATCATGAATTGAATCATGAATAAATGAATCATGAATTGAATCAGGAATCATGAATCATGAATCGAATCATGAATCATGAATCATGAATCATGTATTAAATTATAAATCATGAATCATAAATCATGAATTGAATCATGAATCATGAATCATGAATCGAATCATGAATCATGAATCAAGAATCATGAATCGAATCATGAATTGAATCATGAATCATGAATCATGAATTTAATCATGAATCATGATTTAAATCATGAATCATGAAATGAATCATGAATCATGAATCAAATCAAGAATCATGAATCATGAAATTAATCATGAATCATGAATCATGAACTGAATCATGAATCATGAATCAAATCATGAATCATGAATTGAATCATTAATTAAATCATGAATCATGAATTGAATCATGAATCATGAATCGAATCATGAATCATGAATCAAGAATTGAATCATGAATCATGATTTGAATCATGAATCATGAATGGAATCATAAATCATGAATCGAATCAAGAATCATGAATCATGAAATTAATCATGAATCATGAATCATGAACTGATTTATGAATCATGAATCAAATCATGAATCATGAATTGAATCATTAATTGAATCATGAATTAAATCATGAATCATGAATCGAATCATGAATCATGAATCAAGAATCATGAATCGAATCATAAATCATGAATTGAATCATGAATCATGAATCATGTATTGAATCATAAATCATGAATCATAAATCATGAATTGAATCATGAATCATGAATCATGAATCGAATCATGAATCAAGAATCATAAATCGAATCATGGATTGAATCATGAATCATGAATTGAATCATGAATCATGAATCATGTATTGAATCATGAATCATGAATCATAAATCATGAATTGAATCATGAATAAAGAATCATGAATCGAATCATGAATCATGAATTGAATCATGAATCATGAATCATGTATTGAATCATAAATCATGAATCATAAATCATGAATTGAATCATGAATCATGAATCATGATTCGAATCATGAACTGAATCATGAATCATGAATCATGAATCATGAATTGAATCATGAATCATGAATCGAATCATGAATCATGAATCATGAATCATGAATTGAATCATGAATCAAATCATGAATCATGAATTAAATAATAAATTGAATCATGAATCATGAATCGAATCATGAATTAAATCATGAATTGAATCATGTATGATTAATTGAATCATGAATCATGAATCATGAATTGAATCATGAATCAAGAATCATGAATCGAATCATGAATCATGAATCATGAATCATGTATTGAATCATAAATCATGAATCATAAATCATGAATTGAATCATGAATCATGAATCATGAATCGAATCATGAATCATGAATCATGAATTGAATCATGAATCGAATCATGAATCATGAATTGAATCATGAATTGAATCATGAATCATGAATCGAATAATGAATCATGAATTAAATAATAAATTGAATCATGAATCATGAATCGAATCATGAATTAAATCATGAATTGAATCATGTATCATTAATTGAATCATGAATCATGAATCCTGAATTGAATCATGAATCATGAATCATGAATTGAATCATGAATTGAATCATGAATCATGAATCATGAATTGAATCATGAATCATGAATTGAATTATGAATCAAGAATCATAAATCGAATCATGAATCATGAATTGAATCATGAATCATGAATCATGTATTGAATCATAAATCATGAATTGAATCATGAATCATGAATCATGAATCGAATCATGAATCATGAATCAAGATTCATGAATCGAATCATGAATTGAATCATGAATCATGAATCATGAATCATGAATTGAATCATGAATCATGAATCGAATCATGAATCATGAATCATGAATCATGAATTGAATCATGAATCGAATCATGAATCATGAATTGAATCATGAATTGAATCATAAATCATGAATCGAATCATGAATCATGAATTAAATAATAAATTGAATCATGAATCATGAATCGAATCATGAATTGAATCATGAATTGAATCAGGAATCATGAATCATGAATTGAATCATGAATCATGAATCATAAATCGATCCATGAATCATGAATTGAATCAGGAATCATGAATGGAATCATGAATCATGAATCGAATCAAGAATCATGAATCATGAAATTAATCATGAATCATGAATC
The DNA here is from genome assembly GCA_036250195.1 of Mixophyes australis. Classification (NCBI taxonomy): domain Eukaryota; kingdom Metazoa; phylum Chordata; class Amphibia; order Anura; family Limnodynastidae; genus Mixophyes; species Mixophyes australis. The sequence goes on from JAVHZZ010000114.1 coordinate 59,954, forward strand.
ATGAACTGATTTATGAATCATGAATCAAATCATGAATCATGAATTGAATCATTAATTGAATCATGAATTAAATTATGAATCATGAATCGAATCATGAATCATGAATCAAGAATCATGAATCGAATCATAAATCATGAATTGAATCATGAATCATGAATCATGTATTGAATCATAAATCATGAATCATAAATCATGAATTGAATCATGAATCATGAATCGAATCATGAATCATGAATCAAGAATCATAAATCGAAAATTGAATCATGAATCATGACTTGAATCATGAATTATGAATCATGAATTGAATCATGAATCATGAATCATGAATTGAATCATGAATCATGATTTGAATCATGAATCATGAATTGAACCATGAATCGTGAATCGAATCAAGAATCATGAATCATGAAATTAATCATGAATCATGAATCATGAATCAAATCATGAATCATGAATTGAATCATTAATTGAATCATGAATTGAATCATGAATCATGAATCGAATCATGAATCATGAATCAAGAATCATGAATCGAATCATAAATCATGAATTGAATCATGAATCATGAATCATGTATTGAATCATAAATCATGAATCATAAATCATGAATCATAAATCATGAATCGAATCATGAATCATAAATCAAATCATGAATTGAATCATGAATCATGAATTGAATCATGAATCATGAATAATGTATTGAATCATGAATCATGAATCATAAATCATGAATTGAATCATGAATAAAGAATCATGAATCGAATCATGAATCATGAATTGAATCATGAATCATGAATCATGTATTGAATCATAAATCATGAATCATAAATCATGAATTGAATCATGAATCATGAATCATCAATCATGAATCATGACTCGAATCATGAATCATGAATCAAGAATCATGAATCGAATTATGAACTGAATCATGAATTGAATCATGAATCATGAATCATGTATTGAATCATAAATCATGAATCATGAATCATGAATTGAATGATGAATCATGAATCGAATCATGAATCATGAATCATGAATTGAATCATGAATCGAATCATGAATCATGAATTAAATAATAAATTGAATCATGAATCATGAATCGAATCATGAATTGAATCATGAATTGAATCATGTATGATTAATTGAATCATGAATCATGAATCCTGAATCGAATCATGAATCATGAATCATGAATTGAATCATGAATTGAATCATGAATCATGAATCATGAATTGAATCATGAATCATGAATTGAATCATGAATCATGAATCGAATCATGAATTGAATCATGAATTGAATCATGAATCATGAATCATGAATTGAATCATGAATCATGAATCGAATCATGAATCATGAATTAAATCATGAATCATGAATCATGTATTGAATCATAAATCATGAATTGAATCATGAATCATGAATCATGAATCGAGTCATGAATCATGAATCAAGATTCATGAATCGAATCATGAATTGAATCATGAATCATGAATCATGAATTGAATCATGAATCATGAATCATAAATCATGAATTGAATAATGAATCGAATCATGAATCATGAATTGAATCATGAATTGAATCATGAATCATGAATCGAATCATGAATCATGAATTAAATAATAAATTGAATCATGAATCATGAATCGAATCATGAATTGAATCATGAATTGAATCAGGAATCATGAATTGAATCATGAATCATGAATCGAATCATGAATCATGAATTAAATAATAAATTGAATCATGAATCTCAAATCGAATCATGAATTGAATCATGAATTGAATCAGGAATCATGAATTGAATCATGAATCATGAATCATGAATCATAAATCGATCCATGAATCATGAATTGAATCAGGAATCGAATCATGAATTGAATCATGAATCATGAATCATGAATCGAAACATAAATTATGAATCATGTATCATGAATTGAATCATGAATAAAGAATCATGAATCGAATCATGAATCATGAATTGAATCATGAATCATGAATCATGTATTGAATCATAAATCATGAATCATAAATCATGAATTGAATCATGAATCATGAATCATCAATCATGAATCATGACTCGAATCATGAATCATGAATCAAGAATCATGAATCGAATTATGAACTGAATCATGAATTGAATCATGAATCATGAATCATGTATTGAATCATAAATCATGAATCATGAATCATGAATTGAATGATGAATCATGAATCGAATCATGAATCATGAATCATGAATTGAATCATGAATCGAATCATGAATCATGAATTAAATAATAAATTGAATCATGAATCATGAATCGAATCATGAATTGAATCATGAATTGAATCATGTATGATTAATTGAATCATGAATCATGAATCCTGAATCGAATCATGAATCATGAATCATGAATTGAATCATGAATTGAATCATGAATCATGAATCATGAATTGAATCATGAATCATGAATTGAATCATGAATCATGAATCGAATCATGAATTGAATCATGAATTGAATCATGAATCATGAATCATGAATTGAATCATGAATCATGAATCGAATCATGAATCATGAATTAAATCATGAATCATGAATCATGTATTGAATCATAAATCATGAATTGAATCATGAATCATGAATCATGAATCGAGTCATGAATCATGAATCAAGATTCATGAATCGAATCATGAATTGAATCATGAATCATGAATCATGAATCATGAATTGAATCATGAATCATGAATCATAAATCATGAATTGAATAATGAATCGAATCATGAATCATGAATTGAATCATGAATTGAATCATGAATCATGAATCGAATCATGAATCATGAATTAAATAATAAATTGAATCATGAATCATGAATCGAATCATGAATTGAATCATGAATTGAATCAGGAATCATGAATTGAATCATGAATCATGAATCGAATCATGAATCATGAATTAAATAATAAATTGAATCATGAATCTCAAATCGAATCATGAATTGAATCATGAATTGAATCAGGAATCATGAATTGAATCATGAATCATGAATCATGAATCATAAATCGATCCATGAATCATGAATTGAATCAGGAATCGAATCATGAATTGAATCATGAATCATGAATCATGAATCGAAACATAAATTATGAATCATGTATCATGAATTGAATCATGAATCATGAATCCTGAATCGAATCATGAATCATGAATCATGAATTGAATCATGAATTGAATCATGATTCATGAATCATGAATTGAATCATGATTCATGAATCATGAATTGAATCATGAATCATGAATTGATTCATGAATCATGAATCATAAATCGAATCATGAATCATGAATTGAATCATGACTTATGAATTATGAATCATGAATTGAATCATGAATCATGAATTATGAATCATAAATTGAATCATGAATCATGAATCATGAATCATGAATCATGAATCATGAATTGAATCATGAATTGAATCATGAATCATGAATCATGAATCATAAATTGAATCATCAATCATGAATCATGAATTGAATCATGAATTAAATCATAAATCATGAATCATGAATTGAATCATGAATCATGAATCATGAATTGAATCATGAATCATGAATCATGAATCGAATCATGAATCATGAATTCAATCATGAATCATGAATCATGAATCGAATTATGAATCATAAATCAAGAATCATGAATCGAATCATGAATCATGAATTGAATCATGAATCATGAATCATGAATTGAATCATGAATCATGAATTGAATCATAAATCATGAATCATGAATCAAATCATGAATTATGAATCAAGAATCATGAATCAAATCATGAATCATGAATTGAATCAAGAATCAGGAATCATGAATCATGAATCATGAATCAAATCATGAATCATGAATCATGAATCATGAATCAAATCATGAATCATGAATCATGAATAATGAATCATGATTCATGAATCATAAATTGAATCATGAATCATGAATCATAAATTGAATCATGAATCATGAATTGAATCATGAATCATGAATCATGAATTGAATCATGAATCATGAATCATGAATCGAATAATGAATCATGAATCACGAATCATGAATTGAATCATGAATCGAATCATGAATCATGAATTGAATCATGAATTGAATCATGAATCATGAATCGAATCATGAATCATGAATCATGAATCATAAATTGAATCATGAATCATGAATCGAATCATGAATCATAAATTGAATCATAAATCATGAATCATGAATCGAATCATGAATCATGAATTGAATCATGAATCATGAATCATGAATCGAATCATGAATCATGAATTGAATCGAGAATTGAATCATTAATCATGAATCGAATCATGAATTATGAATTGAATCATGAATTGAATCATGAATCATGAATTGAATCATAAATTGAATCATGAATTGAATCATGAATTTAATCATGAATCATGAATTGAATCATGAATCAAGAATCATAAATCGAATCATGAATCATGAATTGAATCATGAATCAAATCATGAATCATGAATTTAATCATGAATAAATGAATCATGAATTGAATCAGGAATCATGAATCATGAATTGAATCATGAATCATGAATCATGAATCAAATAATGAATCATGAATCATGAATTGAATCATGAATCATGAATTGAATCATGAATCATGAATTGAATCATGAATTGAATCATGAATCATGAATCATGAATCATAAATTGAATCATGAATCGTGAATCATGATTCGAATGATGAATCATAAATTGAATCATGAATCATGAATCATGAATCATGAATCGAATCATGAATCATGAATTGAATCATGAATTGAATCATGAATCATGAATTGAATCATAAATTGAATCATGAATTAAATCATGAATTGAATCATGAATCATGAATTGAATCATGAATCAAATCCTGAATTGAATCATGAATCGAATCATGAATTGAATAATGAATCATGAATTGAATCATGAATCATGAATCATAAATCATGAATTGAATCATTAATCATGAATTATGAAACATGAATTATGAATCATGAATTGAATCATGAATCATGAATTGAATCATGAATCATGAATTTAATCATGAATCATGAATCATGAATCATGAATTGAATCATGAATCATGAATCGAATCATGAATCATGAATCGAATCATGAATCATGAATTGAATCATGAATAAATGAATCATGAATTGAATCAGGAATCATGAATCATGAATCGAATCATGAATCATGAATCATGAATCATGTATTGAATTATAAATCATGAATCATAAATCATGAATTGAATCATGAATCATGAATCATGAATCGAATCATGAATCATGAATCAAGAATCATGAATCGAATCATGAATTGAATCATGAATCATGAATCATGAATTTAATCATGAATCATGATTTGAATCATGAATCATGAACTGAATCATGAATCATGAATCAAATCATGAATCATGAATTAAATCATTAATTAAATCATGAATCATGAATTGAATCATGAATCATGAATCGAATCATGAATCATGAATCAAGAATTGAATCATGAATCATGATTTGAATCATGAATCATGAATGGAATCATGAATCATGAATCGAATCAAGAATAATGAATCATGAAATTAATCATGAATCATGAATCATGAACTGATTTATGAATCATGAATCAAATCATGAATCATGAATTGAATCATTAATTGAATCATGAATTAAATTATGAATCATGAATCGAATCATGAATCATGAATCAAGAATCATGAATCGAATCATAAATCATGAATTGAATCATGAATCATGAATCATGTATTGAATCATAAATCATGAATCATAAATCATGAATTGAATCATGAATCATAAATCGAATCATGAATCATGAATCAAGAATCATAAATCGAAAATTGAATCATGAATCATGACTTGAATCATGAATTATGAATCATGAATTGAATCATGAATCATGAATTGAATCATGAATCATGATTTGAATCATGAATCATGAATTGAACCATGAATCGTGAATCGAATCAAGAATCATGAATCATGAAATTAATCATGAATCATGAATCATGAATCAAATCATGAATCATGAATTGAATCATTAATTGAATCATGAATTGAATCATGAATCATGAATTGAATCATGAATCATGATCCAAGAATCATGAATCGAATCATAAATCATGAATTGAATCATGAATCATGAATCATGTATTGAATCATAAATCATGAATCATAAATCATGAATTGAATCATGAATCATGAATCGAATCATGAATCATGAATCAAGAATCATAAATCGAATCATGAATTGAATCATGAATCATGAATTGAATCATGAATCATGAATCATGTATTGAATCATGAATCATGAATCATAAATCATGAATTGAATCATGAATAAAGAATCATGAATCGAATCATGAATCATGAATTGAATCATGAATCATGAATCATGTATTGAATCATAAATCATGAATTGAATCATGAATCATGAATCATGATTCGAATCATGAACTGAATCATGAATCATGAATCATGAATCATGAATTGAATCATGAATCATGAATCGAATCATGAATCATGAATCATGAATCATGAATTGAATCATGAATCAAATCATGAATCATGAATTAAATAATAAATTGAATCATGAATCATGAATCGAATCATGAATTGAATCATGAATTGAATCATGTATGATTAATTGAATCATGAATCAAGAATCATGAATCGAATCATGAATCATGAATTGAATCATGAATCATGAATCATGTATTGAATCATAAATCATGAATTGAATCATGAATCATGAATCATGAATCGAATCATGAATCATGAATCATGAATTGAATCATGAATCGAATCATGAATCATGAATTGAATCATGAATTGAATCATGAATCATGAATCGAATCATGAATCATGAATTAAATAATAAATTGAATCATGAATCATGAATCGAATCATGAATTAAATCATGAATTGAATCATGTATCATTAATTGAATCATGAATCATGAATCCTGAATTGAATCATGAATCATGAATCATGAATTGAATCATGAATTGAATCATGAATCATGAATCATGAATTGAATCATGAATCATGAATTGAATCATGAATCAAGAATCATAAATCGAATCATGAATCATGAATTGAATCATGAATCATGAATCATGTATTGAATCATAAATCATGAATTGAATCATGAATCATGAATCATGAATCGAATCATGAATCATGAATCAAGATTCATGAATCGAATCATGAATTGAATCATGAATCATGAATCATGAATCATGAATTGAATCATGAATCATGAATCGAATCATGAATCATGAATCATGAATCATGAATTGAATCATGAATCGAATCATGAATCATGAATTGAATCATGAATTGAATCATAAATCATGAATCGAATCATGAATCATGAATTAAATAATAAATTGAATCAGGAATCATGAATCATGAATTGAATCATGAATCATGAATCATAAATCGATCCATGAATCATGAATTGAATCAGGAATCATGAATGGAATCATGAATCATGAATCGAATCAAGAATCATGAATCATGAAATTAATCATGAATCATGAATCATGAACTGATTTATGAATCATGAATCAAATCATGAATCATGAATCGAATCATAAATCATGAATTGAATCATGAATCATGAATCATGTATTGAATCATAAATCATGAATCATAAATCATGAATTGAATCATGAATCATGAATCGAATAATGAATCATGAATCAAGAATCATAAATCGAAAATTGAATCATGAATCATGACTTGAATCATGAATTATGAATCATGAATTGAATCATGAATCATGAATCATGAATTGAATCATGAATCATGATTTGAATCATGAATCATGAATTGAACCATGAATCGTGAATCGAATCCAGAATCATGAATCATGAAATTAATCATGAATCATGAATCATGAATCAAATCATGAATCATGAATTGAATCATTAATTGAATCATGAATTGAATCATGAATCATGAATCGAATCATGAATCATGAATCAAGAATCATGAATCGAATCATAAATCATGAATTGAATCATGAATCATGAATCATGTATTGAATCATAAATCATGAATCATAAATCATGAATTGAATCATGAATCATGAATCATGAATCGAATCATGAATCATGAATCAAGAATCATAAATCGAATCATGAATTGAATCATGAATCATGAATTTAATCATGAATCATGAATTGAATCATGAATCATGAATCATGTATTGAATCATGAATCATGAATCATAAATCATGAATTGAATCATGAATAAAGAATCATGAAATGAATCATGAATCATGAATTGAATCATGAATCATGAATCATGTATTGAATCATAAATTATGAATCATAAATCATGAATTGAATCATGAATCATGAATCATGATTCGAATCATGAACTGAATCATGAATCATGAATCATGAATCATGAATTGAATCATGAATCATGAATCGAATCATGAATCATGAATCATGAATCGAATCATGAATCATGAATCATGAATCATGAATTGAATCATGAATCAAATCATGAATCATGAATTAAATAATAAATTAAATCATGAATCATGAATCGAATCATGAATTGAATCATGAATTGAATCATGTTCGATTAATTGAATCATGAATCATGAATCATGAATTGAATCATGAATCATGAATCATGAATCGAATAATGAATCATGAATCACGAATCATGAATTGAATCATGAATCGAATCATGAATCATGAATTGAATCATGAATCATGAATCGAATCATGAATCATGAATCATGAATCATAAATTGAATCATGAATCATGAATCGAATCATGAATCATAAATTGAATCATAAATCATGAATCATGAATCGAATCATGAATCATGAATTGAATCATGAATCATGAATCATGAATCGAATCATGAATCATGAATTGAATCGAGAATTGAATCATTAATCATGAATCGAATCATGAATTATGAATTGAATCATGAATTGAATCATGAATCATGAATTGAATCATAAATTGAATCATGAATTGAATCATGAATTTAATCATGAATCATGAATTGAATCATGAATCAAGAATCATAAATCGAATCATGAATCATGAATTGAATCATGAATCAAATCATGAATCATGAATTTAATCATGAATAAATGAATCATGAATTGAATCAGGAATCATGAATCATGAATTGAATCATGAATCATGAATCATGAATCAAATAATGAATCATGAATCATGAATTGAATCATGAATCATGAATTGAATCATGAATCATGAATTGAATCATGAATTGAATCATGAATCATGAATTGAATCATGAATTGAATCATGAATCATGAATCATGAATCATAAATTGAATCATGAATCGTGAATCATGATTCGAATGATGAATCATAAATTGAATCATGAATCATGAATCATGAATCATGAATCGAATCATGAATCATGAATTGAATCATGAATTGAATCATGAATCATGAATTGAATCATAAATTGAATCATGAATTAAATCATGAATTGAATCATGAATCATGAATTGAATCATGAATCAAATCCTGAATTGAATCATGAATCGAATCATGAATTGAATAATGAATCATGAATTGAATCATGAATCATGAATCATAAATCATGAATTGAATCATTAATCATGAATTATGAAACATGAATTATGAATCATGAATTGAATCATGAATCATGAATTGAATCATGAATCATGAATTTAATCATAAATCATGAATCATGAATCATGAATTGAATCATGAATCATGAATCGAATCATGAATCATGAATTGAATCATGAATAAATGAATCATGAATTGAATCAGGAATCATGAATCATGAATCGAATCATGAATCATGAATCATGAATCATGTATTGAATTATAAATCATGAATCATAAATCATGAATTGAATCATGAATCATGAATCATGAATCGAATCATGAATCATGAATCAAGAATCATGAATCGAATCATGAATTGAATCATGACTCATGAATTTAATCATGAATCATGATTTGAATCATGAATCATGAACTGAATCATGAATCATGAATCAAATCATGAATCATGAATTAAATCATTAATTAAATCATGAATCATGAATTGAATCATGAATCATGAATCGAATCATGAATCATGAATCAAGAATTGAATCATGAATCATGATTTGAATCATGAATCATGAATGGAATCATGAATCATGAATCGAATCAAGAATAATGAATCATGAAATTAATCATGAATCATGAATCATGAACTGATTTATGAATCATGAATCAAATCATGAATCATGAATTGAATCATTAATTGAATCATGAATTAAATTATGAATCATGAATCGAATCATGAATCATGAATCAAGAATCATGAATCGAATCATAAATCATGAATTGAATCATGAATCATGAATCATGTATTGAATCATAAATCATGAATCATAAATCATGAATTGAATCATGAATCATAAATCGAATCATGAATCATGAATCAAGAATCATAAATCGAAAATTGAATCATGAATCATGACTTGAATCATGAATTATGAATCATGAATTGAATCATGAATCATGAATTGAATCATGAATCATGATTTGAATCATGAATCATGAATTGAACCATGAATCGTGAATCGAATCAAGAATCATGAATCATGAAATTAATCATGAATCATGAATCATGAATCAAATCATGAATCATGAATTGAATCATTAATTGAATCATGAATTGAATCATGAATCATGAATCGAATCATGAATCATGAATCAAGAATCATGAATCGAATCATAAATCATGAATTGAATCATGAATCATGAATCATGTATTGAATCATAAATCATGAATCATAAATCATGAATTGAATCATGAATCATGAATCATGAATCGAATCATGAATCATGAATCAAGAATCATAAATCGAATCATGAATTGAATCATGAATCATGAATTGAATCATGAATCATGAATCATGTATTGAATCATGAATCATGAATCATAAATCATGAATTGAATCATGAATAAAGAATCATGAATCGAATCATGAATCATGAATTGAATCATGAATCATGAATCATGATTCGAATCATGAACTGAATCATGAATCATGAATCATGAATCATAAATTGAATCATGAATCATGAATCATGATTCGAATCATGAACTGAATCATGAATCATGAATCATGAATCATGAATTGAATCATGAATCATGAATCGAATCATGAATCATGAATCATGAATCATGAATTGAATCATGAATCAAATCATGAATCATGAATTAAATAATAAATTGAATCATGAATCATGAATCGAATCATGAATTGAATCATGAATTGAATCATGTATGATTAATTGAATCATGAATCAAGAATCATGAATCGAATCATGAATCATGAATTGAATCATGAATCATGAATCATGTATTGAATCATAAATCATGAATTGAATCATGAATCATGAATCATGAATCGAATCATGAATCATGAATCATGAATTGAATCATGAATCGAATCATGAATCATGAATTGAATCATAAATTGAATCATGAATCATGAATCGAATCATGAATCATGAATTAAATAATAAATTGAATCATGAATCATGAATCGAATCATGAATTAAATCATGAATTGAATCATGTATCATTAATTGAATCATGAATCATGAATCCTGAATTGAATCATGAATCATGAATCATGAATTGAATCATGAATTGAATCATGAATCATGAATCATGAATTGAATCATGAATCATGAATTGAATCATGAATCAAGAATCATAAATCGAATCATGAATCATGAATTGAATCATGAATCATGAATCATGTATTGAATCATAAATCATGAATTGAATCATGAATCATGAATCATGAATCGAATCATGAATCATGAATCAAGATTCATGAATCGAATCATGAATTGAATCATGAATCATGAATCATGAATCATGAATTGAATCATGAATCATGAATCGAATCATGAATCGAATCATGAATCATGAATTGAATCATGAATTGAATCATAAATCATGAATCGAATCATGAATCATGAATTAAATAATAAATTGAATCAGGAATCATGAATCATGAATTGAATCATGAATCATGAATCATAAATCGATCCATGAATCATGAATTGAATCAGGAATCATGAATGGAATCATGAATCATGAATCGAATCAAGAATCATGAATCATGAAATTAATCATGAATCATGAATCATGAACTGATTTATGAATCATGAATCAAATCATGAATCATGAATCGAATCATAAATCATGAATTGAATCATGAATCATGTATTGAATCATAAATCATGAATCATAAATCATGAATTGAATCATGAATCATGAATCGAATAATGAATCATGAATCAAGAATCATAAATCGAAAATTGAATCATGAATCATGACTTGAATCATGAATTATGAATCATGAATTGAATCATGAATCATGAATCATGAATTGAATCATGAATCATGATTTGAATCATGAATCATGAATTGAACCATGAATCGTGAATCGAATCAAGAATCATGAATCATGAAATTAATCATGAATCATGAATCATGAATCAAATCATGAATCATGAATTGAATCATTAATTGAATCATGAATTGAATCATGAATCATGAATCGAATCATGAATCATGAATCAAGAATCATGAATCGAATCATAAATCATGAATTGAATCATGAATCATGAATCATGTATTGAATCATAAATCATGAATCATAAATCATGAATTGAATCATGAATCATGAATCATGAATCGAATCATGAATCATGAATCAAGAATCATAAATCGAATCATGAATTGAATCATGAATCATGAATTGAATCATGAATCATGAATTTAATCATGAATCATGAATCATGTATTGAATCATGAATCATGAATCATAAATCATGAATTGAATCATGAATAAAGAATCATGAATCGAATCATGAATCATGAATTGAATCATGAATCATGAATCATGTATTGAATCATAAATTATGAATCATAAATCATGAATTGAATCATGAATCATGAATCATGATTCGAATCATGAACTGAATCATGAATCATGAATCATGAATCATGAATTGAATCATGAATCATGAATCGAATCATGAATCATGAATCATGAATCATGAATTGAATCATGAATCAAATCATGAATCATGAATTAAATAATAAATTAAATCATGAATCATGAATCGAATCATGAATTGAATCATGAATTGAATCATGTTCGATTAATTGAATCATGAATCATGAATCATGAATTGAATCATGAATCAAGAATCATGAATCGAATCATGAATCATGAATTGAATCATGAATCATGAATCATGTATTGAATCATAAATCATGAATCATGAATCATGAATTGAATCATGAATCGAATCATGAATCATGAATTGAATCATGAATTGAATCATGAATCATGAATCGAATCATGAATCATGAATTAAATAATAAATTGAATCATGAATCATGAATCGAATCATGAATTAAATCATGAATTGAATCATGTATCATTAATTGAATCATGAATCATGAATCCTGAATTGAATCATGAATCATGAATCATGAATTGAATCATGAATTGAATCATGAATCATGAATCATGAATTGAATCATGAATCATGAATTGAATCATGAATCAAGAATCATGTATTGAATCATGAATCATGAATCATAAATCATGAATTGAATCATGAATAAAGAATCATGAATCGAATCATGAATCATGAATTGAATCATGAATCATGAATCATGTATTGAATCATAAATTATGAATCATAAATCATGAATTGAATCATGAATCATGAATCATGATTCGAATCATGAACTGAATCATGAATCATGAATCATGAATCATGAATTGAATCATGAATCATGAATCGAATCATGAATCATGAATCATGAATCATGAATTGAATCATGAATCAAATCATGAATCATGAATTAAATAATAAATTAAATCATGAATCATGAATCGAATCATGAATCGAATCATGAATTGAATCATGTTCGATTAATTGAATCATGAATCATGAATCATGAATTGAATCATGAATCAAGAATCATGAATCGAATCATGAATCATGAATTGAATCATGAATCATGAATCATGTATTGAATCATAAATCATGAATCATAAATCATGAATTGAATCATGAATCATGAATCATGAATCGAATCATGAATCATGAATCATGAATTGAATCATGAATCGAATCATGAATCATGAATTGAATCATGAATTGAATCATGAATCATGAATCGAATCATGAATCATGAATTAAATAATAAATTGAATCATGAATCATGAATCGAATCATGAATTAAATCATGAATTGAATCATGTATCATTAATTGAATCATGAATCATGAATCCTGAATTGAATCATGAATCATGAATTGAATCATGAATTGAATCATGAATCATGAATCATGAATTGAATCATGAATCATGAATTGAATCATGAATCAAGAATCATAAATCGAATCATGAATCATGAATTGAATCATGAATCATGAATCATGTATTGAATCATAAATCATGAATTGAATCATGAATCATGAATCATGAATCGAATTATGAATCATGAATCAAGATTCATGAATCGAATCATGAATTGAATCATGAATCATGAATCATGAATCATGAATTGAATCATGAATCATGAATCGAATCATGAATCATGAATCATGAATCATGAATTGAATCATAAATCGAATCATGAATCATGAATTGAATCATGAATTGAATCATAAATCATGAATCGAATCATGAATCATGAATTAAATAATAAATTGAATCATGAATCATGAATCGAATCATGAATTGAATCATGAATTGAATCAGGAATCATGAATCATGAATTGAATCATGAATCATGAATCATAAATCGATCCATGAATCATGAATTGAATCAGGAATCCAATCATGAATTGAATCATGAATCATGAATCATGAATCGAAACATAAATTAGGAATCATGTATCATGAATTGAATCATGAATCATGAATCCTGAATCGAATCATGAATCATGAATCATGAATTGAATCATGAATTAAATCATGAATCATGAATCATGAATTGAATCATGAATTATGAATTGAATCATGAATCATGAATCATAAATAGAATCATGAATCATGAATTGAATCATGACTTATGAATTATGAATCATGAATTGAATCATGAATCATGAATTGAATCATGAATCATGAATCATGTATTGAATCATAAATCATGAATCATAAATCATGAATTGAATCATGAATCATGAATCATGAATCGAATCATGAATCATGAATCAAGAATCATAAATCGAATCATGAATTGAATCATGAATCATGAATTGAATCATGAATCATGAATTGAATCATGAATCATGAATCATGTATTGAATCATGAATCATGAATCATAAATCATGAATTGAATCATGAATAAAGAATCATGAATCGAATCATGAATCATGAATTGAATCATGAATCATGAATCATGTATTGAATCATAAATTATGAATCATAAATCATGAATTGAATCATGAATCATGAATCATGATTCGAATCATGAACTGAATCATGAATCATGAATCATGAATCATGAATTGAATCATGAATCATGAATCGAATCATGAATCATGAATCATGAATCATGAATTGAATCATGAATCAAATCATGAATCATGAATTAAATAATAAATTAAATCATGAATCATGAATCGAATCATGAATTGAATCATGAATTGAATCATGTTCGATTAATTGAATCATGAATCATGAATCATGAATTGAATCATGAATCAAGAATCATGAATCGAATCATGAATCATGAATTGAATCATGAATCATGAATCATGTATTGAATCATAAATCATGAATCATAAATCATGAATTGAATCATGAATCATGAATCGAATCATGAATCATGAATCATGAATTGAATCATGAATCGAATCATGAATCATGAATTGAATCATGAATTGAATCATGAATCATGAATCGAATCATGAATCATGAATTAAATAATAAATTGAATCATGAATCATGAATCGAATCATGAATTAAATCATGAATTGAATCATGTATCATTAATTGAATCATGAATCATGAATCCTGAATTGAATCATGAATCATGAATCATGAATTGAATCATGAATTGAATCATGAATCATGAATCATGAATTGAATCATGAATCATGAATTGAATCATGAATCAAGAATCATGTATTGAATCATGAATCATAAATCATGAATTGAATCATGAATAAAGAATCATGAATCGAATCATGAATCATGAATTGAATCATGAATCATGAATCATGTATTGAATCATAAATTATGAATCATAAATCATGAATTGAATCATGAATCATGAATCATGATTCGAATCATGAACTGAATCATGAATCATGAATCATGAATCATGAATTGAATCATGAATCATGAATCGAATCATGAATCATGAATCATGAATCATGAATTGAATCATGAATCAAATCATGAATCATGAATTAAATAATAAATTAAATCATGAATCATGAATCGAATCATGAATTGAATCATGAATTGAATCATGTTCGATTAATTGAATCATGAATCATGAATCATGAATTGAATCATGAATCAAGAATCATGAATCGAATCATGAATCATGAATTGAATCATGAATCATGAATCATGTATTGAATCATAAATCATGAATCATAAATCATGAATTGAATCATGAATCATGAATCATGAATCGAATCATGAATCATGAATCATGAATTGAATCATGAATCGAATCATGAATCATGAATTGAATCATGAATTGAATCATGAATCATGAATCGAATCATGAATCATGAATTAAATAATAAATTGAATCATGAATCATGAATCGAATCATGAATTAAATCATGAATTGAATCATGTATCATTAATTGAATCATGAATCATGAATCCTGAATTGAATAATGAATCATGAATCATGAATTGAATCATGAATTGAATCATGAATCATGAATCATGAATTGAATCATGAATCATGAATTGAATCATGAATCAAGAATCATAAATCGAATCATGAATCATGAATTGAATCATGAATCATGAATCATGTATTGAATCATAAATCATGAATTGAATCATGAATCATGAATCATGAATCGAATTATGAATCATGAATCAAGATTCATGAATCGAATCATGAATTGAATCATGAATCATGAATCATGAATCATGAATTGAATCAGGAATCCAATCATGAATTGAATCATGAATCATGAATCATGAATCGAAACATAAATTAGGAATCATGTATCATGAATTGAATCATGAATCATGAATCCTGAATCGAATCATGAATCATGAATCATGAATTGAATCATGAATTAAATCATGAATCATGAATCATGAATTGAATCATGAATTATGAATTGAATCATGAATCATGAATCATAAATAGAATCATGAATCATGAATTGAATCATGACTTATGAATTATGAATCATGAATTGAATCATGAATCATGAATTATGAATCGAATCATGAATCATGAATTGAATCATGAATCATGAATCATGAATTGAATCATAAATCATGAATCATGAATTGAATCATAAATCATGAATCATGAATCAAATCATGAATTATGAATCAAGAATCATGAATCAAATCATGAATCGTAAATCATGAATCAAGAATCAGGAATCAGGAATCGTAAATCATGAATCAAATCATGAATCATGAATCATGATTCATGAATCATAAATTGAATCATAAATCATGAATTGAATCATGAATCATTAATAATGAATCATGAATCATGAATTGAATCATGAATCGAATCATGAATCATGAATTGAATCATGAATTGAATCATGAATCATGAATCGAATCATGAATCATGAATCATAAATTGAATCATGAATCATGAATCGAATCATGAATCATAAATTGAATCATGAATCATGAATCGAATCATGAATCATGAATTGAATCATGAATCATGAATCATGAATCGAATCATGAATCATGAATTGAATCATGAATCGAATCATGAATCATGAATTGAATCATGAATTGATTCATGAATCATGAATTGAATCATAAGTTGAATCATGAATTGAATCATGAATCATGAATTGAATCATGAATCATGAATCATAAATCGAATCATGAATCATGAATTGAATCATGAATCAAATCATGAATTGAATCATGAATCGAATCATGAATTGAATAATGAATCATGAATTATGAAACATGAATCATGAATCATGAATCATGAATTGAATCATGAATCATGAATCATGAATTTAATCATGAATCATGAATCGAATCATGAATCATGAATCGAATCATAAATCATGAATTGAATCATGAATTGAATCATGAATAAATGAATCATATATTGAATCAGGAATCATGAATCATGAATCAAGAATCATGAATCAAATCATGAATTGAATCATCAATCATGAATTGAATCATGAATCATGTATTGAATCATAAATCATGAATCATAAATCATGAATTGAATCATGAATCATGAATCGAATCATGAATCATGAATCATGAATCATGTATTGAATCATAAATCATGAATCATAAATCATGAATTAAATCATGAATCATGAATCATGAATCGAATCATGAATTGAATCATGAATCATGAATCATGAATTTAATCATGAATCATGATTTGAATCATGAATCATGAATTGAATCATGAATCATGAATCAAATCAAGAATCATGAATCATGAAATTAATCATGAATCATGAATCATGAATCAAATCAAGAATCATGAATCATGAAATTAATCATGAATCATGAATCATGAACTGAATCATGAATCATGAATCAAATCATGAATCATTAATTGAATCATTAATTGAATCATGAATCATAAATCATGAATCATGAATCATAAATTGAATCATCAATCATGAATCATGAATTGAATCATGAATTGAATCATAAATCATGAATCATGAATTGAATCATAAATCATGAATCATGAATCGAATCATGAATCATGAATTCAATCATGAATCATGAATTCAATCATGAATCATGAATCATGAATCATGAATCGAATTATGAATCATGAATCAAGAATCATGAATCGAATCATGAATCATGAATTGAATCATGAATCATGAATCATGAATTGAATCATAAATCATGAATCATGAATTGAATCATAAATCATGAATCATGAATCAAATCATGAATTATGAATCAAGAATCATGAATCAAATCATGAATCATGAATTGAATCAAGAATCAGGAATCAGGAATAATGAATCATGAATCAAATCATGAATCATGAATCATGAATCATGATTCATGAATCATAAATTAAATCATAAATCATGAATTGAATCATGAATCATGAATAATGAATCATGAATCATGAATTGAATTATGAATCGAATCATGAATCATGAATTGAATCATGAATTGAATCATGAATCATGAATTGAATCATGAATCGAATCATGAATCATGAAATGAATCATGAATTGAATCATGAATCATGAATCATGAATCATGAATCATGAATTGAATCATGAATTGAATCATGAATCATAAATCATGAATCATGAATCATAAATTGAATCATCAATCATGAATCATGAATTGAATCATGAATTGAATCATAAATCATGAATCATGAATTGAATCATAAATCATGAATCATGAATCGAATCATGAATCATGAATTCAATCATGAATCATGAATTCAATCATGAATCATGAATCATGAATTGAATTATGAATCATGAATCAAGAATCATGAATCGAATCATGAATCATGAATTAAATCATGAATCATGAATCATGAATTGAATCATAAATCACGAATCATGAATTGAATCATAAATCATGAATCATGAATCAAATCATGAATTATGAATCAAGAATCATGAATCAAATCATGAATCATGAATTGAATCAAGAATCAGGAATCAGGAATCATGAATCATGAATCAAATCATGAATCATGAATCATGAATCATGATTCATGAATCATAAATTGAATCATAAATCATGAATTGAATCATGAATCATGAATAATGAATCATGAATCATTTATTGAATCATGAATCGAATCATGAATCATGAATTGAATCATGAATCGAATCATGAATCATGAATTGAATCATGAATTGAATCATGAATCGAATCATGAATCATGAATCATAAATTGAATCATGAATCATGAATCGAATCATGAATCATGAATTGAATCATGAATTGAATCATGAATCATGAATCGAATCATGAATCATGAATTAAATAATAAATTGAATAATGAATCATGAATCGAATCATGAATTAAATCATGAATTGAATCATGTATCATTAATTGAATCATGAATCATGAATCCTGAATTGAATCATGAATCATGAATCATGAATTGAATCATGAATTGAATCATGAATCATGAATCATGAATTGAATCATGAATCATGAATTGAATCATGAATCAAGAATCATAAATCGAATCATGAATCATGAATTGAATCATGAATCATGAATCATGTATTGAATCATAAATCATGAATTGAATCATGAATCATGAATCATGAATCGAATTATGAATCATGAATCAAGATTCATGAATCGAATCATGAATTGAATCATGAATCATGAATCATGAATCATGAATTGAATCATGAATCATGAATCGAATCATGAATCATGAATCATGAATCATGAATTGAATCATGAATCGAATCATGAATCATGAATTGAATCATGAATTGAATCATAAATCATGAATCGAATCATGAATCATGAATTAAATAATAAATTGAATCATGAATCATGAATCGAATCATGAATTGAATCATGAATTGAATCAGGAATCATGAATCATGAATTGAATCATGAATCATGAATCATAAATCGATCCATGAATCATGAATTGAATCAGGAATCCAATCATGAATTGAATCATGAATCATGAATCATGAATCGAAACATAAATTAGGAATCATGTATCATGAATTGAATCATGAATCATGAATCCTGAATCGAATCATGAATCATGAATCATGAATTGAATCATGAATTAAATCATGAATCATGAATCATGAATTGAATCATGAATTATGAATTGAATCATGAATCATGAATCATAAATAGAATCATGAATCATGAATTGAATCATGACTTATGAATTATGAATCATGAATTGAATCATGAATCATGAATTATGAATCATGAATTCAATCATGAATCATGAATTCAATCATGAATCATGAATCATGAATCATGAATCGAATTATGAATCATGAATCAAGAATCATGAATCGAATCATGAATCATGAATTGAATCATGAATCATGAATCATGAATTGAATCATAAATCATGAATCATGAATTGAATCATAAATCATGAATCATGAATCAAATCATGAATTATGAATCAAGAATCATGAATCAAATCATGAATCATGAATTGAATCAAGAATCAGGAATCAGGAATCGTAAATCATGAATCAAATCATGAATCATGAATCATGATTCATGAATCATAAATTGAATCATAAATCATGAATTGAATCATGAATCATGAATAATGAATCATGAATCATGAATTGAATCATGAATCGAATCATGAATCATGAATTGAATCATGAATTGAATCATGAATCATGAATCGAATCATGAATCATGAATCATAAATTGAATCATGAATCATGAATCGAATCATGAATCATAAATTGAATCATGAATCATGAATCGAATCATGAATCATGAATTGAATCATGAATCATGAATCGAATCATGAATCATGAATTGAATCATGAATTGATTCATGAATCATGAATTGAATCATAAATTGAATCATGAATTGAATCATGAATCATGAATTGAATCATGAATCATGAATCATAAATCGAATCATGAATCATGAATTGAATCATGAATCAAATCATGAATTGAATCATGAATCGAATCATGAATTGAATAATGAATCATGAATTATGAAACATGAATCATGAATCATGAATCATGAATTGAATCATGAATCATGAATCATGAATTTAATCATGAATCATGAATCGAATCATGAATCATGAATCGAATCATAAATCATGAATTGAATCATGAATTGAATCATGAATAAATGAATCATATATTGAATCAGGAATCATGAATCATGAATCAAGAATCATGAATCAAATCATGAATTGAATCATGAATCATGAATTGAATCATGAATCATGTATTGAATCATAAATCATGAATCATAAATCATGAATTGAATCATGAATCATGAATCGAATCATGAATCATGAATCATGAATCATGTATTGAATCATAAATCATGAATCATAAATCATGAATTAAATCATGAATCATGAATCATGAATCGAATCATGAATTGAATCATGAATCATGAATCATGAATTTAATCATGAATCATGATTTGAATCATGAATCATGAATTGAATCATGAATCATGAATCAAATCAAGAATCATGAATCATGAAATTAATCATGAATCATGAATCATGAATCAAATCAAGAATCATGAATCATGAAATTAATCATGAATCATGAATCATGAACTGAATCATGAATCATGAATCAAATCATGAATCATTAATTGAATCATTAATTGAATCATGAATCATAAATCATGAATCATGAATCATAAATTGAATCATCAATCATGAATCATGAATTGAATCATGAATTGAATCATAAATCATGAATCATGAATTGAATCATAAATCATGAATCATGAATCGAATCATGAATCATGAATTCAATCATGAATCATGAATTCAATCATGAATCATGAATCATGAATCATGAATCGAATTATGAATCATGAATCAAGAATCATGAATCGAATCATGAATCATGAATTGAATCATGAATCATGAATCATGAATTGAATCATAAATCATGAATCATGAATTGAATCATAAATCATGAATCATGAATCAAATCATGAATTATGAATCAAGAATCATGAATCAAATCATGAATCATGAATTGAATCAAGAATCAGGAATCAGGAATAATGAATCATGAATCAAATCATGAATCATGAATCATGAATCATGATTCATGAATCATAAATTAAATCATAAATCATGAATTGAATCATGAATCATGAATAATGAATCATGAATCATGAATTGAATCATGAATCGAATCATGAATCATGAATTGAATCATGAATTGAATCATGAATCATGAATTGAATCATGAATCGAATCATGAATCATGAAATGAATCATGAATTGAATCATGAATCATGAATCATGAATCATGAATCATGAATTGAATCATGAATTGAATCATGAATCATAAATCATGAATTATGAATCATAAATTGAATCATCAATCATGAATCATGAATTGAATCATGAATTGAATCATAAATCATGAATCATGAATTGAATCATAAATCATGAATCATGAATCGAATCATGAATCATGAATTCAATCATGAATCATGAATTCAATCATGAATCATGAATCATGAATCGAATTATGAATCATGAATCAAGAATCATGAATCGAATCATGAATCATGAATTAAATCATGAATCATGAATCATGAATTGAATCATAAATCACGAATCATGAATTGAATCATAAATCATGAATCATGAATCAAATCATGAATTATGAATCAAGAATCATGAATCAAATCATGAATCATGAATTGAATCAAGAATCAGGAATCAGGAATCATGAATCATGAATCAAATCATGAATCATGAATCATGAATCATGATTCATGAATCATAAATTGAATCATAAATCATGAATTGAATCATGAATCATGAATAATGAATCATGAATCATTTATTGAATCATGAATCGAATCATGAATCATGAATTGAATCATGAATTGAATCATGAATCATGAATCGAATCATGAATCATGAATCATAAATTGAATCATGAATCATGAATCGAATCATGAATCATAAATTGAATCATGAATCATGAATCGAATCATGAATCATGAATTGAATCATGAATCATGAATCATGAATCGAATCATGAATCATGAATTGAATCATGAATTGAATCATGAATCATGAATTGAATCATAAATTGAATCATTAATTGAATCATGAATTGAATCATGAATCATGAATCATGAATCATGAATCATAAATCGAATCATGAATCATGAATTGAATCATGAATCAAATCATGAATTGAATCATGAATCGAATCATGAATTGAATAATGAATCATGAATTGAATCATGAATCATGAATCATAAATCATGAATTGAATCATTAATCATGAATTATGAAACATGAATTATGAATCATGAATTGAATCATGAATCATGAATCATGAATTGAATCATGAATCATGAATTTAATCATGAATCATGAATCATGAATCGAATCATGAATCATGAATCATGAATTGAATCATGAATCATGAATTTAATCATGAATCATGAATCATGAATCGAATCATGAATCATGAATCGAATCATGAATCATGAATCGAATCATGAATCATGAATTGAATCATGAATTGAATCATGAATAAATGAATCATGTATTGAATCAGGAATCATGAATCATGAATCAAGAATCATGAATCAAATCATGAATTGAATCATGAATCATGAATTGAATCATGAATCATGAATTGAATCATGAATCATGAATCATGTATTGAATCATAAATCATGAATCATAAATCATGAATTGAATCATGAATCATGAATCGAATCATGAATCATGAATCATGAATCATGTATTGAATCATAAATCATGAATCATAAATCATGAATTGAATCATGAATCATGAATCATGAATCGAATCATGAATTGAATCATGAATCATGAATTTAATCATGAATCATGATTTGAATCATGAATCATGAATTGAATCATGAATCATGAATCAAATGAAGAATCATGAATCATGAAATTAATCATGAATCATGAACTGAATCATGAATCATGAATCAAATCATGAATCATGAATTGAATCATTAATTGAATCATGAATCATGAATTGAATCATGAATCATGAATCGAATCATGAATCATGAATCGTATCATGAATCATGAATCAAGAATTGAATCATGAATCATGATTTGAATCATGAATCATGAATTGAATCATGAATCATGAATCGAATCAAGAATCATGAATCATGAATTGAATCATTAATTGAATCATGAATCATGAATTGAATCATGAATCATGAATCGAATCATGAATCATGAATCAAGAATCATGAATCGAATCATAAATCATGTATTGAATCGTAAATCATGAATCATAAATCATGAATTGAATCATGAATCATGAATCATGAATCAAATCATTAATCATGAATCAAGAATCATAAATCGAAAATTGAATCATGAATCATGACTTGAATCATGAATTATGAATCATGAATTGAATCATGAATCATGAATCATGAATTGAATCATGAATCATGATTTGAATCATGAATCATGAATTGAATCAAGAATCATGAATCGAATCAAGAATCATGAATCATGAAATGAATCATGAATCATGAATCATGAACTGAATCATGAATCATGAATCAAATCATGAATCATTAATTGAATCATGAATCATGAATTGAATCATGAATCATGAATCGAATCATGAATCATGAATCAAGAATCATGAATCGAATCATAAATCATGAATTGAATCATGAATCATGAATCATGAATCGAGTCATGAATCATGAATCAAGATTCATGAATCGAATCATGAATTGAATCATGAATCATGAATTGAATCATGAATTGAATCATGAATCATGAATCGAATCATGAATCATGAATTAAATAATAAATTGAATCATGAATCATGAATCATGAATCATAAATCAATCCATGAATCATGAATTGAATCAGGAATCGAATCATGAATTGAATCATGAATCATGAATCATGAATCGAAACATAAATTATGAATCATGTATCATGAATTGAATCATGAATCATGAATCCTGAATCGAATCATGAATCATGAATCATGAATTGAATCATAAATTGAATCATGATTCATGAATCATGAATTGAATCATGAATCATGAATTGAATCATGAATCATGAATCATAAATCGAATCATGAATCATGAATTGAATCATGACTTATGAATTATGAATCATGAATTGAATCATGAATCATGAATCATGAATCGAAACATAAATTATGAATCATGTATCATGAATTGAATCATGAATCATGAATCCTGAATCGAATCATGAATCATGAATCATGAATTGAATCATAAATTGAATCATGATTCATGAATCATGAATTGAATCATGAATCATGAATTGAATCATGAATCATGAATCATAAATCGAATCATGAATCATGAATTGAATCATGACTTATGAATTATGAATCATGAATTGAATCATGAATCATGAATAATGAATCATGAATTGAATCATGAATCATGAATCATGAATCATGAATCATGAATTGAATCATGAATTGAATCATGAATCATGAATCATGAATCATAAATTGAATCATCAATCATGAATCATGAATTGAATCATGAATTGAATCATAAATCATGAATCATGAATCGAATAATGAATCATGAATCACGAATCATGAATTGAATCATGAATCGAATCATGAATCATGAATTGAATCATGAATTGAATCATGAATCATGAATCGAATCATGAATCATGAATCATGAATCATAAATTGAATCATGAATCATGAATCGAATCATGAATCATAAATTGAATCATGAATCATGAATCATAAATCATGAATTGAATCATGAATCATGAATCATGAATCGAATCATGAATCATGAATCAAGAATCATAAATTAAATCATGAATTGAATCATGAATCATGAATTGAATCATGAATCATGAATAATGTATTGAATCATGAATCATGAATCATAAATCATGAATTGAATCATGAATAAAGAATCATGAATCTAATCATGAATCATGATTTGAATCATGAATCATGAATCATGTATTGAATCATAAATCATGAATCATAAATCATGAATTGAATCATGAATCATGAATCATGAATCATGAATCATGACTCGATTCATGAATCATGAATCAAGAATCATGAATCGAATTATGAACTGAATCATGAATCATGAATCATGAATCATGAATCATGAATCATGAATTGAATGATGAATCATGAATCGAATCATGAATCATGAATCATGAATTGAATCATGAATCGAATCATGAATCATGAATTAAATAATAAATTGAATCATGAATCATGAATCGAATCATGAATTGAATCATGAATTGAATCATGAATTGAATCATGTATGATTAATTGAATCATGAATCATGAATCCTGAATCGAATCATGAATCATGAATCATGAATTGAATCATGAATTGAATCATGAATCATGAATCATGAATTGAATCATGAATCATGAATTGAATCATGAATCATGAATCGAATCATGAATCATGAATTAAATCATGAATCATGAATCATGTATTGAATCATAAATCATGAATCATAAATCATGAATTGAATCATGAATCATGAATCATGAAACGAGTCATGAATCATGAATCAAGATTCATGAATCGAATCATGAATTGAATCATGAATCATGAATCATGAATCATGAATTGAATCATGAATCATGGATCGAATCATGAATCATGAATCATGAATCATGAATTGAATCATGAATCGAATCATGAATCATGAATTGAATCATGAATCATGAATCGAATCATGAATCATGAATTAAATAATAAATTGAATCATGAATCATGAATCGAATCATGAATTGAATCAGGAATCATGAATTGAATCATGAATCATGAATCATGAATCATAAATCGATCCATGAATCATGAATTGAATCAGGAATCGAATCATGAATTGACGCATGAATCATGAATCATGAATCGAAACATAAATTATGAATCATGTATCATGAATTGAATCATGAATCATGAATCCTGAATCGAATCATGAATCATGAATCATGAATTGAATCATGAATTGAATCATGATTCATGAATCATGAATTGAATCATGAATCATGAATTGAATCATGAATCATGAATCATAAATTGAATCATGAATCATGAATTGAATCATGACTTATGAATTATGAATCATGAATTGAATCATGAATCATGAATTGAATCATGAATCATGAATCATGAATCATAAATTGAATCATGAATCGTGAATCATGATTCGAATGATGAATCATAAATTGAATCATGAATCATGAATCATGAATCATGAATCATGAATCGAATCATGAATCATGAATCATGAATCGAATCATGAATCATGAATTGAATCATGAATTGAATCATGAATCATGAATCATGAATCATGAATCATGAATTGAATCATGAATTGAATCATGAATCATGAATCATGAATCATGAATCATAAATTGAATCATCAATCATGAATCATGGATTGAATCATGAATTGAATCATAAATCATGAATCATGAATTGAATCATAAATCATGAATCATAAATCGAATCATGAATCATGAATTGAATCATGACTTATGAATTATGAATCATGAATTGAATCATGAATCATGAATCATGAATCATAAATTGAATCATCAATCATGAATCATGAATTGAATCATGAATTGAATCATAAATCATGAATCATGAATTGAATCATGAATCATGAATTGAATCATGAATCATGAATCGAATCATGAATCATGAATTCAATCATGAATCATGAATCATGAATCGAATTATGAATCATGAATCAAGAATCATGAATCGAATCATGAATCATGAATTGAATCATGAATCATGAATCATGAATTGAATCATAAATCATGAATCATGAATTGAATCATAAATCATGAATCATGAATCAAATCATGAATTATGAATCAAGAATCATGAATCAAATCATGAATCATGAATCAAATCATGAATTATGAATCATGAATCATGAATCAAATCATGAATCATGAATCATGAATCATGAATCAAATCATGAATAATGAATCATGAATCATGAATCATGATTCATGAATCATAAATTGAATCATGAATCATGAATCAAATCATGAATAATGAATCATGAATCATGAATCATGAATCGTGATTCATGAATCATAAATTGAATCATGAATCATGAATCATAAATTGAATCATGAATCATGAATTGAATCATGAATCATGAATCATGAATTGAATCATGAATCATGAATCATGAATCGAATAATGAATCATGAATCACGAATCATGAATTGAATCATGAATCGAATCATGAATCATGAATTGAATCATGAATTGAATCATGAATCATGAATCGAATCATGAATCATAAATCATGAATCATAAATTGAATCATGAATCATGAATCGAATCATGAATCATAAATTGAATCATGAATCATGAATCATGAATCGAATCATGAATCATGAATTGAATCATGAATCATGAATCGAATCATGAATCATGAATTGAATCAAGAATTGAATCATTAATCATGAATCGAATCATGAATTATGAATTGAATCATGAATTGAATCATGAATCATGAATTGAATCATAAATTGAATCATGAATTGAATCATGAATTGAATCATGAATCATGAATTGAATCATAAATTGAATCATGAATTGAATCATGAATTGAATCATGAATTGAATCATGAATCATGAATTGAATCATGAATCAAGAATCATAAATTGAATCATGAATCATGAATTGAATCATGAATCAAATCATGAATCATGAATTTAATCATGAATAAATGAATCATGAATTGAATCAGGAATCATGAATCATGAATTGAATCATGAATCATGAATAATGAATCGAATAATGAATCATGAATCATGAATTGAATCATGAATCATGAATTGAATCATGAATCATGAATTGAATCATGAATTGAATCATGAATCATGAATTGAATCATGAATCATGAATTGAATCATGAATCATGAATCATGAATCATAAATTGAATCATGAATCGTGAATCATGATTCGAATGATGAATCATAAATTGAATCATGAATCATGAATCATGAATCATGAATCATGAATCGAATCATGAATCATGAATCATGAATCGAATCATGAATCATGAATTGAATCATGAATTGAATCATGAATCATGAATTGAATCATAAATTGAATCATGAATTGAATCATGAATTGAATCATGAATCATGAATTGAATCATGAATCATGAATCATAAATCGAATCATGAATCATGAATTGAATCATGAATCAAATCCTGAATTGAATCATGAATCGAATCATGAATTGAATAATGAATCATGAATTGAATCATGAATCATGAATCATAAATCATGAATTGAATCATTAATCATGAATTATGAAACATGAATTATGAATCATGAATTGAATCATGAATCATGAATTGAATCATGAATCATGAATTTAATCATGAATCATGAATCATGAATCATGAATTGAATCATGAATCATGAATCGAATCATGAATCATAATTTTAATCATGAATAAATGAATCATGAATTGAATCATGAATCATGAATTGAATCATGAATCATGAATCATGAATCATAAATTGAATCATGAATCGTGAATCATGATTCGAATGATGAATCATAAATTGAATCATGAATCATGAATCATGAATCATGAATCATGAATCGAATCATGAATCATGAATCATGAATCGAATCATGAATCATGAATTGAATCATGAATTGAATCATGAATCATGAATCATGAATCATGAATCATGAATTGAATCATCAATCATGAATCATGGATTGAATCATGAATTGAATCATAAATCATGAATCATGAATTGAATCATAAATCATGAATCATAAATCGAATCATGAATCATGAATTGAATCATGACTTATGAATTATGAATCATGAATTGAATCATGAATCATGAATCATGAATCATAAATTGAATCATCAATCATGAATCATGAATTGAATCATGAATTGAATCATAAATCATGAATCATGAATTGAATCATGAATCATGAATTGAATCATGAATCATGAATCGAATCATGAATCATGAATTCAATCATGAATCATGAATCATGAATCGAATTATGAATCATGAATCAAGAATCATGAATCGAATCATGAATCATGAATTGAATCATGAATCATGAATCATGAATTGAATCATAAATCATGAATCATGAATTGAATCATAAATCATGAATCATGAATCAAATCATGAATTATGAATCAAGAATCATGAATCAAATCATGAATCATGAATCAAATCATGAATTATGAATCATGAATCATGAATCAAATCATGAATCATGAATCATGAATCATGATTCATGAATCATAAATTGAATCATGAATCATGAATCAAATCATGAATAATGAATCATGAATCATGAATCATGAATCGTGATTCATGAATCATAAATTGAATCATGAATCATGAATCATAAATTGAATCATGAATCATGAATTGAATCATGAATCATGAATCATGAATTGAATCATGAATCATGAATCATGAATCGAATAATGAATCATGAATCACGAATCATGAATTGAATCATGAATCGAATCATAAATCATGAATTGAATCATGAATTGAATCATGAATCATGAATCGAATCATGAATCATAAATCATGAATCATAAATTGAATCATGAATCATGAATCGAATCATGAATCATAAATTGAATCATGAATCATGAATCGAATCATGAATCATGAATTGAATCATGAATCATGAATCGAATCATGAATCATGAATTGAATCAAGAATTGAATCATTAATCATGAATCGAATCATGAATTATGAATTGAATCATGAATTGAATCATGAATCATGAATTGAATCATAAATTGAATCATGAATTGAATCATGAATTGAATCATGAATCATGAATTGAATCATAAATTGAATCATGAATTGAATCATGAATTGAATCATGAATTGAATCATGAATCATGAATTGAATCATGAATCAAGAATCATAAATCGAATCATGAATCATGAATTGAATCATGAATCAAATCATGAATCATGAATTTAATCATGAATAAATGAATCATGAATTGAATCAGGAATCATGAATCATGAATTGAATCATGAATCATGAATAATGAATCGAATAATGAATCATGAATCATGAATTGAATCATGAATCATGAATTGAATCATGAATCATGAATTGAATCATGAATTGAATCATGAATCATGAATTGAATCATGAATCATGAATTGAATCATGAATCATGAATCATGAATCATAAATTGAATCATGAATCGTGAATCATGATTCGAATGATGAATCATAAATTGAATCATGAATCATGAATCATGAATCATGAATCATGAATCATGAATCATGAATCATGAATCGAATCATGAATCATGAATCATGAATCGAATCATGAATCATGAATTGAATCATGAATTGAATCATGAATCATGAATTGAATCATAAATTGAATCATGAATTGAATCATGAATTGAATCATGAATCATGAATTGAATCATGAATCATGAATCATAAATCGAATCATGAATCATGAATTGAATCATGAATCAAATCCTGAATTGAATCATGAATCGAATCATGAATTGAATAATGAATCATGAATTGAATCATGAATCATGAATCATAAATCATGAATTGAATCATTAATCATGAATTATGAAACATGAATTATGAATCATGAATTGAATCATGAATCATGAATTGAATCATGAATCATGAATTTAATCATGAATCATGAATCATGAATCATGAATTGAATCATGAATCATGAATCGAATCATGAATCATAATTTTAATCATGAATAAATGAATCATGAATTGAATCAGGAATCATGAATCATGAATCAAGAATCATGAATCAAATCATGAATTGAATCATGAATCATGAATTGAATCATGAATCATGAATTGAATCATGAATCATGAATCATGTATTGAATCATAAATCATGAATCATAAATCATGAATTGAATCATGAATCATGAATCATGAATCGAATCATGAATCATGAATCATGTATTGAATCATAAATCATGAATCATAAATCATGAATTGAATCATGAATCATGAATCATGAATCGAATCATGAATCATGAATCAAGAATCATGAATCGAATCATGAATTGAATCATGAATCATGAATCATGAATTTAATCATGAATCATGATTTGAATCATGAATCATGAATTGAATCATGAATCATGAATCAAATCAAGAATCATGAATCATGAAATTAATCATGAATCATGAATCATGAACTGAATCATGAATCATGAATCAAATCATGAATCATGAATTGAATCATTAATTAAATCATGAATCATGAATTGAATCATGAATCATGAATCGAATCATGAATCATGAATCAAGAATTGAATCATGAATCATGATTTGAATCATGAATCATGAATCGAATCAAGAATCATGAATCATGAACTGAATTATGAATCATGAATCAAATCATGAATCATGAATTGAATCATTAATTGAATCATGAATTGAATTATGAATCATGAATCGAATCATGAATCATGAATCATGAATCAAGAATCATGAATCGAATCATAAATCATGAATTGAATCATGAATCATGAATCATGTATTGAATCATAAATCATGAATCATAAATCATGAATTGAATCATGAATCATGAATCGAATCATGAATCATGAATCATGAATTGAATCATGAATCGAATCATGAATCATGAATTAAATAATAAATTGAATCATGAATCATGAATCGAATCATGAATTGAATCATGAATTGAATCATGTATGATTAATTAAATCATGAATCATGAATCATGAATTGAATCATGAATCAAGAATCATGAATCGAATCATGAATCATGAATTGAATCATGAATCATGAATCATGTATTGAATCATAAATCATGAATCATAAATCATGAATTGAATCATGAATCATGAATCATGAATCGAATCATGAATCATGAATCAAGAATCATAAATCGAAAAATGAATCATGAATCATGACTTGAATCATGAATTATGAATCATGAATTGAATCATGAATCATGAATTGAATCATGAATCATAAATCATGAATTGAATCATGAATCATGATTTGAATCATGAATCATGAATTGAACCATGAATCGTGAATCGAATCAAGAATCATGAATCATGAAATTAATCATGAATCATGAGTCATGAATCAAATCATGAATCATGAATTGAATCATTAATTGAATCATGAATTGAATAATGAATCATGAATCGAATCATGAATCATGAATCGAATAATGAATCATGAATCGAATCATGAATCATGAATCAAGAATCATGAATCGAATCATAAATCATGAATTGAATCATGAATCATGAATCATGTATTGAATCATAAATCATGAATCATAAATCATGAATTGAATCATGAATCATGAATCATGAATCGAATCATGAATCATGAATCCTGAATCGAATCATGAATCATGAATCATGAATTGAATCATGAATTGAATCATGAATCATGAATCATGTATTGAATCATGAATCATGAATCATAAATCATGAATTGAATCATGAATAAAGAATCATGAGTCGAATCATGAATCATGAATTGAATCATAAATCATGAATCATGTATTGAATCATAAATCATGAATCATAAATCATGAATTGAATCATGAATCATGAATCATGACTCGAATCATGAACTGAATCATGAATCATGAATCATGAATCATGAATTGAATCATGAATCATGAATCGAATCATGAATCATGAATCATGAATCATGAATCATGAATCATGAATTGAATCATGAATCGAATCATGAATCATGAATTAAATAATAAATTGAATCATGAATCATGAATCGAATCATGAATTGAATCATGAATTGAATCATGTATGATTATTTGAATCATGAATCATGAATCCTGAATCGAATCATGAATCATGAATCATGAATTGAATCATGAATCATGAATTGAATCATGAATCAAGAATCATGAATCGAATCATGAATCATGAATTGAATCATGAATCATGAATCATGTATTGAATCATAAATCATGAATCATATATTATGAATTGAATCATAAATCATGAATCATGAATCGAATCATGAATCATGAATCATGAATTGAATCATGAATCGAATCATGAATCATGAATTGAATCATGAATTGAATCATGAATCATGAATCGAATCATGAATCATGAATTAAATAATAAATTGAATCATGAATCATGAATCGAATCATGAATTAAATCATGAATTGAATCATGTATCATTAATTGAATCATGAATCATGAATCCTGAATTGAATCATGAATCATGAATCATGAATTGAATCATGAATTGAATCATGAATCAATAATCATGAATTGAATCATGAATCAAGAATCATAAATCGAATCATGAATCATGAATTGAATCATGAATCATGAATCATGTATTGAATCATAAATCATGAATTGAATCATGAATCATGAATCATGAATCGAATCATGAATTGAATCATGAATCATGAATCATGAATCATGAATTGAATCATGAATCATGAATCGAATCATGAATCATGAACCATGAATCATGAATTGAATCATGAATCGAATCATGAATCATGAATTGAATCTTGAATTGAATCTTAAATCATGAATCGAATCATGAATCATGAATTAAATAATAAATTGAATCATGAATCATGAATCAAATCATAATTTGAATCATGAATTGAATCAGGAATCATGAATCATGAATTGAATCATGAATCATGAATCATAAATCGATCCATGAATCATGAATTGAATCATGAATCATGAATCATAAATCGATCCATGAATCATGAATTGAATCAGGAATCGAATCATGAATTGAATCATGAATCATGAATCATGAATCGAAACATAAATTAGGAATCATGTATCATGAATTGAATCATGAATCATGAATCCTGAATCGAATCATGAATCATGAATCATGAATTGAATCATGAATTAAATCATGAATCATGAATCATGAATTGAATCATGAATTATGAATTGAATCATGAATCATGAATCATAAATCGAATCATGAATCATGAATTGAATCATGACTTATGAATTATGAATCATGAATTGAATCATGAATCATGAATTATGAATCATGAATTGAATCATGAATCATGAATCTTGAATCATGAATTGAATCATGAATCATAAATCATGAATCATGAATCATAATGTGAATCATCAATCATGAATCATGAATTGAATCATGAATTGAATCATAAATCATGAATCATGAATTGAATCATAAATCATGAATCATGAATCGAATCATGAATCATGAATTCAATCATGAATCATGAATTCAATCATGAATCATGAATCATGAATCATGAATCGAATTATGAATCATGAATCAAGAATCATGAATCAAATCATGAATCATGAATTGAATCATGAATCATGAATCATGAATTGAATCATAAATCATGAATCATGAATTGAATCATAAATCATGAATCATGAATCAAATCATGAATTATGAATCAAGAACCATGAATCAAATCATGA
Source organism: Mixophyes australis (assembly GCA_036250195.1). Classification (NCBI taxonomy): domain Eukaryota; kingdom Metazoa; phylum Chordata; class Amphibia; order Anura; family Limnodynastidae; genus Mixophyes; species Mixophyes australis. The sequence continues at coordinate 96,530 of JAVHZZ010000114.1, forward strand.
ATCATGAATTGAATCAAGAATCAGGAATCAGGAATCATGAATCATGAATCAAATCATGAATCATGAATCATGATTCATGAATCATAAATTGAATCATAAATCATGAATTGAATCATGAATCGAATCATGAATCATGAATTGAATCATGAATTGAATCATGAATCATGAATCGAATCATGAATCATGAATCATAAATTGAATCATGAATCATGAATCGAATCATGAATCATAAATTGAATCATGAATCATGAATCGAATCATGAATCATGAATTGAATCATGAATCATGAATCATGAATCGAATCATGAATCATGAATTGAATCATGAATTGAATCATGAATCATGAATTGAATCATAAATTGAATCATGAATTGAATCATGAATTGAATCATGAATCATGAATTGAATCATGAATCATGAATCATAAATCGAATCATGAATCATGAATTGAATCATGAATCAAATCATGAATTGAATCATGAATCGAATCATGAATTGAATAATGAATCATGAATTGAATCATGAATCATGAATTGAATCATGAATTGAATCATGAATAAATGAATCATGTATTGAATCAGGAATCATGAATCATGAATCAAGAATCATGAATCAAATCATGAATTGAATCATGAATCATGAATTGAATCATGAATCATGAATCATGTATTGAATCATAAATCATGAATCATAAATCATGAATTGAATCATGAATCATGAATCATGAATTTAATCATGAATCATGATTTGAATCATGAATCATGAATTGAATCATGAATCATGAATCAAATCAAGAATCATGAATCATGAAATTAATCATGAATCATGAATCATGAACTGAATCATGAATCATGAATCAAATCATGAATCATGAATTGAATCATTATTTGAATCATGAATCATAAATCATGAATCATGAATCATAAATTGAATTATCAATCATGAATCATGAATTGAATCATGAATTGAATCATAAATCATGAATCATGAATTGAATCATAAATCATGAATCATGAATCGAATCATGAATTATGAATCAAGAATCATGAATCAAATCATGAATCATGAATTGAATCAAGAATCAGGAATAAGGAATCATGAATCATGAATCAAATCATGAATCATGAATCAGGAATCATGAATCATGATTCATGAATCATAAATTGAATCATAAATCATGAATTGAATCATGAATCATGAATAATGAATCATGAATCATGAATTGAATCATGAATCGAATCATGAATCATGAACTGAATCATGAATTGAATCATGAATCATGAATTGAATCATGAATCGAATCATGAATCATGAAATGAATCATGAATTGAATCATGAATCATAAATCGAATCATGAATCATGAATTCAATCATGAATCATGAATTCAATCATGAATCATGAATCATGAATCAAATTATGAATCATGAATCAAGAATCATGAATCGAATCATGAATCATGAATTGAATCATGAATCCTTAATTGAATCATGAATCATGAATCCTGAATTGAATCATAAATCATGAATCATGAATTGAATCATAAATCATGAATCATGGATCAAATCATGAATTATGAATCAAGAATCATGAATTAAATCATGAATCATGAATTGAATCAAGAATCAGGAATCAGGAATCATGAATCATGAATCAAATCATGAATCATGAATCATGAATCATGATTCATGAATCATGAATTGAATCATAAATCATGAATTGAATCATGAATCATGAATAATGAATCATGAATCATGAATTGAATAATGAATCGAATCATGAATCATGAATTGAATCATGAATTAAATCATGAATCATGAATCGAATCATGAATCATGAATCATAAATTGAATCATGAATCATGAATCGAATCATGAATCATAAATTGAATCATGAATCATGAATCGAATCATGAATCATGAATTAAATCATTAATCATGAATCATGAATCGAATCATGAATTGAATCATGAATTGAATCATGAATTGAATCATGAATCATGAATTAAATCATGAATCATGAATCATAAATTGAATCATGAATCATGAATCGAATCATGAATCATGAATTGAATCATGAATTGAATCATGAATCATGAATTGAATCATAAATTGAATCATGAATTGAATCATGAATTGAATCATGAATCATAAATTGAATCATGAATCATGAATCGAATCATGAATCATGAATTGAATCATTAATCATGAATCATGAATCGAATCATGAATTGAATCATGAATTGAATCATGAATTGAATCATGAATCATGAATTGAATCATGAATCATGAATTGAATCATGAATCATGAATCATAAATTGAATCATGAATCATGAATCGAATCATGAATCATGAATTGAATCATGAATTGAATCATGAATCATGAATTGAATCATAAATTGAATCATGAATTGAATCATGAATTGAATCATGAATCATGAATTGAATCATGAATCATGAATAATAAATCGAATCATGAATCATGAATTGAATCATGAATCAAATCATGAATTGAATCATGAATCGAATCATGAATTGAATAATGAATCATGAATTGAATCATGAATCATGAATCATAAATCATGAATTGAATCATTATTCATGAATTATGAAACATGAATTATGAATCATGAATTGAATCATGAATCATGAATCATGAATTGAATCAAGAATCATGAATCATGAATTTAATCATGAATCATGAATCATGAATCGAATCATGAATCATGAATCGAATCATGAATCATGAATTGAATCATGAATAAATGAATCATGTATTGAATCAGGAATCATGAATCATGAATCAAGAATCATGAATCAAATCATGAATTGAATCATGAATCATGAATTGAATCATGAATCATGAATCATGTATTGAATCATAAATCATGAATCATAAATCATGAATTGAATCATGAATCATGAATCGAATCATGAATCATGAATCATGTATTGAATCATAAATCATGAATCATAAATCATGAATTGAATCATGAATCATGAATCATGAATCGAATCATGAATTGAATCATGAATCATGAATCATGAATTTAATCATGAATCATGATTTGAATCATGAATTGAATCATGAATCATGAAACAAATCAAGAATCATGAATCATGAAATTAATCATGAATCATGAATCATGAACTGAATCATGAATCATGAATCAAATCATGAATCATGAATTGAATCATTAATTGAATCATGAATCATGAATTGAATCATGAATCATGAATCGAATCATGAATCATGAATCGAATCATGAATCATGAATCAAGAATTGAATCATGAATCATGATTTGAATCATGAATCATGAATTGAATCATAAATTGAATCATGAATTGAATCATGAATTGAATCATGAATCATAAATTGAATCATGAATCATGAATCGAATCATGAATCATGAATTGAATCATTAATCATGAATCATGAATCGAATCATGAATTGAATCATGAATTGAATCATGAATTGAATCATGAATCATGAATTGAATCATGAATCATGAATCATAAATTGAATCATGAATCATGAATCGAATCATGAATCATGAATTGAATCATGAATTGAATCATGAATCATGAATTGAATCATAAATTGAATCATGAATTGAATCATGAATTGAATCATGAATCATGAATTGAATCATGAATCATGAATAATAAATCGAATCATGAATCATGAATCGAATCATGAATCAAATCATGAATTGAATCATGAATCGAATCATGAATTGAATAATGAATCATGAATTGAATCATGAATCATAAATCATGAATTGAATCATTATTCATGAATTATGAAACATGAATTATGAATCATGAATTGAATCATGAATCATGAATCATGAATTGAATCAAGAATCATGAATCATGAATTTAATCATGAATCATGAATCATGAATCGAATCATGAATCATGAATCGAATCATGAATCATGATGTGAATCATGAATTGAATCATGAATTGAATCATGAATCATGAATTGAATCATGAATCATGAATCATGTATTGAATCATAAATCATGAATCATAAATCATGAATTGAATCATGAATCATGAATCGAATCATGAATCATGAATCATGTATTGAATCATAAATCATGAATCATAAATCATGAATTGAATCATGAATCATGAATCATGAATCGAATCATGAATTGAATCATGAATCATGAATCATGAATTTAATCATGAATCATGATTTGAATCATGAATTGAATCATGAATCATGAATCAAATCAAGAATCATGAATCATGAAATTAATCATGGTTCATGAATCATGAACTGAATTATGAATCATGAATCAAATCATGAATCATGAATTGAATCATTAATTGAATCATGAATCATGAATTGAATCATGAATCATGAATCGAATCATGAATCATGAATCGAATCATGAATCATGAATCAAGAATTGAATCATGAATCATGATTTGAATCATGAATCATGAATCGAATCAAGAATCATGAATCATAAAATTAATCATGAATCATGAACTGAATCATGAATCATGAATCAAATCATGAATCATGAATTGAATCATTAATTGAATCATGAATCATGAATTGAATCATGAATCATGAATCGAATCATGAATCATGAATCAAGAATCATGAATCGAATCATAAATCATGTATTGAATCATAAATCATGAATCATAAATCATGAATTAAATCATGAATCATGAATCATGAATCGAATCATGAATCATGAATCAAGAATCATAAATCGAAAATTGAATCATGAATCATGACTTGAATCATGAATTATGAATCATGAATTGAATCATGAATCATGAATCATGAATTGAATCATGAATCATGATTTCAATCATGAATCATGAATTGAATCAAGAATCATGAATCGAATCAAGAATCATGAATCATGAAATTAATCATGAATCATGAATCAAATCATGAATCATTAATTGAATCATGAATCATTAATTGAATCATGAATCATGAATCGAATCATGAATCATGAATCAAGAATCATGAATTGAATCATAAATCATGAATTGAATCATGAATCATGAATCATGTATTGAATCATAAATCATGAATCATGAATCATGACTCGAATCATGAATTGAATCATGAATCATGAATTGAATCATGAATCATGAATAATGTATTGAATCATGAATCATGAATCATAAATCATGAATTGAATCATGAATAAAGAATCATGAATCGAATAATGAATCATGAATTGAATCATGAATCATGAATCATGTATTGAATCATAAATCATGAATCATAAATCATGAATTGAATCATGAATCATGAATCAAGAATTGAATCATGAATCATGATTTGAATCATGAATCATGAATTGAATCATGAATCATGAATCGAATCAAGAATCATGAATCATAAAATTAATCATGAATCATGAACTGAATCATGAATCATGAATCAAATCATGAATCATGAATTGAATCATTAATTGAATCATGAATCATGAATTGAATCATGAATCATGAATCGAATCATGAATCATGAATCAAGAATCATGAATCGAATCATAAATCATGTATTGAATCATAAATCATGAATCATAAATCATGAATTGAATCATGAATCATGAATCATGAATCGAATCATGAATCATGAATCAAGAATCATAAATCGAAAATTGAATCATGAATCATGACTTGAATCATGAATTATGAATCATGAATTGAATCATGAATCATGAATCATGAATTGAATCATGAATCATGATTTCAATCATGAATCATGAATTGAATCAAGAATCATGAATCGAATCAAGAATCATGAATCATGAAATTAATCATGAATCATGAATCAAATCATGAATCATTAATTGAATCATGAATCATTAATTGAATCATGAATCATGAATCGAATCATGAATCATGAATCAAGAATCATGAATTGAATCATAAATCATGAATTGAATCATGAATCATGAATCATGTATTGAATCATAAATCATGAATCATGAATCATGAATCGAATCATGAATTGAATCATGAATCATGAATTGAATCATGAATCATGAATAATGTATTGAATCATGAATCATGAATCATAAATCATGAATTGAATCATGAATAAAGAATCATGAATCATGAATTGAATCATAAATTGAATCATGAATCATGAATCGAATCATGAATCATAAATTGAATCATGAATCATGAATCATAAATCATGAATTGAATCATGAATCATGAATCATGAATCGAATCATGAATCATGAATCAAGAATCATAAATCGAATCATGAATTGAATCATGAATCATGAATTGAATCATGAATCATGAATAATGTATTGAATTATGAATCATGAATCATAAATCATGAATTGAATCATGAATAAAGAATCATGAATCGAATCATGAATCATGAATTGAATCATGAATCATGTATTGAATCATAAATCATGAATCATAAATCATGAATTGAATCATGAATCATGAATCATGAATCATGAATCATGACTCGAATCATGAATCATGAATCAAGAATCATGAATCGAATTATGAACTGAATCATGAATCATGAATCATGAATTGAATGATGAATCATGAATCGAATCATAAATCATGAATCATAAATCATGAATTGAATCATGAATCATGAATCATGAATCATGAATCATGACTCGAATCATGAATCATGAATCATGAATCATGAATTGAATCATGAATCGAATCATGAATCATGAATTGAATCATGAATTGAATCATGAATCATGAATCATGAATTGAATCATGAATCATGAATTGAATCATGAATCATGAATCGAATCATGAATCATGAATTAAATCATGAATCATGAATCATGTATTGAATCATAAATCATGAATCATAAATCATGAATTGAATCATGAATCATGAATCATGAATCGAGTCATGAATCAAGATTCATGAATCGAATCATGAACTGAATCATGAATCATGAATCATGAATCATGAATTGAATCATGAATCATGAATCGAATCATGAATCATGAATCATGAATCATGAATTGAATCATGAATCGAATCATGAATCATGAATTGAATCATGAATTGAATCATGAATCATGAATCGAATCATGAATCATGAATTAAATAATAAATTGAATCATGAATCATGAATCGAATCATGAATTGAATCATGAATTGAATCAGGAATCATGAATTGAATCATGAATCATGAATCATGAATCATAAATCGATCCATGAATCATGAATTGAATCAGGAATCGAATCATGAATTGAATCATGAATCATGAATCATGAATCGAAACATAAATTATGAATCATGTATCATGAATTGAATCATGAATCATGAATCCTGAATCGAATCATGAATCATGAATCATGAATTGAATCATGAATTGAATCATGATTCATGAATCATGAATTGAATCATGAATCATGAATTGAATCATGAATCATGAATCATAAATCGAATCATGAATCATGAATTGAATCATGACTTATGAATTATGAATCATGAATTGAATCATGAATCATGAATTATGAATCATGAATTGAATCATGAATCATGAATCATAAATCATGAATCATGAATTGAATCATGAATTGAATCATGAATCATGAATCATGAATCATGAATCATAAATTGAATCATCAATCATGAATCAATCATGAATCATGAATTGAATCATAAATCATGAATCATGAATCATGAATCGAATCATGAATCATGAATTCAATCATGAATCATGAATTCAATCATGAATCATGAATCATGAATCGAATTATGAATCATGAATTAAATCATGAATCATGAATCATGAATTGAATCATAAATCATGAATCATGAATTGAATCATAAATCATGAATCATGAATCAAATCATGAATTATGAATCAAGAATCATGAATCAAATCATGAATCATGAATTGAATCAAGAATCAGGAATCATGAATCATGAATCATGAATCAAATCATGAATCATGAATCATGAATCATGAATCATGATTCATGAATCATAAATTGAATCATGAATCATGAATTGAATCATGAAGCATGAATCATAAATTGAATCATGAATCATGAATCATGAATCGAATAATGAATCATGAATCATGAATTGAATCATAAATCGAATCATGAATCATGAATTGAATCATAAATTGAATCATGAATTGAATCATGAATCATGAATCGAATCATGAATCATGAATCATAAATTGAATCATGAATCATGAATCGAATCATGAATCATGAATCGAATCATGAATCATAAATTGAATCATGAATCATGAATCATGAATCGAATCATGAATCATGAATTGAATCATGAATCATGAATCATGAATCGAATCATGAATCATGAATTGAATCATGAATTGAATCATGAATCATGAATCGAATCATGAATTATGAATTAAATCATGAATTGAATCATGAATCATTAATTGAATCATAAATTGAATCATGAATTCAATCATGAATTGAATCATGAATCATGAATTGAATCATGAATCAAGAATCATAAATCGAATCATGAATCATGAATTGAATCATGAATCAAATCATGAATTGAATCATGAATCGAATCATGAATTGAATAATGAATCATTAATTGAATCATGAATCATGAATTATAAATCATGAATTGAATCATTAATCATGAATAATGAAACATGAATTATGAATCATGAATTGAATCATGAATCATGAATTGAATCATGAATCATGAATCATGATTTGAATCATGAATCATGAATCATGAATCGAATTATGAATCATGAATCAAGAATCATGAATCGAATCATGAATCATGAATTGAATCATGAATCATGAATCATGAATTGAATCATAAATCATGAATTGAATCATGAATCATGAATCATGAATTGAATCATAAATCATGAATCATGAATCAAATCATGAATTATGAATCAAGAATCATGAATCAAATCATGAATCATGAATTGAATCAAGAATCAGGAATCATGAATCATGAATCAAATCATGAATCATGAATCATGAATCAAATCATGAATCATGAATCATGAATCATGAATCATGATTCATGAACCATAAATTGAATCATGAATCATGAATCATAAATTGAATCATGAATCATGAATTGAATCATGAATCATGAATTGAATCATGAATCATGAATCATGAATCGAATCATGAATCATGAATCACGAATCATGAATTTAATGCATGAATCGAATCATGAATCGAATCATGAATCATGAATTGAATCATAAATTGAATGATGAATCATGAATCGAATCATGAATCATAAATTGAATCATGAATCATGAATCATAAATCATGAATTGAATCATGAATCATGAATCATGAATCGAATCATGAATCATGAATCAAGAATCATAAATCGAATCATGAATTGAATCATGAATCATGAATTGAATCATGAATCAAGAATCATAAATCATGAATTAAATCATGAATCAAATCATGAATTGAATCATGAATCGAATCATGAACTGAATAATGAATCATGAATTGAATCATGAATCATGAATTATAAATCATGAATTAAATCATTAATCATGAATAATGAAACATGAATTATGAATCATGAATTGAATCATGAATCATGAATTGAATCATGAATCATGAATCATGAATTGAATCATGAATCATGAATCATGAATCATGAATCGAATTATGAATCATGAATCAAGAATCATGAATCGAATCATGAATCATGAATTGAATCATGAATCAAGAATCATGAATCAAATCATGAATCATGAATTGAATCAAGAATCAGGAATCATGAATCATGAATCATGAATCAAATCATGAATCATGAATCATGAATCAAATCATGAATCAAATCAAGAATCATGAATCATGAATCAAATCATGAATCATGAATCATGAATCATGAATCATGATTCATGAACCATAAATTGAATCATGAATCATGAATCATAAATTGAATCATGAATCATGAATTGAATCATGAATCATGAATTGAATCATGAATCATGAATCATGAATCGAATCATGAATCATGAATCACGAATCATGAATTGAATCATGAATCGAATCATGAATCGAATCATGAATCATGAATTGAATCATAAATTGAATCATGAATCATGAATCGAATCATGAATCATAAATTGAATCATGAATCATGAATCATAAATCATGAATTGAATCATGAATCATGAATCATGAATCGAATCATGAATCATGAATCAAGAATCATAAATCGAATCATGAATTGAATCATGAATCATGAATTGAATCATGAATCATGAATAATGTATTGAATTATGAATCATGAATCATAAATCATGAATTGAATCATGAATAAAGAATCATGAATCGAATCATGAATCATGAATTGAATCATGAATCATGTATTGAATCATAAATCATGAATCATGAATCATGAATTGAATCATGAATCATGAATCATGAATCATGAATCATGACTCGAATCATGAATCATGAATCAAGAATCATGAATCGAATTATGAACTGAATCATGAATCATGAATCATGAATTGAATGATGAATCATGAATCGAATCATGAATCATGAATCATGAATCATGAATTGAATCATGAATCGAATCATGAATCATGAATTGAATCATGAATCATGAATCGAATCATGAATCATGAATTAAATCATGAATCATGAATCATGTATTGAATCATAAATCATGAATCATAAATCATGAATTGAATCATGAATCATGAATCATGAATCGAGTCATGAATCATGAATCAAGATTCATGAATCGAATCATGAATTGAATCATGAATCATGAATCATGAATCATGAATTGAATCATGAATCATGAATCGAATCATGAATCATGAATCATGAATTGAATCATGAATCGAATCATGAATCATGAATTGAATCATGAATTGAATCATGAATCATGAATCGAATCATGAATCATGAATTAAATAATAAATTGAATCATGAATCATGAATCGAATCATGAATTGAATCATGAATTGAATCAAGAATCATGAATCAAATCATGAATCATGAATTGAATCAAGAATCAGGAATCATGAATCATGAATCATGAATCAAATCATGAATCATGAATCATGAATCAAATCATGAATCATGAATCATGAATCATGATTCATGAACCATAAATTGAATCATGAATCATGAATCATAAATTGAATCATGAATCATGAATTGAATCATGAATCATGAATTGAATCATGAATCATGAATCATGAATCGAATCATGAATCATGAATCACGAATCATGAATTGAATCATGAATCGAATCATGAATCGAATCATGAATCATGAATTGAATCATAAATTGAATCATGAATCATGAATCGAATCATGAATCATAAATTGAATCATGAATCATGAATCATAAATCATGAATTGAATCATGAATCATGAATCATGAATCGAATCATGAATCATGAATCAAGAATCATAAATCGAATCATGAATTGAATCATGAATCATGAATTGAATCATGAATCAAGAATCATAAATCGAATCATGAATCATGAATTGAATCATGAATCAAATCATGAATTGAATCATGAATCGAATCATGAATTGAATAATGAATCATGAATTGAATCATGAATCATGAATTATAAATCATGAATTGAATCATTAATCATGAATAATGAAACATGAATTATGAATCATTAATTGAATCATGAATCATGAATTGAATCATGAATCATGAATCATGAATTGAATCATGAATCATGAATCATGAATCATGAATCGAATTATGAATCATGAATCAAGAATCATGAATCGAATCATGAATCATGAATTGAATCATGAATCATGAATCATGAATTGAATCATAAATCATGAATTGAATCATGAATCATGAATCATGAATTGAATCATAAATCATGAATCATGAATCAAATCATGAATTATGAATCAAGAATCATGAATCAAATCATGAATCATGAATTGAATCAAGAATCAGGAATCATGAATCATGAATCATGAATCAAATCATTAATCATGAATCATGAATCAAATCATGAATCATGAATCATGAATCATGATTCATGAACCATAAATTGAATCATGAATCATGAATCATAAATTGAATCATGAATCATGAATTGAATCATGAATCATGAATTGAATCATGAATCATGAATCATGAATCATGAATTGAATGATGAATCATGAATCGAATCATGAATCATGAATCATGAATCATGAATTGAATGATGAATCATGAATCGAATCATGAATCATGAATCATGAATCATGAATTGAATCATGAATCGAATCATGAATCATGAATTAAATAATAAATTGAATCATGAATCATGAATCGAATCATGAATTGAATCATGAATTGAATCATGTATGATTAATTGAATCATGAATCCTGAATCGAATCATGAATCATGAATCATGAATTGAATCATGAATTGAATCATGAATCATGAATCATGAATTGAATCATGAATCATGAATTGAATCATGAATCATGAATCGAATCATGAATCATGAATTAAATCATGAATCATGAATCATGTATTGAATCATAAATCATGAATCATAAATCATGAATTGAATCATGAATCATGAATCATGAATCGAGTCATGAATCATGAATCAAGATTCATGAATCGAATCATGAATTGAATCATGAATCATGAATCATGAATCATGAATTGAATCATGAATCATGAATCGAATCATGAATCATGAATCATGAATTGAATCATGAATCGAATCATGAATCATGAATTGAATCATGAATTGAATCATGAATCATGAATCGAATCATGAATCATGAATCGAATCATGAATCATGAATTAAATAATAAATTGAATCATGAATCATGAATCGAATCATGAATTGAATCATGAATTGAATCAGGAATCATGAATTGAATCATGAATCATGAATCATGAATCATAAATCGATCCATGAATCATGAATTGAATCAGGAATCGAATCATGAATTGAATCATGAATCATGAATCATGAATCGAAACATAAATTATGAATCATGTATCATGAATTGAATCATGAATCATGAATCCTGAATCGAATCATGAATCATGAATCATGAATTGAATCATGAATTGAATCATGATTCATGAATCATGAATTGAATCATGAATCATGAATTGAATCATGAATCATGAATCATAAATCGAATCATGAATCATGAATTGAATCATGATTTATGAATTATGAATCATGAATTGAATCATGAATCATGAATTATGAATCATGAATTGAATCATGAATCATGAATCATAAATCATGAATCATGAATTGAATCATGAATTGAATCATGAATCATGAATCATGAATCATAAATTGAATCATCAATCATGAATCAATCATGAATCATGAATTGAATCATAAATCATGAATCATGAATCATGAATCGAATCATGAATCATGAATTCAATCATGAATCATGAATTCAATCATGAATCATGAATCATGAATCGAATTATGAATCATGAATTAAATCATGAATCATGAATCATGAATTGAATCATAAATCATGAATCATGAATCAAATCATGAATCATGAATCATGAATCATGAATCATGAATCATGATTCATGAATCATAAATTGAATCATGAATTGAATCATGAAGCATGAATCATAAATTGAATCATGAATCATGAATCATGAATCGAATAATGAATCATGAATCATGAATCATGAATTGAATCATAAATCGAATCATGAATCATGAATTGAATCATGAATTGAATCATAAATTGAATCATGAATCATGAATCGAATCATGAATCATGAATCATGAATCATAAATTGAATCATGAATCATGAATCGAATCATGAATCATAAATTGAATCATGAATCATGAATCATGAATCGAATCATGAATCATTAATTGAATCATGAATCATGAATCATGAATCGAATCATGAATCATGAATTGAATCATGAATTGAATCATGAATCATGAACCGAATCATGAATTATGAATTCAATCATGAATTGAATCATGAATCATGAATTGAATCATGAATCAAGAATCATAAATCGAATCATGAATCATGAATTGAATCATGAATCAAATCATGAATTGAATCATGAATCGAATCATGAATTGAATAATGAATCATGAATTGAATCATGAATCATGAATTATAAATCATGAATTGAATCATTAATCATGAATAATGAAACATGAATTATGAATCATGAATTGAATCATGAATCATGAATCATGAATTGAATCATGAATCATGAATCATGAATTGAATCATGAATCATGAATCATGAATCGAATCATGAATCATGAATCGAATCATGAATCATGAATTTAATCATGAATAAATGAATCATGAATTGAATCAGGAATCATGAATCATGAATCAAGAATCATGAATCAAATCATGAATTGAATCATGAATCATGAATTTAATCATGAATCAAGAATCATGTATTGAATCATAAATCATGAATCATAAATCATGAATCGAATCATGAATCATGAATCATGTATTGAATCATAAATCATGAATCATAAATCATGAATTGAATCATGAATCATGAATCAAGAATCGAATCATAAATCATGAATCAAGAATCATGAATCGAATCATGAATTGAATCATGAATCATGAATCATGAATCATGAATCAAGAATCATGAATCGAATCATGAATTGAATCATGAATCATAAATCAAGAATCATAAATCGAAAATTGAATCATGAATCATGAATCATGAATTGAATCATGAATCATGATTTGAATCATGAATCATAAATTGAATCATGAATCATGAATCGAATCAAGAATCATGAATCATGAAATTAATCTTGAAGCATGAATCATGAACTGAATCATGAATCATGAATCAAATCATGAATCATGAATTGAATCATTAATTGAATCATGAATCATGAATTGAATCATGAATCATGAATCGAATCATGAATCATGAATCAAGAATCATGAATCGAATCATAAATCATGAATTGAATCATGAATCATGAATCATGTATTGAATCATAAATCATGAATCATAAATCATGAATTGAATCATGAATCATGAATCATGAATCGAATCATGAATCATGAATCAAGAATCATAAATCGAATCATGAATTGAATCATGAATCATGAATTGAATCATGAATCATGAATCATGTATTGAATCATGAATCATGAATCATAAATCATGAATTGAATCATGAATAAAGAATCATGAATCGAATCATGAATCATGAATCGAATCATGAATCATGAATCATGAATTGAATCAGGAATCGAATCATGAATCATGAATTAAATAATAAATTGAATCATGAATCATGAATCGAATCATGAATTGAATCATGAATTGAATCATGTATGATTAATTGAATCATGTATCATGAATCCTGAATCGAATCATGAATCATGAATCATGAATTGAATCATGAATTGAATCATGAAACATGAATTGAATCATGAATCATGAATTGAATCATGAATCATGAATCGAATCATGAATCATGAATTGAATCATGAATCATGAATCATGTATTGAATCATAAATCATGAATCATAAATTATGAATTGAATCATGAATCATGAATCATGAATCGAGTCATGAATCATGAATCAAGATTCATGAATCGAATCATGAATTGTATCATGAATCATGAATCATGAACCATGAATTGAATCATGAATCATGAATCGAATCATGAATCATGAATCATGAATCATGAATTGAATAATGAATCGAATCATGAATCATGAATTGAATCATGAATTTAATCATGAATCGAATCATGAATCATGAATTAAATAATAAATTGAATCATGAATCATGAATCGAATCATGAATTGAATCATGAATTGAATCAGGAATCATGAATCATGAATCGAAACATAAATTATGAATCATGTATCATGAATTGAATCATGATTCATGAATCATGAATTGAATCAAGAATCATGAATTGAATCATGAATCATGAATTATAAATCGAATCATGAATCATGAATTGAATCATGAATCATGAATTATGAATCATGAATTGAATCATGAATCATGAATCATGAATCATGAATCAAGAATTGAATCATGAATTGAATCATGAATCATGAATCATGAACCATGAATTGAATCATGAATCATGAATCGAATCATGAATCATGAATCATGAATCATGAATTGAATAATGAATCGAATCATGAATCATGAATTGAATCATGAATTGAATCATGAATCATGAATCGAATCATGAATCATGAATTAAATAATAAATTGAATCATGAATCATGAATCGAATCATGAATTGAATCATGAATTGAATCATGATTCATGAATCATGAATTGAATCAAGAATCATGAATTGAATCATGAATCATGAATTATAAATCGAATCATGAATCATGAATTGAATCATGAATCATGAATTATGAATCATGAATTGAATCATGAATCATGAATCATGAATCATGAATCATGAATCGAATCATGAATTGTATCATGAATCATGAATCATGAACCATGAATTGAATCATGAATCATGAATCGAATCATGAATCATGAATCATGAATCATGAATTGAATAATGAATCGAATCATGAATCATGAATTGAATCATGAATTGAATCATGAATCATGAATCGAATCATGAATCATGAATTAAATAATAAATTGAATCATGAATCATGAATCGAATCATGAATTGAATCATGAATTGAATCAGGAATCATGAATCATGAATCGAAACATAAATTATGAATCATGTATCATGAATTGAATCATGAATCATGAATCCTGAATTGAATCATGAATCATGAATCATGAATTGGATCATGAATTGAATCATGATTCATGAATCATGAATTGAATCAAGAATCATGAATTGAATCATGAATCATGAATTATAAATCGAATCATGAATCATGAATTGAATCATGAATCATGAATTATGAATCATGAATTGAATCATGAATCATGAATCATGAATCATGAATCATGAATTGAATCATGAATTGAATCATGAATCATGAATCATGAATCATAAATTGAATCATCAATCATGAATCATGAATTGAATCATGAATTGAATCATAAATCATGAATCATGAATTGAATCATGAATCATGAATTGAATCATGAATCATGAATTCAATCATGAATCATGAATTCAATCATGAATCATGAATCATGAATCATAAATCGATCCATGAATCATGAATTGAATCAGGAATCGAATCATGAATTGAATCATGAATCATGAATCATGAATCGAAACATAAATTATGAATCATGTATCATGAATTGAATCATGAATCATGAATCCTGAATCGAATCATGAATCATGAATTGAATCATGAATTGAATCATGATTCATGAATCATGAATTGAATCAAGAATCATGAATTGAATCATGAATCATGAATTGAATCATGAATCATGAATCATAAATTGAATCATGAATCATGAATTGAATTATGACTTATGAATTATGAATCATGAATTGAATCATGAATCATGAATTATGAATCATGAATTGAATCATGAATCATGAATCATGAATCATGAATCATGAATCATGAATTGAATCATGAATCATGAATCATGAATCATGAATCATAAATTGAATCATCAATCATGAATCATGAATTGAATCATGAATTGAATCATAAATCATGAATCATGAATTGAATCATGAATCATAAATCATGAATCGAATCATGAATCATGAATTCAATCATGAATCATGAATTTAATCATGAATCATGAATTCAATCATGAATCATGAATCATGAATCGAATTATGAATCATGAATCTAGAATCATGAATCGAATCATGAATCATGAATTGAATCATGAATCATGAATCATGAATTGAATCATAAATCATGAATCATGAATTGAATCATAAATCATGAATCATGAATTGAATCATGAATCATGAATCATGAATCATGAATTGAATCATGAATCATGAATCATGAATCATGAATCATGACTCGAATCATGAATCATGAATCAAGAATCATGAATCGAATTATGAACTGAATCATGAATCATGAATCATGAATCATGAATCATGAATCATGAATTGAATCATGAATTGAATCATGAATGATGAATCATGATTTGAATCATGAATCATGAATGATGAATCATAAATTGAATCATGAATCATGAATCAAATCATGAATCATGAATTGAATCATGAATCATGAATTGAATCATGAATTGAATCATGAATCATGAATCGAATCATGAATCATGAATTGAATCATGAATTAAATCATGAATCATGAATTGAATCATGAATTGAATCATGAATCATGAATCATGAATTAAATCATGAATCATGAATCATGAATCGAATCATGAATCATGAATTGAATCATGAATCATGAATCATGAATTAAATCATGAATCATGAATCATGAATTGAATCATGAATCATGAATTGAATCATGAATCATGAATTATGAATTATGAATTGAATCATGAATCATGAATCATGAATTGAATTATGAATTATGAATTGAATCATGAATCATGAATCATGAATTGAATCATGAATTGAATCATGAATCATGAATTGAATCATGAATTGAATCATGAATCATGAATTGAATCATGAATCATGAATCATGAATCGAATCATGAATCAAGAATCATGAATAATGAATTGAATCATGAATCATGAATCATGAATCATGAATCATGAATTGAATCATGAATCATGAATCATGAGTCAAATCATAAATCATGAATCATGAATCATGAATCATGAATTGAATCATGAATCATGAATCATGAATCGAATCTTGAATCGAATCATGAATTGAATCATGAATCATGAATTGAATCATGAATCATGAATCATGAATCATGAATCATAAATTGAATCATGAATCATGAAATGAATCATGAATCGAATCATGAATTGAATCATGAATCATGAATCATGAATTGAATCATGAATCATGAATCATGAATTAAATCTTGAATCATGAATTATGAATCATGAATTGAATCATGAATCATGAATCATGAATTGAATCATGAATCATGAATCATGAATCATGAATTGAATCAGGAATCATGAATCATGAATTATGAATTGAATCATGAATCATGAATCATGAATCATGAATTAAATCATGAATCATAAATTATGAATCATGAATTAAATCATGAATCATGAATTATGAATCATGAATTGAATCATGAATCATGAATTGAATCATGAATCATGAATTGAATCATGAATCATGAATTATGAATCATGAATTGAATCATGAATCATGAATTGAATCATGAATCATGAATCATGAATTGAATCATGAATCATGAATCATGAATCATGAATTGAATCATGAATCATGAATCATGAATTGAATCATGAATCATGAATTATGAATCATGAATTGAATCATGAATCATGAATCATGAATTGAATCATGAATCATGAATCATGAATTGAATCATGAATCATGAATTGAATCATGAATCATGAATCATGAATTATGAATCATGAATTGAATCATGATTCATGAATCATGAATTGAATCATGAATCATGAATTGAATCATGAATCATGAATCATGAATTGAATCATGAATTGAATCATGAATCATGAATCATGAATCGAATCATGAATCATGAATTGAATCATGAATCATAAATCATGAATTGAATCATGAATCATGAATCATGAATTGAATCATGAATTATGAATCATGAATTGAATCATGAATCATGAATTATGAATCATGAATTGAATCATGAATCATGAATCATGAATTGAATCATGAATCATGAATCAGGAATCATGAATCATGAAATGAATCATGAATCATGAATTATGAATCATGAATTAAATCATGAATCATGAATCAGGAATCATGAATCATGAATTGAATCATGAATTATGAATTGAATCATGAATCATGAATCATGAATCATGAATCATGAATTGAATCATGAAATGAATCATGAATCATGAATTGAATCATGAATCATGAATTGAATCATGAATCATGAATCATGAATTGAATCATAAATCATGAATTGAATCATGAATCATGAATCATGAATCATGAATTGAACCATGAATCATGAATCATGAATTGAATCATGAATCATGAATCGAATCATGAATCATGAATTGAATCATGAATCATGAATCATGAATTGAATCATGAATCATGAATCATGAATTGAATCATGAATCATGAATCATGAATTGAATCATGAATCATGAATCATGAATTAAATCATGAATCATGAATTATGAATCATGAATTGAATCATGAATCATGAATCATGAATTGAATCATGAATCATGAATCATGAATCATGAATTGAATCATGAATCATGAATCATGAGTCAAATCATAAATCATCAATCATGAATCATAATTCATGAATTGAATCATGAATCATGAATCATGAATCGAATCTTGAATCGAATCATGAATTGAATCATGAATCATGAATCATGAATTGAATCATGAATCATGAATCATGAATTAAATCTTGAATCATGAATTATGAATCATGAATTGAATAATGAATCATGAATCATGAATTGAATCATGAATCATGAATCATGAATCATGAATCATGAATTGAATCATGAATCATGAATCATGAATCATGAATTGAATCATGAATCATGAATCATGAATTGAATCATGAATCATGAATTATGAATCATGAATTGAATCATGAATCATGAATTGAATCATGAATCATGAATCATGAATTGAATCATGAATCATGAATTATGAATCATGAATTAAATCATGAATCATGAATCATGAATTGAGTCATGAATCATGAATCATGAATTGAATCATGAATCATGAATCATGAATTGAATCATGAATCATGAATCATGAATTAAAGCATGAATCATGAATCATGAATTGAATCATGAATCATGAATCATGAATCATGAATTGAATCATGAATCATGAATTGAATCATGAATTGAATCATGAATCATGAATCATGAATCATGAATCGAATCATGAATCATGAATTGAATCATGAATCATGAATTGAATCATGAATCATGAATCATGAATTGAATCATGAATTATGAATCATGAATTGAATCATGAATCATGAATTATGAATCATGAATTGAATCATGAATCATGAATTATGAATCATGAATTGAATCATAAATCATGAATTGAATCATGAATCATGAATTGAATCATGAATCATAAATTGAATCATGAATCATAAATCATGAATCATGAATTGAATCATGAATAAAGAATTATGGATCATGAATTGAATCATGAATTATGAATTGAATCATGAATCATGAATCATGAATCATGAATCTTGAATCATGAATTGAATCATGAATTGAATCATGAATCATGAATCATGAATTGAATCATGAATTGAATCATGAAACATGAATTGAATCATGAATCATGAATTGAATCATGAATCATGAATCGAATCATGAATCATGAATTGAATCATGAATCATGAATCATGTATTGAATCATAAATCATGAATCATAAATTATGAATTGAATCATGAATCATGAATCATGAATCGAGTCATGAATCATGAATCAAGATTCATGAATCGAATCATGAATTGTATCATGAATCATGAATCATGAACCATGAATTGAATCATGAATCATGAATCGAATCATGAATCATGAATCATGAATCATGAATTGAATAATGAATCGAATCATGAATCATGAATTGAATCATGAATTTAATCATGAATCGAATCATGAATCATGAATTAAATAATAAATTGAATCATGAATCATGAATCGAATCATGAATTGAATCATGAATTGAATCAGGAATCATGAATCATGAATCGAAACATAAATTATGAATCATGTATCATGAATTGAATCATGATTCATGAATCATGAATTGAATCAAGAATCATGAATTGAATCATGAATCATGAATTATAAATCGAATCATGAATCATGAATTGAATCATGAATCATGAATTATGAATCATGAATTGAATCATGAATCATGAATCATGAATCATGAATCAAGAATTGAATCATGAATTGAATCATGAATCATGAATCATGAACCATGAATTGAATCATGAATCATGAATCGAATCATGAATCATGAATCATGAATCATGAATTGAATAATGAATCGAATCATGAATCATGAATTGAATCATGAATTGAATCATGAATCATGAATCGAATCATGAATCATGAATTAAATAATAAATTGAATCATGAATCATGAATCGAATCATGAATTGAATCATGAATTGAATCATGATTCATGAATCATGAATTGAATCAAGAATCATGAATTGAATCATGAATCATGAATTATAAATCGAATCATGAATCATGAATTGAATCATGAATCATGAATTATGAATCATGAATTGAATCATGAATCATGAATCATGAATCATGAATCATGAATCGAATCATGAATTGTATCATGAATCATGAATCATGAACCATGAATTGAATCATGAATCATGAATCGAATCATGAATCATGAATCATGAATCATGAATTGAATAATGAATCGAATCATGAATCATGAATTGAATCATGAATTGAATCATGAATCATGAATCGAATCATGAATCATGAATTAAATAATAAATTGAATCATGAATCATGAATCGAATCATGAATTGAATCATGAATTGAATCAGGAATCATGAATCATGAATCGAAACATAAATTATGAATCATGTATCATGAATTGAATCATGAATCATGAATCCTGAATTGAATCATGAATCATGAATCATGAATTGGATCATGAATTGAATCATGATTCATGAATCATGAATTGAATCAAGAATCATGAATTGAATCATGAATCATGAATTATAAATCGAATCATGAATCATGAATTGAATCATGAATCATGAATTATGAATCATGAATTGAATCATGAATCATGAATCATGAATCATGAATCATGAATTGAATCATGAATTGAATCATGAATCATGAATCATGAATCATAAATTGAATCATCAATCATGAATCATGAATTGAATCATGAATTGAATCATAAATCATGAATCATGAATTGAATCATGAATCATGAATTGAATCATGAATCATGAATTCAATCATGAATCATGAATTCAATCATGAATCATGAATCATGAATCATGAATCGAAACATAAATTATGAATCATGTATCATGAATTGAATCATGAATCATGAATCCTGAATCGAATCATGAATCATGAATTGAATCATGAATTGAATCATGATTCATGAATCATGAATTGAATCAAGAATCATGAATTGAATCATGAATCATGAATTGAATCATGAATCATGAATCATAAATTGAATCATGAATCATGAATTGAATTATGACTTATGAATTATGAATCATGAATTGAATCATGAATCATGAATTATGAATCATGAATTGAATCATGAATCATGAATCATGAATCATGAATCATGAATCATGAATTGAATCATGAATCATGAATCATGAATCATGAATCATAAATTGAATCATCAATCATGAATCATGAATTGAATCATGAATTGAATCATAAATCATGAATCATGAATTGAATCATGAATCATAAATCATGAATCGAATCATGAATCATGAATTCAATCATGAATCATGAATTTAATCATGAATCATGAATTCAATCATGAATCATGAATCATGAATCGAATTATGAATCATGAATCTAGAATCATGAATCGAATCATGAATCATGAATTGAATCATGAATCATGAATCATGAATTGAATCATAAATCATGAATCATGAATTGAATCATAAATCATGAATCATGAATCAAATCATGAATTATGAATCAAGAATCATGAATCAAATCATGAATCATGAATTGAATCAAGAATCAGGAATCATGAGTCATGAATCATGAATCAAATCATGAATCATGAATCATGAATCATGAATCATGAATCATGATTCATGAATCATAAATTGAATCATGAATCATGAATTGAATCATGAATCATGAATCATGAATTGAATCATGAATCATGAATCATGAATCATGAATTGAATCATGAATCATGAATCATGAATCATGAATCATGACTCGAATCATGAATCATGAATCAAGAATCATGAATCGAATTATGAACTGAATCATGAATCATGAATCATGAATCATGAATCATGAATCATGAATTGAATCATGAATTGAATCATGAATGATGAATCATGAATTGAATCATGAATCATGAATGATGAATCATAAATTGAATCATGAATCATGAATCAAATCATGAATCATGAATTGAATCATGAATCATGAATTGAATCATGAATTGAATCATGAATCATGAATCGAATCATGAATCATGAATTGAATCATGAATTAAATCATGAATCATGAATTGAATCATGAATTGAATCATGAATCATGAATCATGAATTAAATCATGAATCATGAATCATGAATCGAATCATGAATCATGAATTGAATCATGAATCATGAATCATGAATTAAATCATGAATCATGAATCATGAATTGAATCATGAATCATGAATTGAATCATGAATCATGAATTATGAATTATGAATTGAATCATGAATCATGAATCATGAATTGAATTATGAATTATGAATTGAATCATGAATCATGAATCATGAATCATGAATTGAATCATGAATTGAATCATGAATCATGAATTGAATCATGAATTGAATCATGAATCATGAATTGAATCATGAATCATGAATCATGAATCGAATCATGAATCAAGAATCATGAATAATGAATTGAATCATGAATCATGAATCATGAATCATGAATCATGAATTGAATCATGAATCATGAATCATGAGTCAAATCATAAATCATGAATCATGAATCATGAATCATGAATTGAATCATGAATCATGAATCATGAATCGAATCTTGAATCGAATCATGAATTGAATCATGAATCATGAATTGAATCATGAATCATGAATCATGAATCATGAATCATAAATTGAATCATGAATCATGAAATGAATCATGAATCGAATCATGAATTGAATCATGAATCATGAATCATGAATTGAATCATGAATCATGAATCATGAATTAAATCTTGAATCATGAATTATGAATCATGAATTGAATCATGAATCATGAATCATGAATTGAATCATGAATCATGAATCATGAATCATGAATTGAATCAGGAATCATGAATCATGAATTATGAATTGAATCATGAATCATGAATCATGAATCATGAATTAAATCATGAATCATAAATTATGAATCATGAATTAAATCATGAATCATGAATTATGAATCATGAATTGAATCATGAATCATGAATTGAATCATGAATCATGAATTGAATCATGAATCATGAATTATGAATCATGAATTGAATCATGAATCATGAATTGAATCATGAATCATGAATCATGAATTGAATCATGAATCATGAATCATGAATCATGAATTGAATCATGAATCATGAATCATGAATTGAATCATGAATCATGAATTATGAATCATGAATTGAATCATGAATCATGAATCATGAATTGAATCATGAATCATGAATCATGAATTGAATCATGAATCATGAATTGAATCATGAATCATGAATCATGAATTATGAATCATGAATTGAATCATGATTCATGAATCATGAATTGAATCATGAATCATGAATTGAATCATGAATCATGAATCATGAATTGAATCATGAATTGAATCATGAATCATGAATCGAATCATGAATCATGAATTGAATCATGAATCATAAATCATGAATTGAATCATGAATCATGAATCATAAATTGAATCATGAATTATGAATCATGAATTGAATCATGAATCATGAATTATGAATCATGAATTGAATCATGAATCATGAATCATGAATTGAATCATGAATCATGAATCAGGAATCATGAATCATGAAATGAATCATGAATCATGAATTATGAATCATGAATTAAATCATGAATCATGAATCAGGAATCATGAATCATGAATTGAATCATGAATTATGAATTGAATCATGAATCATGAATCATGAATCATGAATCATGAATTGAATCATGAAATGAATCATGAATCATGAATTGAATCATGAATCATGAATTGAATCATGAATCATGAATCATGAATTGAATCATAAATCATGAATTGAATCATGAATCATGAATCATGAATCATGAATTGAACCATGAATCATGAATCATGAATTGAATCATGAATCATGAATCGAATCATGAATCATGAATTGAATCATGAATCATGAATCATGAATTGAATCATGAATCATGAATCATGAATTGAATCATGAATCATGAATCATGAATTGAATCATGAATCATGAATCATGAATTAAATCATGAATCATGAATTATGAATCATGAATTGAATCATGAATCATGAATCATGAATTGAATCATGAATCATGAATCATGAATCATGAATTGAATCATGAATCATGAATCATGAGTCAAATCATAAATCATCAATCATGAATCATAATTCATGAATTGAATCATGAATCATGAATCATGAATCGAATCTTGAATCGAATCATGAATTGAATCATGAATCATGAATCATGAATTGAATCATGAATCATGAATCATGAATTAAATCTTGAATCATGAATTATGAATCATGAATTGAATAATGAATCATGAATCATGAATTGAATCATGAATCATGAATCATGAATCATGAATCATGAATTGAATCATGAATCATGAATCATGAATCATGAATTGAATCATGAATCATGAATCATGAATTGAATCATGAATCATGAATTATGAATCATGAATTGAATCATGAATCATGAATTGAATCATGAATCATGAATTGAATCATGAATCATGAATTGAATCATGAATCATGAATCATGAATCATGAATTGAATCATGAATCATGAATCATGAATTGAATCATGAATCATGAATGAGGAATCATGAATTGAATCATGAATCATGAATTAAATCATGAATCATGAATTATGAATCATGAATTTAATCATGAATTATGAATTGAATCATGAATGATGAATCATGAATCATGAATCATGAATTGAATCATGAATCATGAATCATGAATTGAATCATGAATCATGAATCATGAATTGAATCATGAATCATGAATGATGAATCATGAATTGAATCATGAATGATGTATCATGAATTGAATCATGAATCATGAATCATGAATTGAATCATGAATCATGAATTATGAATCATGAATTGAATCATGAATCATGAATCATAAATTGAATCATGAATCATGAATTGAATTATGACTTATGAATTATGAATCATGAATTGAATCATGAATCATGAATTATGAATCATGAATTGAATCATGAATCATGAATCATGAATCATGAATCATGAATCATGAATTGAATCATGAATCATGAATCATGAATCATGAATCATAAATTGAATCATCAATCATGAATCATGAATTGAATCATGAATTGAATCATAAATCATGAATCATGAATTGAATCATGAATCATAAATCATGAATCGAATCATGAATCATGAATTCAATCATGAATCATGAATTTAATCATGAATCATGAATTCAATCATGAATCATGAATCATGAATCGAATTATGAATCATGAATCTAGAATCATGAATCGAATCATGAATCATGAATTGAATCATGAATCATGAATCATGAATTGAATCATAAATCATGAATCATGAATTGAATCATAAATCATGAATCATGAATCAAATCATGAATTATGAATCAAGAATCATGAATCAAATCATGAATCATGAATTGAATCAAGAATCAGGAATCATGAGTCATGAATCATGAATCAAATCATGAATCATGAATCATGAATCATGAATCATGAATCATGATTCATGAATCATAAATTGAATCATGAATCATGAATTGAATCATGAATCATGAATCATGAATTGAATCATGAATCATGAATCATGAATCATGAATTGAATCATGAATCATGAATCATGAATCATGAATCATGACTCGAATCATGAATCATGAATCAAGAATCATGAATCGAATTATGAACTGAATCATGAATCATGAATCATGAATCATGAATCATGAATTGAATCATGAATTGAATCATGAATGATGAATCATGAATTGAATCATGAATCATGAATGATGAATCATAAATTGAATCATGAATCATGAATCAAATCATGAATCATGAATTGAATCATGAATCATGAATTGAATCATGAATTGAATCATGAATCATGAATCGAATCATGAATCATGAATTGAATCATGAATTAAATCATGAATCATGAATTGAATCATGAATTGAATCATGAATCATGAATCATGAATTAAATCATGAATCATGAATCATGAATCGAATCATGAATCATGAATTGAATCATGAATCATGAATCATGAATTAAATCATGAATCATGAATCATGAATTGAATCATGAATCATGAATTGAATCATGAATCATGAATTATGAATTATGAATTGAATCATGAATCATGAATCATGAATTGAATTATGAATTATGAATTGAATCATGAATCATGAATCATGAATCATGAATTGAATCATGAATTGAATCATGAATCATGAATTGAATCATGAATTGAATCATGAATCATGAATTGAATCATGAATCATGAATCATGAATCGAATCATGAATCAAGAATCATGAATAATGAATTGAATCATGAATCATGAATCATGAATCATGAATCATGAATTGAATCATGAATCATGAATCATGAGTCAAATCATAAATCATGAATCATGAATCATGAATCATGAATTGAATCATGAATCATGAATCATGAATCGAATCTTGAATCGAATCATGAATTGAATCATGAATCATGAATTGAATCATGAATCATGAATCATGAATCATGAATCATAAATTGAATCATGAATCATGAAATGAATCATGAATCGAATCATGAATTGAATCATGAATCATGAATCATGAATTGAATCATGAATCATGAATCATGAATTAAATCTTGAATCATGAATTATGAATCATGAATTGAATCATGAATCATGAATCATGAATTGAATCATGAATCATGAATCATGAATCATGAATTGAATCAGGAATCATGAATCATGAATTATGAATTGAATCATGAATCATGAATCATGAATCATGAATTAAATCATGAATCATAAATTATGAATCATGAATTAAATCATGAATCATGAATTATGAATCATGAATTGAATCATGAATCATGAATTGAATCATGAATCATGAATTGAATCATGAATCATGAATTATGAATCATGAATTGAATCATGAATCATGAATTGAATCATGAATCATGAATCATGAATTGAATCATGAATCATGAATCATGAATCATGAATTGAATCATGAATCATGAATCATGAATTGAATCATGAATCATGAATTATGAATCATGAATTGAATCATGAATCATGAATCATGAATTGAATCATGAATCATGAATCATGAATTGAATCATGAATCATGAATTGAATCATGAATCATGAATCATGAATTATGAATCATGAATTGAATCATGATTCATGAATCATGAATTGAATCATGAATCATGAATTGAATCATGAATCATGAATCATGAATTGAATCATGAATTGAATCATGAATCATGAATCATGAATCGAATCATGAATCATGAATTGAATCATGAATCATAAATCATGAATTGAATCATGAATCATGAATCATGAATTGAATCATGAATTATGAATCATGAATTGAATCATGAATCATGAATTATGAATCATGAATTGAATCATGAATCATGAATCATGAATTGAATCATGAATCATGAATCAGGAATCATGAATCATGAAATGAATCATGAATCATGAATTATGAATCATGAATTAAATCATGAATCATGAATCAGGAATCATGAATCATGAATTGAATCATGAATTATGAATTGAATCATGAATCATGAATCATGAATCATGAATCATGAATTGAATCATGAAATGAATCATGAATCATGAATTGAATCATGAATCATGAATTGAATCATGAATCATGAATCATGAATTGAATCATAAATCATGAATTGAATCATGAATCATGAATCATGAATCATGAATTGAACCATGAATCATGAATCATGAATTGAATCATGAATCATGAATCGAATCATGAATCATGAATTGAATCATGAATCATGAATCATGAATTGAATCATGAATCATGAATCATGAATTGAATCATGAATCATGAATCATGAATTGAATCATGAATCATGAATCATGAATTAAATCATGAATCATGAATTATGAATCATGAATTGAATCATGAATCATGAATCATGAATTGAATCATGAATCATGAATCATGAATCATGAATTGAATCATGAATCATGAATCATGAGTCAAATCATAAATCATCAATCATGAATCATAATTCATGAATTGAATCATGAATCATGAATCATGAATCGAATCTTGAATCGAATCATGAATTGAATCATGAATCATGAATCATGAATTGAATCATGAATCATGAATCATGAATTAAATCTTGAATCATGAATTATGAATCATGAATTGAATAATGAATCATGAATCATGAATTGAATCATGAATCATGAATCATGAATCATGAATCATGAATTGAATCATGAATCATGAATCATGAATCATGAATTGAATCATGAATCATGAATCATGAATTGAATCATGAATCATGAATTATGAATCATGAATTGAATCATGAATCATGAATTGAATCATGAATCATGAATTGAATCATGAATCATGAATTGAATCATGAATCATGAATTATAAATCATGAATTGAATCATGAATCATGAATCATGAATTGAATCATGAATCATGAATTATGAATCATGAATTGAATCATGAATCATGAATTGAATCATGAATCATGAATCATGAATTGAATCATGAATCATGAATTATGAATCATGAATTAAATCATGAATCATGAATCATGAATTGAGTCATGAATCATGAATCATGAATTGAATCATGAATCATGAATCATGAATTGAATCATGAATCATGAATCATGAATTGAAGCATGAATCATGAATCATGAATTGAATCATGAATCATGAATCATGAATCATGAATTGAATCATGAATCATGAATTGAATCATGAATTGAATCATGAATCATGAATCATGAATCATGAATCGAATCATGAATCATGAATTGAATCATGAATCATGAATTGAATCATGAATCATGAATCATGAATTGAATCATGAATTATGAATCATGAATTGAATCATGAATCATGAATTATGAATCATGAATTGAATCATGAATCATGAATTATGAATCATGAATTGAATCATAAATCATGAATTGAATCATGAATCATGAATTGAATCATGAATCATAAATTGAATCATGAATCATAAATCATGAATCATGAATTGAATCATGAATAAAGAATTATGGATCATGAATTGAATCATGAATTATGAATTGAATCATGAATCATGAATCATGAATCATGAATCTTGAATCATGAATTGAATCATGAATTGAATCATGAATTGAATCATGAATCATGAATCATGAATTGAATCATGAATCATGAATTGAATCATGAATCATGAATCATGAATCTTGAATCATGAATTGAATCATGAATTATGAATCATGAATTGAATCATGAATTGAATCATGAATCATGAATTGAATCATGAATTGAATCATGAATCATGAATGAGGAATCATGAATTGAATCATGAATCATGAATTAAATCATGAATCATGAATCATGAATTATGAATCATGATTTTAATCATGAATTATGAATTGAATCATGAATGATGAATCATGAATCATGAATCATGAATTGAATCATGAATCATGAATTATGAATCATGAATTTAATCATGAATTATGAATTGAATCATGAATGATGAATCATGAATCATGAATCATGAATTGAATCATGAATCATGAATCATGAATTGAATCATGAATCATGAATCATGAATTGAATCATGAATCATGAATGATGAATCATGAATTGAATCATGAATGATGTATCATGAATTGAATCATGAATCATGAATCATGAATTGAATCATGAATCATGAATTATGAATCATGAATTGAATCATGAATCATGAATTATGAATCATGAATTGAATCATGAATTATGAATTGAATCATGAATCATGAATCATGAATCATGAATCATGAATTGAATCATGAATCATGAATCATGAATTGAATCATGAATCATGAATGATGAATCATGAATTGAATCATGAATGATGAATCATGAATTGAATCATGAATCATGAATTATGAATTATGAATTGAATCATGAATCATGAATTATGAATCATGAATTGAATTATGAATTATGAATTGAATCATGAATCATGAATCATGAATCATGAATTGAATCATGAATCATGAATCATGAATCGAATCATGAATCATGAATCATGAATCATGAATCATGAATCATGAATTGAATCATGAATTGAATCATGAATGATGAATCATGAATTGAATCATGAATCATGAATGATGAATCATAAATTGAATCATGAATCATGAATAGAATCATGAATCATGAATCGAATCATGAATCATGAATTGAATCATGAATCATGAATTGAATCATGAATTGAATCATGAATCATGAATCGAATCATGAATCATGAATTGAATCATGAATTAAATCATGAATCATGAATTGAATCAT
The DNA here is from genome assembly GCA_036250195.1 of Mixophyes australis. Lineage (NCBI taxonomy): Eukaryota > Metazoa > Chordata > Amphibia > Anura > Limnodynastidae > Mixophyes > Mixophyes australis. The sequence continues at coordinate 129,222 of JAVHZZ010000114.1, forward strand.
GAATTGAATCATGAATCATGAATCATGAATTGAATCATGAATCATGAATCATGAATTGAATCATGAATCATGAATTGAATCATGAATCATGAATCATGAATTAAATCATGAATCATGAATCATGAATTGAATCATGAATCATGAATTGAATCATGAATCATGAATTATGAATTATGAATTGAATCATGAATCATGAATCATGAATCATGAATTGAATTATGAATTATGAATTGAATCATGAATCATGAATCATGAATCATGAATTGAATCATGAATTGAATCATGAATCATGAATTGAATCATGAATCATGAATCATGAATCATGAATTGAATCATGAATCATGAATCATGAATTGAATCATGAATCATGAATCATGAATTGAATCATGAATCATGAATCATGAATTGAATCATGAATCATGAATTGAATCATGAATCATGAATCATGAATCGAATCATGAATCAAGAATCATGAATAATGAATTGAATCATGAATCATGAATCATGAATCATGAATCATGAATTGAATCATGAATCATGAATCATGAGTCAAATCATAAATCATGAATCATGAATCATAATTCATGAATTGAATCATGAATCATGAATCATGAATCGAATCTTGAATCGAATCATGTATTGAATCATGAATCATGAATTGAATCATGAATCATGAATTGAATCATGAATCATGAATCATGAATCATGAATCATAAATCGAATCATGAATCATGAATTGAATCATGAATCGAATCATGAATTGAATCATGAATCATGAATCATGAATTGAATCATGAATCATGAATCATGAATTGAATCATGAATCATGAATTGAATCATGAATCATGAATCATGAATCTTGAATCATGAATTGAATCATGAATTATGAATCATGAATTGAATCATGAATTGAATCATGAATCATGAATTGAATCATGAATTGAATCATGAATCATGAATGAGGAATCATGAATTGAATCATGAATCATGAATTAAATCATGAATCATGAATTATGAATCATGAATTTAATCATGAATTATGAATTGAATCATGAATGATGAATCATGAATCATGAATCATGAATTGAATCATGAATCATGAATCATGAATTGAATCATGAATCATGAATCATGAATTGAATCATGAATCATGAATGATGAATCATGAATTGAATCATGAATGATGTATCATGAATTGAATCATGAATCATGAATCATGAATTGAATCATGAATCATGAATTATGAATCATGAATTGAATCATGAATCATGAATTATGAATCATGAATTGAATCATGAATTATGAATTGAATCATGAATCATGAATCATGAATCATGAATCATGAATTGAATCATGAATCATGAATCATGAATTGAATCATGAATCATGAATCATGAATTGAATCATGAATGATGAATCATGAATTGAATCATGAATCATGAATTATGAATTATGAATTGAATCATGAATCATGAATTATGAATCATGAATTGAATTATGAATTATGAATTGAATCATGAATCATGAATCATGAATCATGAATTGAATCATGAATCATGAATCATGAATCGAATCATGAATCATGAATCATGAATCATGAATCATGAATTGAATCATGAATTGAATCATGAATGATGAATCATGAATTGAATCATGAATCATGAATGATGAATCATAAATTGAATCATGAATCATGAATAGAATCATGAATCATGAATCGAATCATGAATCATGAATTGAATCATGAATCATGAATTGAATCATGAATTGAATCATGAATCATGAATCGAATCATGAATCATGAATTGAATCATGAATTAAATCATGAATCATGAATTGAATCATGAATTGAATCATGAATCATGAATCATGAATTGAATCATGAATCATGAATCATGAATCGAATCATGAATCATGAATTGAATCATGAATCATGAATCATGAATTAAATCATGAATCATGAATCATGAATCATGAATTGAATCATGAATCATGAATTGAATCATGAATCATGAATTATGAATTATGAATTGAATTATGAATCATGAATCATGAATCATGAATTGAATTATGAATTATGAATTGAATCATGAATCATGAATTGAATCATGAATTGAATCATGAATCATGAATCATGAATCATGAATTGAATCATGAATCATGAATTGAATCATGAATCATGAATCATGAATTGAATCATGAATCATGAATCATGAATCATGAATTGAATCATGAATCATGAATTGAATCATGAATCATGAATCATGAATCGAATCATGAATCAAGAATCATGAATAATGAATTGAATCATGAATCATGAATCATGAATCATGAATTGAATCATGAATCATGAATCATGAGTCAAATCATAAATCATGAATCATGAATCATAATTCATGAATTGAATCATGAATCATGAATTGAATCATGAATTGAATCATGAATCATGAATCATGAATCATGAATTGAATCATGAATCATGAATTGAATCATGAATCATGAATCATGAATTGAATCATGAATCATGAATCATGAATCATGAATTGAATCATGAATCATGAATTGAATCATGAATCATGAATCATGAATCGAATCATGAATCAAGAATCATGAATAATGAATTGAATCATGAATCATGAATCATGAATCATGAATTGAATCATGAATCATGAATCATGAGTCAAATCATAAATCATGAATCATGAATCATAATTCATGAATTGAATCATGAATCATGAATCATGAATCGAATCTTGAATCGAATCATGAATTGAATCATGAATCATGAATTGAATCATGAATCATGAATTGAATCATGAATCATGAATCATGAATCATGAATCATAAATCGAATCATGAATCATGAATTGAATCATGAATCGAATCATGAATTGAATCATGAATCATGAATCATGAATTGAATCATGAATCATGAATCATGAATCATGAATTAAATCTTGAATCATGAATTATGAATCATGAATTGAATCATGAATCATGAATCATGAATTGAATCATGAATCATGAATCATGAATCATGAATTGAATCATGAATCATGAATCATGAATTATGGATTGAATAATGAATCATGAATCATGAATCATGAATTAAATCATGAATCATGAATTATGAATCATGAATTAAATCATGAATCATGAATTATGAATCATGAATTGAATCATGAATCATGAATTATGAATCATGAATCATGAATTGAATCATGAATCATGAATCATGAATTGAATCATGAATCATGAATCATGAATTGAATCATGAATCATGAATCATGAATCATGAATTGAATCATGAATCATGAATCATGAATTGAATCATGAATCATGAATTATGAATCATGAATTGAATCATGAATCATGAATCATGAATTGAATCATGAATCATGAATCATGAATTGAATCATGAATTGAATCATGAATCATGAATCATGAATTATGAATCATGAATTGAATCATGAATTGAATCATAATTCATGAATCATGAATCATGAATCGAATCATGAATCATGAATTGAATCATGAATCATAAATCATGAATTGAATCATGAATCATGAATCATGAATTGAATCATGAATTATAAATCATGAATTGAATCATGAATCATGAATCATGAATTAAATCATGAATCATGAATTGAATCATGAATCATGAATTGAATCATGAATCATGAATTATGAATTATGAATTGAATCATGAATCATGAATCATGAATTGAATTATGAATTATCAATTGAATCATGAATCATGAATCATGAATCATGAATTGAATCATGAATTGAATCATGAATCATGAATTGAATCATGAATTGAATCATGAATCATGAATTGAATCATGAATCATGAATCATGAATCGAATCATGAATCAAGAATCATGAATAATGAATTGAATCATGAATCATGAATCATGAATCATGAATCATGAATTGAATCATGAATCATGAATCATGAGTCAAATCATAAATCATGAATCATGAATCATAATTCATGAATTGAATCATGAATCATGAATCATGAATCGAATCTTGAATCATGAATCATGAATTAAATCTTGAATCATGAATTATGAATCATGAATTGAATCATGAATCATGAATCATGAATTGAATCATGAATCATGAATCATAATTCATGAATTGAATCATGAATCATGAATCATGAATTATGAATTGAATCATGAATCATGAATCATGAATTAAATCATGAATCATGAATTATGAATCATGAATTAAATCATGAATCATGAATTATGAATCATGAATTGAATCATGAATCGTGAATTGAATCATGAATCATGAATTGAATCATGAATCATGAATTATGAATCATGAATTGAATCATGAATTGAATCATGAATCATGAATTGAATCATGAATTGAATCATGAATCATGAATTGAATCATGAATCATGAATCATGAATCGAATCATGAATCAAGAATCATGAATAATGAATTGAATCATGAATCATGAATCATGAATCATGAATCATGAATTGAATCATGAATCATGAATCATGAGTCAAATCATAAATCATGAATCATGAATCATAATTCATGAATTGAATCATGAATCATGAATCATGAATCGAATCTTGAATCATGAATCATGAATTAAATCTTGAATCATGAATTATGAATCATGAATTGAATCATGAATCATGAATCATGAATTGAATCATGAATCATGAATCATAATTCATGAATTGAATCATGAATCATGAATCATGAATTATGAATTGAATCATGAATCATGAATCATGAATCATGAATTAAATCATGAATCATGAATTATGAATCATGAATTAAATCATGAATCATGAATTATGAATCATGAATTGAATCATGAATCGTGAATTGAATCATGAATCATGAATTGAATCATGAATCATGAATTGAATCATGAATCATGAATCATGAATCATAAATTGAATCATGAATCATGAAATGAATCATGAATCGAATCATGAATTGAATCATGAATCATGAATCATGAATTGAATCATGAATCATGAATCATGAATTAAATCTTGAATCATGAATTATGAATCATGAATTGAATCATGAATCATGAATCATGAATTGAATCATGAATCATGAATCATAATTCATGAATTGAATCATGAATCATGAATCATGAATTATGAATTGAATCATGAATCATGAATCATGAATCATGAATTAAATCATGAATCATGAATTATGAATCATGAATTAAATCATGAATCATGAATTATGAATCATGAATTGAATCATGAATCGTGAATTGAATCATGAATCATGAATTGAATCATGAATCATGAATTATGAATCATGAATTGAATCATGAATCATGAATCATGAATTGAATCATGAATCATGAATCATGAATTGAATCATGAATCATGAATCATGAATCATGAATTGAATCATGAATCATGAATCATGAATTGAATCATGAATCATGAATTATGAATCATGAATTGAATCATGAATCATGAATCATGAATTGAATCATGAATCATGAATCATGAATTGAATCATGAATCATGAATTGAATCATGAATCATGAATCATGAATTATGAATCATGAATTGAATCATGATTCATGAATCATGAATTGAATCATGAATCATGAATTGAATCATGAATCATGAATTGAATCATGAATTGAATCATAAATCATGAATCATGAATCGAATCATGAATCATGAATTGAATCATGAATCATAAATCATGAATTGAATCATGAATCATGAATCATGAATTGAATCATGAATTATGAATCATGAATTGAATCATGAATCATGAATTATGAATCATGAATTGAATCATGAATCATGAATCATGAATTGAATCATGAATCATGAATTATGAATCATGAATTAAATCATGAATCATGAATCAGGAATCATGAATCATGAATTGAATCATGAATTATGAATTGAATCATGAATCATGAATCATGAATCATGAATCATGAATTGAATCATGAAATGAATCATGAATCATGAATTGAATCATGAATCATGAATCATGAATTGAATCATGAATCATGAATCATGAATTGAATCATAAATCATGAATTGAATCATGAATCATGAAACATGAATCATGAATTGAACCATGAATCATGAATCATGAATTGAATCATGAATCATGAATCGAATCATGAATCATGAATCATGAATCATGAATTGAATCATGAAGTATGAATCATGAATTGAATCATGAATCATGAATCATGAATTGAATCATGAATCATGAATCATGAATTAAATCATGAATCATGAATTATGAATCATGAATTGAATCATGAATCATGAATCATGTATTGAATCATGAATCATGAATCATGAATCATGAATTGAATCATGAATCATGAATCATGAGTCAAATCATAAATCATCAATCATGAATCATAATTCATGAATTGAATCATGAATCATGAATCATGAATCGAATCTTGAATCGAATCATGAATTAAATCATGAATCATGATTCATGAATCATAAATCGAATCATGAATCATGAATTGAATCATGAATCGAATCATGAATTGAATCATGAATCATGAATCATGAATTGAATCATGAATCATGAATCATGAATTAAATCTTGAATCATGAATTATGAATCATGAATTGAACAATGAATCATGAATCATGAATTGAATCATGAATCATGAATCATGAATCATGAATTGAATCATGAATCATGAATCATGAATTGAATCATGAATCATGAATCATGAATCATGAATTGAATCATGAATCATGAATTATGAATCATGAATTGAATCATGAATCATGAATTGAATCATGAATCATGAATTGAATCATGAATCATGAATTGAATCATGAATCATGAATTATAAATCATGAATTGAATCATGAATCATGAATCATGAATTGAATCATGAATCATGAATCATGAATTGAATCATGAATCATGAATCATGAATCATGAATTGAATCATGAATCATGAATCATGAATTGAATCATGAATCATGAATTATGAATCATGAATTAAATCATGAATCATGAATCATGAATTGAGTCATGAATCATGAATCATGAATTGAATCATGAATCATGAATCATGAATTGAATCATGAATCATGAATCATGAATTGAAGCATGAATCATGAATCATGAATTGAATCATGAATCATGAATCATGAATCATGAATTGAATCATGAATCATGAATTGAATCATGAATCATGAATCATGAATCATGAATCATGAATCATGAATTGAATCATGAATCATGAATTGAATCATGAATAATGAATCATGAATTGAATCATGAATTATGAATCATGAATTGAATCATGAATCATGAATTATGAATCATGAATTGAATCATGAATCATGAATTATGAATCATGAATTGAATCATAAATCATGAATTGAATCATGAATCATGAATTGAATCATGAATCATGAATTGAATCATGAATTATAAATCATGAATCATGAATTGAATCATGAATAAAGAATTATGGATCATGAATTGAATCATGAATTATGAATTGAATCATGAATCATGAATCATGAATCATGAATCTTGAATCATGAATTGAATCATGAATTGAATCATGAATTGAATCATGAATCATGAATCATGAATTGAATCATGAATCATGAATTGAATCATGAATCATGAATCATGAATCTTGAATCATGAATTGAATCATGAATTATGAATCATGAATTGAATCATGAATTGAATCATGAATCATGAATTGAATCATGAATTGAATCATGAATCATGAATGAGGAATCATGAATTGAATCATGAATCTTGAATTAAATCATGAATCATGAATCATGAATTATGAATCATGAATTGAATCATGAATTATGAATTGAATCATGAATGATGAATCATGAATCATGAATCATGAATTGAATCATGAATCATGAATCATGAATTGAATCATGAATCATGAATCATGAATTGAATCATGAATCATGAATGATGAATCATGAATTGAATCATGAATCATGAATCATGAATTGAATCATGAATCATGAATTATGAATCATGAATTGAATCATGAATCATGAATTATGAATCATGAATTGAATCATGAATTATGAATTGAATCATGAATCATGAATCATGAATCATGAATCATGAATTGAATCATGAATCATGAATCATGAATTGAATCATGAATCATGAATGATGAATCATGAATTGAATCATGAATGATGAATCATGAATTGAATCATGAATCATGAATTATGAATTATGAATTTAATCATGAATCATGAATTATGAATCATGAATTGAATTATGAATTATGAATTGAATCATGAATCATGAATCATGAATTGAATCATGAATCATGAATCATGAATCGAATCATGAATCATGAATCATGAATCATGAATCATGAATTGAATCATGAATTGAATCATGAATGATGAATCATGAATTGAATCATGAATCATGAATGATGAATCATAAATTGAATCATGAATCATGAATAGAATCATGAATCATGAATCGAATCATGAATCATGAATTGAATCATGAATCATGAATTGAATCATGAATTGAATCATGAATCATGAATCGAATCATGAATCATGAATCGAATCATGAATCATGAATTGAATCATGAATCATGAATTGAATCATGAATTGAATCATGAATCATGAATCATGAATTGAATCATGAATCATGAATCATGAATCGAATCATGAATCATGAATTGAATCATGAATCATGAATTAAATCATGAATCATGAATTATGAATTATGAATTGAATCATGAATCATGAATTATGAATCATGAATTGAATTATGAATTATGAATTGAATCATGAATCATGAATCATGAATCATGAATTGAATCATGAATCATGAATCATGAATCGAATCATGAATCATGAATCATGAATCATGAATCATGAATTGAATCATGAATTGAATCATGAATGATGAATCATGAATTGAATCATGAATCATGAATGATGAATCATAAATTGAATCATGAATCATGAATAGAATCATGAATCATGAATCGAATCATGAATCATGAATTGAATCATGAATCATGAATTGAATCATGAATTGAATCATGAATCGAATCATGAATCATGAATTGAATCATGAATTAAATCATGAATCATGAATTGAATCATGAATTGAATCATGAATCATGAATCATGAATTGAATCATGAATCATGAATCATGAATCGAATCATGAATCATGAATTGAATCATGAATCATGAATCATGAATTGAATCATGAATCATGAATCATGAATCGAATCATGAATCATGAATTGAATCATGAATCATGAATCATGAATTAAATCATGAATCATGAATCATGAATCATGAATTGAATCATGAATCATGAATTGAATCATGAATCATGAATTATGAATTATGAATTGAATCATGAATCATGAATCATGAATCATAATTTGAATCATGAATTGAATCATGAATCATGAATTGAATCATGAATTGAATCATGAATCATGAATCATGAATCATGAATTGAATCATGAATCATGAATCATGAATTGAATCATGAATCATGAATCATGAATTGAATCATGAATCATGAATCATGAATCATGAATTGAATCATGAATCATGAATTGAATCATGAATCATGAATCGAATCATGAATCAAGAATCATGAATAATGAATTGAATCATGAATCATGAATCATGAATCATGAATCATGAATTGAATCATGAATCATGAATCATGAGTCAAATCATAAATCATGAATCATGAATCATAATTCATGAATTGAATCATGAATCATGAATCATGAATCGAATCTTGAATCGAATCATGAATTGAAGCATGAATCATGAATTGAATCATGAATCATGAATCATGAATCATGAATCATAAATCGAATCATGAATCATGAATTGAATCATGAATCGAATCATGAATTGAATCATGAATCATGAATTGAATCATGAATTATGAATCATGAATTGAATCATGAATCATGAATCATGAATTGAATCATGAATCATGAATCATGAATCATGAATTGAATCATGAATCATGAATCATGAATTATGGATTGAATAATGAATCATGAATCATGAATCATGAATTAAATCATGAATCATGAATTATGAATCATGAATTAAATCATGAATCATGAATTATGAATCATGAATTGAATCATGAATCATGAATTATGAATCATGAATCATGAATTGAATCATGAATCATGAATCATGAATTGAATCATGAATCATGAATCATGAATTGAATCATGAATCATGAATCATGAATCATGAATTGAATCATGAATCATGAATCATGAATTGAATCATGAATCATGAATTATGAATCATGAATTGAATCATGAATCATGAATCATGAATTGAATCATGAATCATGAATCATGAATTGAATCATGAATTGAATCATGAATCATGAATCATGAATTATGAATCATGAATTGAATCATGAATTGAATCATGAATCATGAATCATGAATCATGAATCGAATCATGAATCATGAATTGAATCATGAATCATAAATCATGAATTGAATCATGAATCATGAATCATGAATTGAATCATGAATTATAAATCATGAATTGAATCATGAATCATGAATTATGAATCATGAATTGAATCATGAATCATGAATCATGAATTATGTATTGAATCATGAATCATGAATCATGAATCATGAATTGAATCATGAATTGAATCATGAATCATGAATCATGAATTGAATCATGAATCATGAATCAGGAATCATGAATCATGAATTGAATCATGAATCATGAATTATGAATCATGAATTAAATCAGGAATCATGAATCAGGAATCATGAATCATGAATTGAATCATGAATCATGAATCATGAATCATGAATCATAAATCGAATCATGAATCATGAATTGAATCATGAATCGAATCATGAATTGAATCATGAATCATGAATTGAATCATGAATTATGAATCATGAATTGAATCATGAATCATGAATCATGAATTGAATCATGAATCATGAATCATGAATCATGAATTGAATCATGAATCATGAATCATGAATTATGGATTGAATAATGAATCATGAATCATGAATCATGAATTAAATCATGAATCATGAATTATGAATCATGAATTAAATCATGAATCATGAATTATGAATCATGAATTGAATCATGAATCATGAATTATGAATCATGAATCATGAATTGAATCATGAATCATGAATCATGAATTGAATCATGAATCATGAATCATGAATTGAATCATGAATCATGAATCATGAATCATGAATTGAATCATGAATCATGAATCATGAATTGAATCATGAATCATGAATTATGAATCATGAATTGAATCATGAATCATGAATCATGAATTGAATCATGAATTATAAATCATGAATTGAATCATGAATCATGAATTATGAATCATGAATTGAATCATGAATCATGAATCATGAATTATGTATTGAATCATGAATCATGAATCATGAATCATGAATTGAATCATGAATTGAATCATGAATCATGAATCATGAATTGAATCATGAATCATGAATCAGGAATCATGAATCATGAATTGAATCATGAATTATGAATTGAATCATGAATCATGAATCATGAATCATGAATCATGAATCATGAATCATGAATTGAATCATGAAATGAATCATGAATCATGAATCATGAATTGAATCATGAATTGAATCATGAATCATGAATCATGAATTGAATCATAAATCATGAATTGAACCATGAATCATGAATCATGAATTGAATCATGAATCATGAATCGAATCATGAATCATGAATTGAATCATGAATCATGAATCATGAATTGAATCATGAATCATGAATCATGAATTGAATCATGAATCATGAATCATGAATTAAATCATGAATCATGAATTATGAATCATGAATTGAATCATGAATCATGAATCATGAATTGAATCATGAATCATGAATCATGAATTGAATCATGAATCATGAATCATGAGTCAAATCATAAATCATCAATCATGAATCATAATTCATGAATTGAATCATGAATCATGAATTGAATCATGAATCATGAATCATGAATCATAAATCGAATTATGAATCATGAATTGAATCATGAATCGAATCATGAATTGAATCATGAATCATGAATTGAATCATGAATCATGAATCATGAATTAAATCTTGAATCATGAATTATGAATCATGAATTGAATTATGAATCATGAATCATGAATTGAATCATGAATCATGAATCATGAATCATGAATTGAATCATGAATCATGAATCATGAATCATGAATTGAATCATGAATCATGAATCATGAATCATGAATTGAATCATGAATCATGAATTATGAATCATGAATTGAATCATGAATTGAATCATGAATCATGAATTGAATCATGAATCATGAATTGAATCATGAATCATGAATTATGAATCATGAATTGAATCATGAATCATGAATCATGAATTGAATCATGAATCATGAATCATGAATTGAATCATGAATCATGAATCATGGATCATGAATTGAATCATGAATTATGAATCATGAATTGAATCATGAATCATGAATTATGAATCATGAATTAAATCATGAATCATGAATCATGAATTGAATCATGAATCATGAATCATGAATTGAATCATGAATCATGAATCATGAATTGAATCATGAATCATGAATCATGAATTGAATCATGAATCATGAATTGAATCATGAATCATGAATCATGAATTGAATCATGAATCATGAATTGAATCATGAATTGAATCATGAATCATGAATCATGAATCGAATCATGAATCATGAATTGAATCATGAATCATGAATCATGAATTGAATCATGAATTATGAATCATGAATTGAATTATGAATCATGAATTATGAATCATGAATTGAATCATGAATCATGAATTATGAATCATGAATTAAATCATAAATCATGAATTGAATCATGAATCATGAATTGAATCATGAATCATGAATTGAATCATGAATCATGAATCATGAATTGAATCATGAATCATGAATCATGAATCATGAATCGAATCATGAATCATGAATTGAATCATGAATCATGAATCATGAATTGAATCATGAATCATGAATCATGAATTGAATCATGAATCATGAATTATGAATCATGAATTGAATCATGAATCATGAATTGAATCATGAATCATGAATTGAATCATGAATCATGAATCATGAATTGAATCATGAATCATGAATCATGAATTGAATCATGAATCATGAATTATGAATCATGAATTGAATCATGAATCATGAATCATGAATTGAATCATGAATCATGAATCAGGAATCATGAATCATGAATTGAATCATGAATCATGAATTATGAATCATGAATTAAATCATGAATCATGAATCAGGAATCATGAATCATGAATTGAATCATGAATCAGGAATCATGAATCATGAATTGAATCATGAATCAAGAATTATGAATCATGAATTAAATCATGAATCATGAATCATGAATTGAATCATGAATTGAATCATGAATCATGAATCATGAATTGAATCATGAATCATGAATCATGAATCGAATCATGAATCATGAATTGAATCATGAATCATGAATCATGAATTAAATCATGAATCATGAATTATGAATTATGAATTGAATCATGAATCATGAATTATGAATCATGAATTGAATTATGAATTATGAATTGAATCATGAATCATGAATCATGAATCATGAATCATGAATTGAATCATGAATCATGAATCATGAATCGAATCATGAATCATGAATCATGAATCATGAATCATGAATTGAATCATGAATTGAATCATGAATGATGAATCATGAATTGAATCATGAATCATGAATGATGAATCATAAATTGAATCATGAATCATGAATAGAATCATGAATCATGAATCGAATCATGAATCATGAATTGAATCATGAATCATGAATTGAATCATGAATTGAATCATGAATCGAATCATGAATCATGAATTGAATCATGAATTAAATCATGAATCATGAATTGAATCATGAATTGAATCATGAATCATGAATCATGAATTGAATCATGAATTAAATCATGAATCATGAATCATGAATCATGAATTGAATCATGAATCATGAATCATGAATTAAATCATGAATCATGAATCATGAATCATGAATTGAATCATGAATCATGAATTGAATCATGAATCATGAATTATGAATTATGAATTGAATCATGAATCATGAATCATGAATCATGAATTGAATTATGAATTATGAATTGAATCATTAATCATGAATCATGAATCATAATTTGAATCATGAATTGAATCATGAATCATGAATTGAATCATGAATTGAATCATGAATCATGAATCATGAATCATGAATTGAATCATGAATCATGAATCATGAATTGAATCATGAATCATGAATCATGAATTGAATCATGAATCATGAATCATGTATTGAATCATGAATCATGAATTGAATCATGAATCATGAATCGAATCATGAATCAAGAATCATGAATAATGAATTGAATCATGAATCATGAATCATGAATCATGAATCATGAATTGAATCATGAATCATGAATCATGAGTCAAATCATAAATCATGAATCATGAATCATAATTCATGAATTGAATCATGAATCATGAATCATGAATCGAATCTTGAATCGAATCATGAATTGAAGCATGAATCATGAATCATGAATCATGAATTGAATCATGAATCATGAATCATGAATTAAATCATGAATCATGAATCATGAATCATGAATTGAATCATGAATCATGAATTGAATCATGAATCATGAATTATGAATTATGAATTGAATCATGAATCATGAATCATGAATCATGAATTGAATTATGAATTATGAATTGAATCATTAATCATGAATCATGAATCATAATTTGAATCATGAATTGAATCATGAATCATGAATTGAATCATGAATTGAATCATGAATCATGAATCATGAATCATGAATTGAATCATGAATCATGAATCATGAATTGAATCATGAATCATGAATCATGAATTGAATCATGAATCATGAATCATGAATTGAATCATGAATCATGAATTGAATCATGAATCATGAATCGAATCATGAATCAAGAATCATGAATAATGAATTGAATCATGAATCATGAATCATGAATCATGAATCATGAATTGAATCATGAATCATGAATCATGAGTCAAATCATAAATCATGAATCATGAATCATAATTCATGAATTGAATCATGAATCATGAATCATGAATCGAATCTTGAATCGAATCATGAATTGAAGCATGTATCATGAATTGAATCATGAATCATGAATCATGAATCATGAATCATAAATCGAATCATGAATCATGAATTGAATCATGAATCGAATCATGAATTGAATCATGAATCATGAATTGAATCATGAATCATGAATCATGCATTAAATCTTGAATCATGAATTATGAATCATGAATTGAATCATGAATCATGAATCATGAATTGAATCATGAATCATGAATCATGAATCATGAATTGAATCATGAATCATGAATCATGAATTATGGATTGAATAATGAATCATGAATCATGAATCATGAATTAAATCATGAATCATGAATTATGAATCATGAATTAAATCATGAATCATGAATTATGAATCATGAATTGAATCATGAATCATGAATTATGAATCATGAATCATGAATTGAATCATGAATCATGAATCATGAATTGAATCATGAATCATGAATCATGAATCATGAATCATGAATTGAATCATGAATCATGAATTGAATCATGAATCATGAATTATGAATCATGAATTGAATCATGAATCATGAATCATGAATTGAATCATGAATCATGAATCATGAATTGAATCATGAATTGAATCATGAATCATGAATCATGAATTATGAATCATGAATTGAATCATGAATTGAATCATGAATCATGAATCATGAATCATGAATCGAATCATGAATCATGAATTGAATCATGAATCATAAATCATGAATTGAATCATGAATCATGAATCATGAATTGAATCATGAATTATAAATCATGAATTGAATCATGAATCATGAATTATGAATCATGAATTGAATCATGAATCATGAATCATGAATTATGGATTGAATCATGAATCATGAATCATGAATCATGAATTGAATCATGAATTGAATCATGAATCATGAATCATGAATTGAATCATGAATCATGAATCAGGAATCATGAATCATGAATTGAATCATGAATCATGAATTATGAATCATGAATTAAATCATGAATCATGAATCAGGAATCATGAATCATGAATTGAATCATGAATTATGAATTGAATCATGAATCATGAATCATGAATCATGAATCATGAATCATGAATTGAATCATGAAATGAATCATGAATCATGAATCATGAATTGAATCATGAATTGAATCATGAATCATGAATCATGAATTGAATCATAAATCATGAATTGAACCATGAATCATGAATCATGAATTGAATCATGAATCATGAATCGAATCATGAATCATGAATTGAATCATGAATCATGAATCATGAATTGAATCATGAATCATGAATCATGAATTGAATCATGAATCATGAATCATGAATTAAATCATGAATCATGAATTATGAATCATGAATTGAATCATGAATCATGAATCATGAATTGAATCATGAATCATGAATCATGAATTGAATCATGAATCATGAATCATGAGTCAAATCATAAATCATCAATCATGAATCATAATTCATGAATTGAATCATGAATCATGAATTGAATCATGAATCATGAATCATGAATCATAAATCGAATTATGAATCATGAATTGAATCATGAATCGAATCATGAATTGAATCATGAATCATGAATTGAATCATGAATCATGAATCATGAATTAAATCTTGAATCATGAATTATGAATCATGAATTGAATTATGAATCATGAATCATGAATTGAATCATGAATCATGAATCATGAATCATGAATTGAATCATGAATCATGAATCATGAATCATGAATTGAATCATGAATCATGAATCATGAATCATGAATTGAATCATGAATCATGAATTATGAATCATGAATTGAATCATGAATTGAATCATGAATCATGAATTGAATCATGAATCATGAATTGAATCATGAATCATGAATTATGAATCATGAATTGAATCATGAATCATGAATCATGAATTGAATCATGAATCATGAATCATGAATTGAATCATGAATCATGAATCATGGATTATGAATTGAATCATGAATCATGAATCATGAATTGAATCATGAATCATGAATTATGAATCATGAATTAAATCATGAATCATGAATCATGAATTGAATCATGAATCATGAATCATGAATTGAATCATGAATCATGAATCATGAATTGAATCATGAATCATGAATCATGAATCATGAATTGAATCATGAATCATGAATTGAATCATGAATCATGAATCATGAATTGAATCATGAATCATGAATTGAATCATGAATTGAATCATGAATCATGAATCATGAATCGAATCATGAATCATGAATTGAATCATGAATCATGAATCATGAATTGAATCATGAATTATGAATCATGAATTGAATTATGAATCATGAATTATGAATCATGAATTGAATCATGAATCATGAATTATGAATCATGAATTAAATCATAAATCATGAATTGAATCATGAATCATGAATTGAATCATGAATCATGAATTGAATCATGAATCATGAATCATGAATTGAATCATGAATTGAATCATGAATTGAATCATGAATCATGAATCATGAATCATGAATCGAATCATGAATCATGAATTGAATCATGAATCATGAATCATGAATTGAATCATGAATCATAAATCATGAATTGAATCATGAATCATGAATTATGAATCATGAATTGAATCATGAATCATGAATTGAATCATGAATCATGAATTGAATCATGAATCATGAATCATGAATTGAATCATGAATCATGAATCATGAATTGAATCATGAATCATGAATTATGAATCATGAATTGAATCATGAATCATGAATCATGAATTGAATCATGAATCATGAATCAGGAATCATGAATCATGAATTGAATCATGAATCATGAATTATGAATCATGAATTAAATCATGAATCATGAATCAGGAATCATGAATCATGAATTGAATCATGAATCAGGAATCATGAATCATGAATTGAATCATGAATCAAGAATTATGAATCATGAATTAAATCATGAATCATGAATCATGAATCATGAATCATGAATTGAATCATGAATTATGAATTGAATCATGAATCATGAATCATGAATCATGAATTGAATCATGAAATGAATCATGAATCATGAATCATGAATTTAATCATGAATCATGAATGATGAATGATGAATTGAATCATGAATTGAATCATGAATCATGAATCATGAATTGAATCATAAATCATGAATTGAATCATGAATCATGAATCATGAATCATGAATCATGAATCATGAATTATGAATCATGAATTGAATCATGAATCATGAATTATGAATCATGAATTGAATCATGAATCATGAATTGAATCATGAATCATGAATCGAATCATGAATCATGAATTGAATCATGAATCATGAATTGAATCATGAATCATGAATCATGAATTGAATCATGAATCATGAATCATGAATTAAATCATGAATCATGAATTATGAATCATGAATTGAATCATGAATCATGAATCATGAATTGAATCATGAATCATGAATCAGGAATCATGAATCATGAATTGAATCATGAATTATGAATCATGAATTAAATCATGAATCATGAATTATGAATCATGAATTGAATCATGAATTATGAATTGAATCATGAATCATGAATCATGAAACATGAATCATAAATTGAATCATGAAATGAATCATGAATCATGAAACATGAATCATGAATCATGAAATGAATCATGAATCATGAATTGAATCATGAATCATGAATCATGAATCATGAATTGAATCATGAATTGAATCATGAATCATGAATTGAATCATGAATTGAATCATGAATCATGAATCATGAATTGAATCATGAATCATGAATCATAAATTGAATCATGAATCATGAATCATGAATCATGAATTGAATCATGAATCATGAATTGAATCATGAATCATGAATCATGAATCAAGAATCATGAATAATGAATTGAATCATGAATCATGAATCATGAATCATGAATTGAATCATGAATCATGAATCATGAATCATGAATCATAAATCGAATCATGAATCATGAATTGAATCATGAATCGAATCATGAATCATGAATCATGAATCATGAATCATGAATTAAATCTTGAATCATGAATTATGAATCATGAATTGAATCATGAATCATGAATCATGAATTGAATCATGAATTGAATCATGAATCATGAATCATGAATTGAATCATGAATCATGAATCATGAATTATGGATTGAATCATGAATCATGAATCATGAATCATGAATTAAATCATGAATCATGAATTATGAATCATGAATTAAATCATGAATCATGAATTATGAATCATGAATTGAATCATGAATCATGAATTATGAATCATGAATCATGAATTGAATCATGAATCATGAATTGAATCATGAATCATGAATCATGAATTGAATCATGAATCATGAATCATGAATCATGAATTGAATCATGAATCATGAATCATGAATTGAATCATGAATCATGAATTATGAATCATGAATTGAATCATGAATCATGAATCATGAATTGAATCATGAATCATGAATCATGAATTGAATCATGAATTGAATCATGAATCATGAATCATGAATTATGAATCATGAATTGAATCATGAATCATGAATTGAATCATGAATCATGAATTGAATCATGAATCATGAATCATGAATCGAATCATGAATCATGAATTGAATCATGAATCATAAATCATGAATTGAATCATGAATCATGAATCATGAATTGAATCATGAATTGAATCATGAATCATGAATCATGAATCATGAATCATGAATTGAATCATGAATCATAAATCATGAATTGAATCATGAATCATGAATCATGAATTGAATCATGAATTATAAATCATGAATTGAATCATGAATCATGAATTATAAATCATGAATTGAATCATGAATCATGAATCATGAATTGAATCATGAATCATGAATCAGGAATCATGAATCATGAATTGAATCATGAATCATGAATTATGAATCATGAATAAATCATGAATCATGAATCAGGAATCATGAATCATGAATTGAATCATGAATTATGAATTGAATCATGAATCATGAATCATGAATCATGAATCATGAATCATGAATTGAATCATGAAATGAATCATGAATCATGAATCATGAATTGAATCATGAATCATGAATCATGAATCATGAATTGAATCATGAATTGAATCATGAATCATGAATCATGAATTGAATCATAAATCATGAATTGAACCATGAATCATGAATCATGAATTGAATCATGAATCATGAATCGAAACATGAATCATGAATTGAATCATGAATCATGAATCATGAATTGAATCATGAATCATGAATCATGAATTGAATCATGAATCATGAATCATGAATTAAATCATGAATCATGAATTATGAATCATGAATTGAATCATGAATCATGAATCATGAATTGAATCATGAATCATGAATCATGAATTGAATCATGAATCATGAATCATGAGTCAAATCATAAATCATCAATCATGAATCATAATTCATGAATTGAATCATGAATCATGAATTGAATCATGAATCATGAATCATGAATCATAAATCGAATTATGAATCATGAATTGAATCATGAATCGAATCATGAATTGAATCATGAATCATGAATTGAATCATGAATCATGAATCATGAATTAAATCTTGAATCATGAATTATGAATCATGAATTGAATTATGAATCATGAATCATGAATTGAATCATGAATCATGAATCATGAATCATGAATTGAATCATGAATCATGAATCATGAATCATGAATTGAATCATGAATCATGAATCATGAATCATGAATTGAATCATGAATCATGAATTATGAATCATGAATTGAATCATGAATTGAATCATGAATCATGAATTGAATCATGAATCATGAATTGAATCATGAATCATGAATTATGAATCATGAATTGAATCATGAATCATGAATCATGAATTGAATCATGAATCATGAATCATGAATTGAATCATGAATCATGAATCATGGATCATGAATTGAATCATGAATCATGAATCATGAATTGAATCATGAATCATGAATTATGAATCATGAATTAAATCATGAATCATGAATCATGAATTGAATCATGAATCATGAATTGAATCATGAATCATGAATCATGAATTGAATCATGAATCATGAATCATGAATTGAATCATGAATCATGAATTGAATCATGAATCATGAATCATGAATTGAATCATGAATCATGAATTGAATCATGAATTGAATCATGAATCATGAATCATGAATCGAATCATGAATCATGAATTGAATCATGAATCATGAATCATGAATTGAATCATGAATTATGAATCATGAATTGAATTATGAATCATGAATTATGAATCATGAATTGAATCATGAATCATGAATTATGAATCATGAATTAAATCATAAATCATGAATTGAATCATGAATCATGAATTGAATCATGAATCATGAATTGAATCATGAATCATGAATCATGAATTGAATCATGAATTGAATCATGAATTGAATCATGAATCATGAATCATGAATCATGAATCGAATCATGAATCATGAATTGAATCATGAATCATGAATCATGAATTGAATCATGAATCATGAATCATGAATTGAATCATGAATCATGAATTATGAATCATGAATTGAATCATGAATCATGAATTGAATCATGAATCATGAATTGAATCATGAATCATGAATCATGAATTGAATCATGAATCATGAATCATGAATTGAATCATGAATCATGAATTATGAATCATGAATTGAATCATGAATCATGAATCATGAATTGAATCATGAATCATGAATCAGGAATCATGAATCATGAATTGAATCATGAATCATGAATTATGAATCATGAATTAAATCATGAATCATGAATCAGGAATCATGAATCATGAATTGAATCATGAATCAGGAATCATGAATCATGAATTGAATCATGAATCAAGAATTATGAATCATGAATTAAATCATGAATCATGAATCATGAATCATGAATCATGAATTGAATCATGAATTATGAATTGAATCATGAATCATGAATCATGAATCATGAATCATGAATTGAATCATGAAATGAATCATGAATCATGAATCATGAATTTAATCATGAATCATGAATGATGAATGATGAATTGAATCATGAATTGAATCATGAATCATGAATCATGAATTGAATCATAAATCATGAATTGAATCATGAATCATGAATCATGAATCATGAATCATGAATCATGAATTATGAATCATGAATTGAATCATGAATCATGAATTATGAATCATGAATTGAATCATGAATCATGAATTGAATCATGAATCATGAATCGAATCATGAATCATGAATTGAATCATGAATCATGAATTGAATCATGAATCATGAATCATGAATTGAATCATGAATCATGAATCATGAATTAAATCATGAATCATGAATTATGAATCATGAATTGAATCATGAATCATGAATCATGAATTGAATCATGAATCATGAATCAGGAATCATGAATCATGAATTGAATCATGAATCATGAATTATGAATCATGAATTAAATCATGAATCATGAATTATGAATCATGAATTGAATCATGAATTATGAATTGAATCATGAATCATGAATCATGAAACATGAATCATAAATTGAATCATGAAATGAATCATGAATCATGAAACATGAATCATGAATCATGAAATGAATCATGAATCATGAATTGAATCATGAATCATGAATCATGAATCATGAATTGAATCATGAATTGAATCATGAATCATGAATTGAATCATGAATTGAATCATGAATCATGAATCATGAATCATGAATCATGAATTGAATCATGAATCATGAATCATGAATTGAATCATGAATCATGAATCATAAATTGAATCATGAATCAAGAATCATGAATAATGAATTGAATCATGAATCATGAATTGAATCATGAATCATGAATCATGAATCGAATCATGAATCAAGAATCATGAATAATGAATTGAATCATGAATCATGAATCATGAATTGAATCATGAATCATGAATTGAATCATGAATCATGAATCATGAATCGAATCATGAATCAAGAATCATGAATAATGAATTGAATCATGAATCATGAATCATGAATCATGAATTGAATCATGAATCATGAATCATGAATCATGAATCATAAATCGAATCATGAATCATGAATTGAATCATGAATCGAATCATGAATCATGAATCATGAATCATGAATCATGAATTAAATCTTGAATCATGAATTATGAATCATGAATTGAATCATGAATCATGAATCATGAATTGAATCATGAATTGAATCATGAATCATGAATCATGAATTGAATCATGAATCATGAATCATGAATTGAATCATGAATCATGAATCATGAATTATGGATTGAATCATGAATCATGAATCATGAATCATGAATTAAATCATGAATCATGAATTATGAATCATGAATTAAATCATGAATCATGAATTATGAATCATGAATTGAATCATGAATCATGAATTATGAATCATGAATCATGAATTGAATCATGAATCATGAATCATGAATTGAATCATGAATCATGAATCATGAATTGAATCATGAATCATGAATCATGAATCATGAATTGAATCATGAATCATGAATCATGAATTGAATCATGAATCATGAATTATGAATCATGAATTGAATCATGAATCATGAATCATGAATTGAATCATGAATCATGAATCATGAATTGAATCATGAATTGAATCATGAATCATGAATCATGAATTATGAATCATGAATTGAATCATGAATCATGAATTGAATCATGAATCATGAATTGAATCATGAATCATGAATCATGAATCATGAATCGAATCATGAATCATGAATTGAATCATGAATCATAAATCATGAATTGAATCATGAATCATGAATCATGAATTGAATCATGAATTGAATCATGAATCATGAATCATGAATCATGAATCGAATCATGAATCATGAATTGAATCATGAATCATAAATCATGAATTGAATCATGAATCATGAATCATGAATTGAATCATGAATTATAAATCATGAATTGAATCATGAATCATGAATTATGAATCATGAATTGAATCATGAATCATGAATCATGAATTGAATCATGAATCATGAATCAGGAATCATGAATCATGAATTGAATCATGAATCATGAATTATGAATCATGAATAAATCATGAATCATGAATCAGGAATCATGAATCATGAATTGAATCATGAATTATGAATTGAATCATGAATCATGAATCATGAATCATGAATCATGAATTGAATCATGAAATGAATCATGAATCATGAATCATGAATTGAATCATGAATCATGAATCATGAATCATGAAATGAATCATGAATTGAATCATGAATCATGAATCATGAATTGAATCATAAATCATGAATTGAACCATGAATCATGAATCATGAATTGAATCATGAATCATGAATCGAAACATGAATCATGAATTGAATCATGAATCATGAATCATGAATTGAATCATGAATCATGAATCATGAATTGAATCATGAATCATGAATCATGAATTAAATCATGAATCATGAATTATGAATCATGAATTGAATCATGAATCATGAATCATGAATTGAATCATGAATCATGAATCATGAATTGAATCATGAATCATGAATCATGAGTCAAATCATAAATCATCAATCATGAATCATAATTCATAATCATGAATCATAATTCATGAATTGAATCATGAATCATGAATTGAATCATGAATCATGAATCATAAATCGAATCATGAATCATGAATTGAATCATGAATCGAATCATGAATTGAATCATGAACCATGAATCATGAATTGAATCATGAATCATGAATCATGAATTAAATCTTGAATCATGAATTATGAATCATGAATTAAATTATGAATCATGAATCATGAATTGAATCATGAATCATGAATCATGAATCATGAATTGAATCATGAATCATGAATCATGAATCATGAATTGAATCATGAATCATGAATCATGAATTGAATCATGAATCATGAATTATGAATCATGAATTGAATCATGAATCATGAATTGAATCATGAATCATGAATTGAATCATGAATCATGAATTATGAATCATGAATTGAATCATGAATCATGAATCATGAATTGAATCATGAATCATGAATCATGAATTGAATCATGAATCATGAATCATGAATCATGAATTGAATCATGAATCATGAATCATGAGTCAAATCATAAATCATCAATCATGAATCATAATTCATGAATTGAATCATGAATCATGAATTGAATCATGAATCATGAATCATGAATCATGAATCATAAATCGAATCATGAATCATGAATTGAATCATGAATCATGAATCATGAATTGAATCATGAATCATGAATCATGAATTGAATCATGAATCATGAATCATGAATTAAATCTTGAATCATGAATTATGAATCATGAATTGAATTATGAATCATGAATCATGAATTGAATCATGAATCATGAATCATGAATTGAATCATGAATCATGAATCATGAATCATGAATCATGAATTGAATCATGAATCATGAATCATGAATCATGAATTGAATCATGAATCATGAATTATGAATCATGAATTGAATCATGAATCATGAATTGAATCATGAATCATGAATTGAATCATGAATCATGAATTGAATCATGAATCATGAATTATGAATCATGAATTGAATCATGAATCATGAATCATGAATTGAATCATGAATCATGAATCATGAATTGAATCATGAATCATGAATTGAATCATGAATCATGAATCATGGATCATGAATTGAATCATGAATCATGAATCATGAATTGAATCATGAATCATGAATTATGAATCATGAATTAAATCATGAATCATGAATCATGAATTGAATCATGAATCATGAATTATGATTTGAATCATGAATCATGAATCATGAATTGAATCATGAATCATGAATCATGAATCATGAATTGAATCATGAATTGAATCATGAATCATGAATCATGAATCATGAATCATGAATCATGAATTGAATCATGAATTGAATCATGAATCATGAATCATGAATCATGAATCGAATCATGAATCATGAATTGAATCATGAATCATAAATCATGAATTGAATCATGAATCATGAATCATGAATTGAATCATGAATTATAAATCATGAATTGAATCATGAATCATGAATTATGAATCATGAATTGAATCATGAATCATGAATCATGAATTGAATCATGAATCATGAATCAGGAATCATGAATCATGAATTGAATCATGAATCATGAATTATGAATCATGAATAAATCATGAATCATGAATCAGGAATCATGAATCATGAATTGAATCATGAATTATGAATTGAATCATGAATCATGAATCATGAATCATGAATTGAATCATGAAATGAATCATGAATCATGAATCATGAATTGAATCATGAATCATGAATCATGAATCATGAATTGAATCATGAATTGAATCATGAATCATGAATCATGAATTGAATCATAAATCATGAATTGAACCATGAATCATGAATCATGAATTGAATCATGAATCATGAATCGAAACATGAATCATGAATTGAATCATGAATCATGAATCATGAATTGAATCATGAATCATGAATCATGAATTGAATCATGAATCATGAATCATGAATTAAATCATGAATCATGAATTATGAATCATGAATTGAATCATGAATCATGAATCATGAATTGAATCATGAATCATGAATCATGAATTGAATCATGAATCATGAATCATGAGTCAAATCATAAATCATCAATCATGAATCATAATTCATAATCATGAATCATAATTCATGAATTGAATCATGAATCATGAATTGAATCATGAATCATGAATCATGAATCATGAATCATAAATCAAATCATGAATCATGAATTGAATCATGAATCGAATCATGAATTGAATCATGAACCATGAATCATGAATTGAATCATGAATCATGAATCATGAATTAAATCTTGAATCATGAATTATGAATCATGAATTAAATTATGAATCATGAATCATGAATTGAATCATGAATCATGAATCATGAATCATGAATTGAATCATGAATCATGAATCATGAATCATGAATTGAATCATGAATCATGAATCATGAATCATGAATTGAATCATGAATCATGAATTATGAATCATGAATTGAATCATGAATCATGAATTGAATCATGAATCATGAATTGAATCATGAATCATGAATTATGAATCATGAATTGAATCATGAATCATGAATCATGAATTGAATCATGAATCATGAATCATGAATTGAATCATGAATCATGAATCATGAATCATGAATTGAATCATGAATCATGAATCATGAGTCAAATCATAAATCATCAATCATGAATCATAATTCATGAATTGAATCATGAATCATGAATTGAATCATGAATCATGAATCATGAATCATAAATCGAATCATGAATCATGAATTGAATCATGAATCATGAATCATGAATTGAATCATGAATCATGAATCATGAATTGAATCATGAATCATGAATCATGAATTAAATCTTGAATCATGAATTATGAATCATGAATTGAATTATGAATCATGAATCATGAATTGAATCATGAATCATGAATCATGAATTGAATCATGAATCATGAATCATGAATCATGAATCATGAATTGAATCATGAATCATGAATCATGAATCATGAATTGAATCATGAATCATGAATTATGAATCATGAATTGAATCATGAATCATGAATTGAATCATGAATCATGAATTGAATCATGAATCATGAATTATGAATCATGAATTGAATCATGAATCATGAATCATGAATTGAATCATGAATCATGAATCATGAATTGAATCATGAATCATGAATTGAATCATGAATCATGAATCATGGATCATGAATTGAATCATGAATCATGAATCATGAATTGAATCATGAATCATGAATTATGAATCATGAATTAAATCATGAATCATGAATCATGAATTGAATCATGAATCATGAATCATGATTTGAATCATGAATCATGAATCATGAATTGAATCATGAATCATGAATCATGAATCATGAATTGAATCATGAATTGAATCATGAATCATGAATCATGAATCATGAATCTTGAATCATGAATTGAATCATGAATCATGAATTGAATCATGAATTGAATCATGAATCGTGAATCATGAATCGAATCATGAATCATGAATTGAATCATGAATCATGAATTGAATCATGAATTATGAATCATGAATTGAATTATGAATCATGAATTATGAATCATGAATTGAATCATGAATCATGAATTATGAATCATGAATTGAATCATAAATCATGAATTGAATCATGAATCATGAATTGAATCATGAATCATGAATTGAATCATGAATCATGAATCATGAATTGAATCATGAATTGAATCATGAATCATGAATCATGAATCATGAATCGAATCATGAATCATGAATTGAATCATGAATCATGAATCATGAATTGAATCATGAATCATGAATCATGAATCATGAATTAAATCATGAATCATGAATCATGAATTGAATCATGAATCATGAATCATGAATTGAATCATGAATCATGAATCATGAATTGAATCATGAATCATGAATCATGAATCATGAATTGAATCATGAATCATGAATTGAATCATGAATCATGAATCATGAATTGAATCATGAATCATGAATTGAATCATGAATTGAATCATGAATCATGAATCATGAATCGAATCATGAATCATGAATTGAATCATGAATCATGAATCATGAATTGAATCATGAATTATGAATCATGAATTGAATTATGAATCATGAATTATGAATCATGAATTGAATCATGAATCATGAATTATGAATCATGAATTAAATCATAAATCATGAATTGAATCATGAATCATGAATTGAATCATGAATCATGAATTGAATCATGAATCATGAATCATGAATTGAATCATGAATTGAATCATGAATCATGAATCATGAATCATGAATCGAATCATGAATCATGAATTGAATCATGAATCATGAATCATGAATTGAATCATGAATCATGAATCATGAATTGAATCATGAATCATGAATTATGAATCATGAATTGAATCATGAATCATGAATTGAATCATGAATCATGAATCATGAATTGAATCATGAATCATGAATCATGAATCATGAATTATGAATCATGAATTGAATCATGAATCATGAATCATGAATTGAATCATGAATCATGAATCAGGAATCATGAATCATGAATTGAATCATGAATCATGAATTATGAATCATGAATTAAATCATGAATCATGAATCAGGAATCATGAATCATGAATTGAATCATGAATCAGGAATCATGAATCATGAATTGAATCATGAATCAAGAATTATGAATCATGAATTAAATCATGAATCATGAATCATGAATCATGAATCATGAATTGAATCATGAATTATGAATTGAATCATGAATCATGAATCATGAATCATGAATCATGAATTGAATCATGAAATGAATCATGAATCATGAATCATGAATTTAATCATGAATCATGAATGATGAATGATGAATTGAATCATGAATTGAATCATGAATCATGAATCATGAATTGAATCATAAATCATGAATTAAATCATGAATCATGAATCATGAATCATGAATCATGAATCATGAATTATGAATCATGAATTGAATCATGAATCATGAATTATGAATCATGAATTGAATCATGAATCATGAATTGAATCATGAATCATGAATCGAATCATGAATCATGAATTGAATCATGAATCATGAATTGAATCATGAATCATGAATCATGAATTGAATCATGAATCATGAATCATGAATTAAATCATGAATCATGAATTATGAATCATGAATTGAATCATGAATCATGAATCATGAATTGAATCATGAATCATGAATCAGGAATCATGAATCATGAATTGAATCATGAATCATGAATTATGAATCATGAATTAAATCATGAATCATGAATCGAATCATGAATCAAGAATCATGAATAATGAATTGAATCATGAATCATGAATCATGAATCATGAATCATGAATTGAATCATGAATCATGAATCATGAATCATGAATCATAAATCGAATCATGAATCATGAATTGAATCATGAATCGAATCATGAATTGAATCATGAATCATGAATCATGAATCATGAATCATGAATCATGAATCATGAATTAAATCTTGAATCATGAATTATGAATCATGAATTGAATCATGAATCATGAATCATGAATCATGAATCATGAATTGAATCATGAATCATGAATCATGAATTATGGATTGAATCATGAATCATGAATCATGAATCATGAATTAAATCATGAATCATGAATTATGAATCATGAATTAAATCATGAATCATGAATTATGAATCATGAATTGAATCATGAATCATAAATTATGAATCATGAATCATGAATTGAATCATGAATCATGAATCATGAATTGAATCATGAATCATGAATCATGAATTGAATCATGAATCATGAATCATGAATCATGAATTGAATCATGAATCATGAATCATGAATTGAATCATGAATCATGAATTATGAATCATGAATTGAATCATGAATCATGAATCATGAATTGAATCATGAATCATGAATCATGAATTGAATCATGAATTGAATCATGAATCATGAATCATGAATTATGAATCATGAATTGAATCATGAATCATGAATTGAATCATGAATCATGAATTGAATCATGAATCATGAATTGAATCATGAATCATGAATCATGAATTGAATCATGAATTGAATCATGAATCATGAATCATGAATCGAATCATGAATCATGAATTGAATCATGAATCATAAATCATGAATTGAATCATTAATCATGAATCATGAATTGAATCATGAATTATAAATCATGAATTGAATCATGAATCATGAATTATGAATCATGAATTGAATCATGAATCATGAATCATGAATTGAATCATGAATCAGGAATCATGAATCATGAATTGAATCATGAATCATGAATTATGAATCATGAATAAATCATGAATCATGAATCAGGAATCATGAATCATGAATTGAATCATGAATTATGAATTGAATCATGAATCATGAATCATGAATCATGAATCATGAATCATGAATTGAATCATGAAATGAATCATGAATCATGAATCATGAATTGAATCATGAATCATGAATCATGAATCATGAATTGAATCATGAATTGAATCATGAATCATGAATCATGAATTGAATCATAAATCATGAATTGAACCATGAATCATGAATCATGAATTGAATCATGAATCATGAATCGAAACATGAATCATGAATTGAATCATGAATCATGAATCATGATTTGAATCATGAATCATGAATCATGAATTGAATCATGAATCATGAATCATGAATCATGAATTGAATCATGAATTGAATCATGAATCATGAATCATGAATCATGAATCTTGAATCATGAATTGAATCATGAATCATGAATTGAATCATGAATTGAATCATGAATCGTGAATCATGAATCGAATCATGAATCATGAATTGAATCATGAATCATGAATTGAATCATGAATTATGAATCATGAATTGAATTATGAATCATGAATTATGAATCATGAATTGAATCATGAATCATGAATTATGAATCATGAATTGAATCATAAATCATGAATTGAATCATGAATCATGAATTGAATCATGAATCATGAATTGAATCATGAATCATGAATCATGAATTGAATCATGAATTGAATCATGAATCATGAATCATGAATCATGAATCGAATCATGAATCATGAATTGAATCATGAATCATGAATCATGAATTGAATCATGAATCATGAATTAAATCATGAATCATGAATCATGAATTGAATCATGAATCATGAATCATGAATTGAATCATGAATCATGAATCATGAATTGAATCATGAATCATGAATCATGAATCATGAATTGAATCATGAATCATGAATTGAATCATGAATCATGAATCATGAATTGAATCATGAATCATGAATTGAATCATGAATTGAATCATGAATCATGAATCATGAATCGAATCATGAATCATGAATTGAATCATGAATCATGAATCATGAATTGAATCATGAATTATGAATCATGAATTGAATTATGAATCATGAATTATGAATCATGAATTGAATCATGAATCATGAATTATGAATCATGAATTAAATCATAAATCATGAATTGAATCATGAATCATGAATTGAATCATGAATCATGAATTGAATCATGAATCATGAATCATGAATTGAATCATGAATTGAATCATGAATCATGAATCATGAATCATGAATCGAATCATGAATCATGAATTGAATCATGAATCATGAATCATGAATTGAATCATGAATCATGAATCATGAATTGAATCATGAATCATGAATTATGAATCATGAATTGAATCATGAATCATGAATTGAATCATGAATCATGAATTGAATCATGAATCATGAATCATGAATTGAATCATGAATCATGAATCATGAATCATGAATTATGAATCATGAATTGAATCATGAATCATGAATCATGAATTGAATCATGAATCATGAATCAGGAATCATGAATCATGAATTGAATCATGAATCATGAATTATGAATCATGAATTAAATCATGAATCATGAATCAGGAATCATGAATCATGAATTGAATCATGAATCAGGAATCATGAATCATGAATTGAATCATGAATCAAGAATTATGAATCATGAATTAAATCATGAATCATGAATCATGAATCATGAATCATGAATTGAATCATGAATTATGAATTGAATCATGAATCATGAATCATGAATCATGAATCATGAATTGAATCATGAAATGAATCATGAATCATGAATCATGAATTTAATCATGAATCATGAATGATGAATGATGAATTGAATCATGAATTGAATCATGAATCATGAATCATGAATTGAATCATAAATCATGAATTAAATCATGAATCATGAATCATGAATCATGAATCATGAATCATGAATTATGAATCATGAATTGAATCATGAATCATGAATTATGAATCATGAATTGAATCATGAATCATGAATTGAATCATGAATCATGAATCGAATCATGAATCATGAATTGAATCATGAATCATGAATTGAATCATGAATCATGAATCATGAATTGAATCATGAATCATGAATCATGAATTAAATCATGAATCATGAATTATGAATCATGAATTGAATCATGAATCATGAATCATGAATTGAATCATGAATCATGAATCAGGAATCATGAATCATGAATTGAATCATGAATCATGAATTATGAATCATGAATTAAATCATGAATCATGAATCGAATCATGAATCAAGAATCATGAATAATGAATTGAATCATGAATCATGAATCATGAATCATGAATCATGAATTGAATCATGAATCATGAATCATGAATCATAAATCGAATCATGAATCATGAATTGAATCATGAATCGAATCATGAATTGAATCATGAATCATGAATCATGAATCATGAATCATGAATCATGAATCATGAATTAAATCTTGAATCATGAATTATGAATCATGAATTGAATCATGAATCATGAATCATGAATTGAATCATGAATCATGAATCATGAATCATGAATTGAATCATGAATCATGAATCATGAATTATGGATTGAATCATGAATCATGAATCATGAATCATGAATTAAATCATGAATCATGAATTATGAATCATGAATTAAATCATGAATCATGAATTATGAATCATGAATTGAATCATGAATCATAAATTATGAATCATGAATCATGAATTGAATCATGAATCATGAATCATGAATTGAATCATGAATCATGAATCATGAATTGAATCATGAATTGAATCATGAATCATGAATCATGAATTGAATCATGAATCATGAATTATGAATCATGAATTGAATCATGAATCATGAATCATGAATTGAATCATGAATCATGAATCATGAATTGAATCATGAATTGAATCATGAATCATGAATCATGAATTATGAATCATGAATTGAATCATGAATCATGAATTGAATCATGAATCATGAATTGAATCATGAATCATGAATTGAATCATGAATCATGAATTGAATCATGAATCATGAATCATGAATTGAATCATGAATTGAATCATGAATCATGAATCATGAATCGAATCATGAATCATGAATTGAATCATGAATCATAAATCATGAATTGAATCATTAATCATGAATCATGAATTGAATCATGAATTATAAATCATGAATTGAATCATGAATCATGAATTATGAATCATGAATTGAATCATGAATCATGAATTGAATCATGAATCATGAATCAGGAATCATGAATCATGAATTGAATCATGAATCATGAATTATGAATCATGAATAAATCATGAATCATGAATCAGGAATCATGAATCATGAATTGAATCATGAATTATGAATTGAATCATGAATCATGAATCATGAATCATGAATCATGAATCATGAATTGAATCATGAAATGAATCATGAATCATGAATCATGAATTGAATCATGAATCATGAATCATGAATCATGAATTGAATCATGAATTGAATCATGAATCATGAATCATGAATTGAATCATAAATCATGAATTGAACCATGAATCATGAATCATGAATTGAATCATGAATCATGAATCGAAACATGAATCATGAATTGAATCATGAATCATGAATCATGAATTGAATCATGAATCATGAATTGAATCATGAATCATGAATCATGAATTAAATCATGAATCATGAATTATGAATCATGAATTGAATCATGAATCATGAATCATGAATTAAATCATGAATCATGAATTATGAATCATGAATTGAATCATGAATCATGAATCATGAATTGAATCATGAATCAGGAATCATGAATCATGAATTGAATCATGAATCATGAATTATGAATCATGAATTAAATCATGAATCATGAATTATGAATCATGAATTGAATCATGAATTATGAATTGAATCATGAATCATGAATCATGAAACATGAATCATAAATTGAATCATGAAATGAATCATGAATCATGAAACATGAATCATGAATCATGAAATGAATCATGAATCATGAATTGAATCATGAATCATGAATCATGAATCATGAATTGAATCATGAATTGAATCATGAATCATGAATTGAATCATGAATTGAATCATGAATCATGAATCATGAATCATGAATCATGAATTGAATCATGAATCATGAATCATGAATTGAATCATGAATCATAAATTGAATCATGAATCATGAATCATGAATCATGAATTGAATCATGAATCATGAATTAAATCATGAATCATGAATCATGAATCGAATCATGAATCAAGAATCATGAATAATGAATTGAATCATGAATCATGAATCATGAATCATGAATCATGAATTGAATCATGAATCATGAATCATGAATCATGAATCATAAATCGAATCATGAATCATGAATTGAATCATGAATCGAATCATGAATTGAATCATGAATCATGAATCATGAATCATGAATCATGAATCATGAATCATGAATCATGAATTAAATCTTGAATCATGAATTATGAATCATGAATTGAATCATGAATCATGAATCATGAATTGAATCATGAATCATGAATCATGAATCATGAATTGAATCATGAATCATGAATCATGAATTATGGATTGAATCATGAATCATGAATCATGAATCATGAATTAAATCATGAATCATGAATTATGAATCATGAATTAAATCATGAATCATGAATTATGAATCATGAATTGAATCATGAATCATAAATTATGAATCATGAATCATGAATTGAATCATGAATCATGAATCATGAATTGAATCATGAATCATGAATCATGAATTGAATCATGAATCATGAATCATGAATCATGAATTGAATCATGAATCATGAATCATGAATTGAATCATGAATCATGAATCATGAATTGAATCATGAATTGAATCATGAATCATGAATCATGAATTATGAATCATGAATTGAATCATGAATCATGAATTGAATCATGAATCATGAATTGAATCATGAATCATGAATTGAATCATGAATCATGAATCATGAATTGAATCATGAATTGAATCATGAATCATGAATCATGAATCATGAATCGATTCATGAATCATGAATTGAATCATGAATCATAAATCATGAATTGAATCATTAATCATGAATCATGAATTGAATCATGAATTATAAATCATGAATTGAATCATGAATCATGAATTATGAATCATGAATTGAATCATGAATCATGAATCATGAATTGAATCATGAATCATGAATCAGGAATCATGAATCATGAATTGAATCATGAATCATGAATTATGAATCATGAATAAATCATGAATCATGAATCAGGAATCATGAATCATGAATTGAATCATGAATTATGAATTGAATCATGAATCATGAATCATGAATCATGAATCATGAATCATGAATTGAATCATGAAATGAATCATGAATTGAATCATGAATCATGAATCATGAATTGAATCATAAATCATGAATTGAACCATGAATCATGAATCATGAATTGAATCATGAATCATGAATCATGAATCATGAATTGAATCATGAATTGAATCATGAATCATGAATCATGAATTGAATCATAAATCATGAATTGAACCATGAATCATGAATCATGAATTGAATCATGAATCATGAATCGAAACATGAATCATGAATTGAATCATGAATCATGAATCATGAATTGAATCATGAATCATGAATCATGAATTGAATCATGAATCATGAATCATGAATTAAATCATGAATCATGAATTATGAATCATGAATTGAATCATGAATCATGAATCATGAATTGAATCATGAATCATGAATCATGAATTGAATCATGAATCATGAATCATGAGTCAAATCATAAATCATCAATCATGAATCATAATTCATGAATTGAATCATGAATCATGAATTGAATCATGAATCATGAATCATGAATCATGAATCATGAATCGAATCATGAATCATGAATTGAATCATGAATCGAATCATGAATTGAATCATGAACCATGAATCATGAATTGAATCATGAATCATGAATCATGAATTAAATCTTGAATCATGAATTATGAATCATGAATTAAATTATGAATCATGAATCATGAATTGAATCATGAATCATGAATCATGAATTGAATCATGAATCATGAATCATGAATCATGAATTGAATCATGAATCATGAATCATGAATCATGAATTGAATCATGAATCATGAATTATGAATCATGAATTGAATCATGAATCATGAATTGAATCATGAATCATGAATTGAATCATGAATCATGAATTATGAATCATGAATTGAATCATGAATCATGAATCATGAATTGAATCATGAATCATGAATCATGAATTGAATCATGAATCATGAATCATGAATCATGAATTGAATCATGAATCATGAATCATGAGTCAAATCATAAATCATCAATCATGAATCATAATTCATGAATTGAATCATGAATCATGAATTGAATCATGAATCATGAATCATGAATCATGAATCATAAATCGAATCATGAATCATGAATTGAATCATGAATCATGAATTGAATCATGAATCATGAATCATGAATTGAATCATGAATCATGAATCATGAATTAAATCTTGAATCATGAATTATGAATCATGAATTGAATTATGAATCATGAATCATGAATTGAATCATGAATCATGAATTGAATCATGAATCATGAATCATGAATCATGAATTGAATCATGAATCATGAATTATGAATCATGAATTGAATCATGAATCATGAATTGAATCATGAATCATGAATTGAATCATGAATCATGAATTGAATCATGAATCATGAATTATGAATCATGAATTGAATCATGAATCATGAATCATGAATTGAATCATGAATCATGAATCATGAATTGAATCATGAATCATGAATCATGAATTGAATCATGAATCATGAATCATGGATCATGAATTGAATCATGAATCATGAATCATGAATTGAATCATGAATCATGAATTATGAATCATGAATTAAATCATGAATCATGAATCATGAATTGAATCATGAATCATGAATCATGATTTGAATCATGAATCATGAATCATGAATTGAATCATGAATCATGAATCATGAATTGAATCATGAATCATGAATTGAATCATGAATCATGAATCTTGAATCATGAATTGAATCATGAATCATGAATTGAATCATGAATTGAATCATGAATCATGAATCATGAATCGAATCATGAATCATGAATTGAATCATGAATCATGAATTGAATCATGAATTATGAATCATGAATTGAATTATGAATCATGAATTATGAATCATGAATTGAATCATGAATCATGAATTATGAATCATGAATTGAATCATAAATCATGAATTGAATCATGAATCATGAATTGAATCATGAATCATGAATTGAATCATGAATCATGAATCATGAATTGAATCATGAATTGAATCATGAATCATGAATCATGAATCATGAATCGAATCATGAATCATGAATTGAATCATGAATCATGAATCATGAATTGAATCATGAATCATGAATCATGAATTGAATCATGAATCATGAATTATGAATCATGAATTGAATCATGAATCATGAATTGAATCATGAATCTTGAATCATGAATTGAATCATAAATCATGAATTGAACCATGAATCATGAATCATGAATTGAATCATGAATCATGAATCGAATCATGAATCATGAATTGAATCATGAATCATGAATCATGAATTGAATCATGAATCATGAATCATGAATTGAATCATGAATCATGAATCATGAATTAAATCATGAATCATGAATTATGAATCATGAATTGAATCATGAATCATGAATCATGAATTGAATCATGAATCATGAATCATGAATTGAATCATGAATCATGAATCATGAGTCAAATCATAAATCATCAATCATGAATCATAATTCATGAATTGAATCATGAATTGAATCATGAATCATGAATCATGAATCATAAATCGAATCATGAATCATTAATTGAATCATGAATCGAATCATGAATTGAATCATGAATCATGAATTGAATCATGAATCATGAATCATGAATTAAATCTTGAATCATGAATTATGAATCATGAATTGAATTATGAATCATGAATCATGAATTGAATCATGAATCATGAATCATGAATCATGAATTGAATCATGAATCATGAATCATGAATCATGAATTGAATCATGAATCATGAATCATGAATCATGAATTGAATCATGAATCATGAATTATGAATCATGAATTGAATCATGAATCATGAATTGAATCATGAATCATGAATTGAATCATGAATCATGAATTGAATCATGAATCATGAATTGAATCATGAATCATGAATCATGAATTGAATCATGAATTGAATCATGAATCATGAATCATGAATCATGAATCGAATCATGAATCATGAATTGAATCATGAATCATAAATCATGAATTGAATCATTAATCATGAATCATGAATTGAATCATGAATTATAAATCATGAATTGAATCATGAATCATGAATTATGAATCATGAATTGAATCATGAATCATGAATCATGAATTGAATCATGAATCATGAATCAGGAATCATGAATCATGAATTGAATCATGAATCATGAATTATGAATCATGAATAAATCATGAATCATGAATCAGGAATCATGAATCATGAATTGAATCATGAATTATGAATTGAATCATGAATCATGAATCATGAATCATGAATCATGAATCATGAATTGAATCATGAAATGAATCATGAATCATGAATCATGAATTGAATCATGAATCATGAATCATGAATTGAATCATGAATTGAATCATGAATCATGAATCATGAATTGAATCATAAATCATGAATTGAACCATGAATCATGAATCATGAATCGAAACATGAATCATGAATTGAATCATGAATCATGAATCATGAATTGAATCATGAATCATGAATCATGAATTGAATCATGAATCATGAATCATGAATTAAATCATGAATCATGAATTATGAATCATGAATTGAATCATGAATCATGAATCATGAATTGAATCATGAATCATGAATCATGAATTGAATCATGAATCATGAATCATGAGTCAAATCATAAATCATCAATCATGAATCATAATTCATGAATTGAATCATGAATCATGAATTGAATCATGAATCATGAATCATGAATCATGAATCATAAATCGAATCATGAATCATGAATTGAATCATGAATCGAATCATGAATTGAATCATGAACCATGAATCATGAATTGAATCATGAATCATGAATCATGAATTAAATCTTGAATCATGAATTATGAATCATGAATTAAATTATGAATCATGAATCATGAATTGAATCATGAATCATGAATCATGAATCATGAATTGAATCATGAATCATGAATCATGAATCATGAATTGAATCATGAATCATGAATCATGAATCATGAATTGAATCATGAATCATGAATTATGAATCATGAATTGAATCATGAATCATGAATTGAATCATGAATCATGAATTGAATCATGAATCATGAATTATGAATCATGAATTGAATCATGAATCATGAATCATGAATTGAATCATGAATCATGAATCATGAATTGAATCATGAATCATGAATCATGAATCATGAATTGAATCATGAATCATGAATCATGAGTCAAATCATAAATCATCAATCATGAATCATAATTCATGAATTGAATCATGAATCATGAATTGAATCATGAATCATGAATCATGAATCATAAATCGAATCATGAATCATGAATTGAATCATGAATCATGAATCATGAATTGA
The DNA here is from genome assembly GCA_036250195.1 of Mixophyes australis. Classification (NCBI taxonomy): domain Eukaryota; kingdom Metazoa; phylum Chordata; class Amphibia; order Anura; family Limnodynastidae; genus Mixophyes; species Mixophyes australis. The sequence continues at coordinate 170,458 of JAVHZZ010000114.1, forward strand.
ATCATGAATCATGAATCATGAATTGAATCATGAATCATGAATCATGAATTAAATCTTGAATCATGAATTATGAATCATGAATTGAATTATGAATCATGAATCATGAATTGAATCATGAATCATGAATTGAATCATGAATCATGAATCATGAATCATGAATTGAATCATGAATCATGAATCATGAATCATGAATTGAATCATGAATCATGAATTATGAATCATGAATTGAATCATGAATCATGAATTGAATCATGAATCATGAATTGAATCATGAATCATGAATTGAATCATGAATCATGAATTATGAATCATGAATTGAATCATGAATCATGAATCATGAATTGAATCATGAATCATGAATCATGAATTGAATCATGAATCATGAATCATGAATTGAATCATGAATCATGAATCATGGATCATGAATTGAATCATGAATCATGAATCATGAATTGAATCATGAATCATGAATTATGAATCATGAATTAAATCATGAATCATGAATCATGAATTGAATCATGAATCATGATTTGAATCATGAATCATGAATCATGAATTGAATCATGAATCATGAATCATGAATCATGAATTGAATCATGAATCATGAATTGAATCATGAATCATGAATCTTGAATCATGAATTGAATCATGAATCATGAATTGAATCATGAATTGAATCATGAATCATGAATCATGAATCGAATCATGAATCATGAATTGAATCATGAATCATGAATTGAATCATGAATTATGAATCATGAATTGAATTATGAATCATGAATTATGAATCATGAATTGAATCATGAATCATGAATTATGAATCATGAATTGAATCATAAATCATGAATTGAATCATGAATTGAATCATGAATTGAATCATGAATCATGAATTGAATCATGAATCATGAATCATGAATTGAATCATGAATTGAATCATGAATCATGAATCATGAATCATGAATCGAATCATGAATCATGAATCATGAATTATGGATTGAATCATGAATCATGAATCATGAATCATGAATTAAATCATGAATCATGAATTATGAATCATGAATTAAATCATGAATCATGAATTATGAATCATGAATTGAATCATGAATCATGAATTGAATCATGAATCATGAATCATGAATTGAATCATGAATCATGAATCATGAATCATGAATTGAATCATGAATCATGAATCATGAATTATGGATTGAATCATGAATCATGAATCATGAATCATGAATTAAATCATGAATCATGAATTATGAATCATGAATTAAATCATGAATCATGAATTATGAATCATGAATTGAATCATGAATCATAAATTATGAATCATGAATCATGAATTGAATCATGAATCATGAATCATGAATTGAATCATGAATCATGAATCATGAATTGAATCATGAATTGAATCATGAATCATGAATCATGAATCATGAATTGAATCATGAATCATGAATCATGAATTGAATCATGAATCATGAATTATGAATCATGAATTGAATCATGAATCATGAATCATGAATTGAATCATGAATCATGAATCATGAATTGAATCATGAATTGAATCATGAATCATGAATCATGAATTATGAATCATGAATTGAATCATGAATCATGAATTGAATCATGAATCATGAATTGAATCATGAATCATGAATTGAATCATGAATCATGAATTGAATCATGAATCATGAATCATGAATTGAATCATGAATTGAATCATGAATCATGAATCATGAATCATGAATCGAATCATGAATCATGAATTGAATCATGAATCATAAATCATGAATTGAATCATTAATCATGAATCATGAATTGAATCATGAATTATAAATCATGAATTGAATCATGAATCATGAATTATGAATCATGAATTGAATCATGAATCATGAATCATGAATTGAATCATGAATCATGAATCAGGAATCATGAATCATGAATTGAATCATGAATCATGAATTATGAATCATGAATAAATCATGAATCATGAATCAGGAATCATGAATCATGAATTGAATCATGAATTATGAATTGAATCATGAATCATGAATCATGAATCATGAATCATGAATCATGAATTGAATCATGAAATGAATCATGAATCATGAATCATGAATTGAATCATGAATCATGAATCATGAATCATGAATTGAATCATGAATTGAATCATGAATCATGAATCATGAATTGAATCATAAATCATGAATTGAACCATGAATCATGAATCATGAATTGAATCATGAATCATGAATCGAAACATGAATCATGAATTGAATCATGAATCATGAATCATGAATTGAATCATGAATCATGAATCATGAATTGAATCATGAATCATGAATCATGAATTAAATCATGAATCATGAATTATGAATCATGAATTGAATCATGAATCATGAATCATGAATTGAATCATGAATCATGAATCATGAATTGAATCATGAATCATGAATCATGAGTCAAATCATAAATCATCAATCATGAATCATAATTCATGAATTGAATCATGAATCATGAATTGAATCATGAATCATGAATCATGAATCATAAATCGAATCATGAATCATGAATTGAATCATGAATCGAATCATGAATTGAATCATGAACCATGAATCATGAATTGAATCATGAATCATGAATCATGAATTAAATCTTGAATCATGAATTATGAATCATGAATTAAATTATGAATCATGAATCATGAATTGAATCATGAATCATGAATCATGAATCATGAATTGAATCATGAATCATGAATCATGAATCATGAATTGAATCATGAATCATGAATCATGAATCATGAATTGAATCATGAATCATGAATTATGAATCATGAATTGAATCATGAATCATGAATTGAATCATGAATCATGAATTGAATCATGAATCATGAATTATGAATCATGAATTGAATCATGAATCATGAATCATGAATTGAATCATGAATCATGAATCATGAATTGAATCATGAATCATGAATCATGAATCATGAATTGAATCATGAATCATGAATCATGAGTCAAATCATAAATCATCAATCATGAATCATAATTCATGAATTGAATCATGAATCATGAATTGAATCATGAATCATGAATCATGAATCATGAATCATAAATCGAATCATGAATCATGAATTGAATCATGAATCATGAATCATGAATTGAATCATGAATCATGAATCATGAATTGAATCATGAATCATGAATCATGAATTAAATCTTGAATCATGAATTATGAATCATGAATTGAATTATGAATCATGAATCATGAATTGAATCATGAATCATGAATTGAATCATGAATCATGAATCATGAATCATGAATTGAATCATGAATCATGAATCATGAATCATGAATTGAATCATGAATCATGAATTATGAATCATGAATTGAATCATGAATCATGAATTGAATCATGAATCATGAATTGAATCATGAATCATGAATTGAATCATGAATCATGAATTATGAATCATGAATTGAATCATGAATCATGAATCATGAATTGAATCATGAATCATGAATCATGAATTGAATCATGAATCATGAATCATGAATTGAATCATGAATCATGAATCATGGATCATGAATTGAATCATGAATCATGAATCATGAATTGAATCATGAATCATGAATTATGAATCATGAATTAAATCATGAATCATGAATCATGAATTGAATCATGAATCATGAATCATGATTTGAATCATGAATCATGAATTGAATCATGAATCATGAATCATGAATCATGAATTGAATCATGAATCATGAATTGAATCATGAATCATGAATCTTGAATCATGAATCATGAATTGAATCATGAATCATGAATCTTGAATCATGAATTGAATCATGAATCATGAATTGAATCATGAATCATGAATTGAATCATGAATCATGAATTGAATCATGAATTATGAATCATGAATTGAATTATGAATCATGAATTATGAATCATGAATTGAATCATGAATCATGAATTATGAATCATGAATTGAATCATAAATCATGAATTGAATCATGAATCATGAATTGAATCATGAATCATGAATTGAATCATGAATCATGAATCATGAATTGAATCATGAATTGAATCATGAATCATGAATCATGAATCATGAATCGAATCATGAATCATGAATTGAATCATGAATCATGAATCATGAATTGAATCATGAATCATGAATCATGAATTGAATCATGAATCATGAATTATGAATCATGAATTGAATCATGAATCATGAATTGAATCATGAATCATGAATCATGAATTGAATCATAAATCATGAATTGAACCATGAATCATGAATCATGAATTGAATCATGAATCGAATCATGAATCATGAATTGAATCATGAATCATGAATCATGAATTGAATCATGAATCATGAATCATGAATTGAATCATGAATCATGAATCATGAATTAAATCATGAATCATGAATTATGAATCATGAATTGAATCATGAATCATGAATCATGAATTGAATCATGAATCATGAATCATGAATTGAATCATGAATCATGAATCATGAGTCAAATCATAAATCATCAATCATGAATCATAATTCATGAATTGAATCATGAATCATGAATTGAATCATGAATCATGAATCATAAATCGAATCATGAATCATGAATTGAATCATGAATCGAATCATGAATTGAATCATGAATCATGAATCATGAATTGAATCATGAATCATGAATCATGAATTAAATCTTGAATCATGAATTATGAATCATGAATTGAATTATGAATCATGAATCATGAATTGAATCATGAATCATGAATCATGAATCATGAATTGAATCATGAATCATGAATCATGAATCATGAATTGAATCATGAATCATGAATCATGAATCATGAATTGAATCATGAATCATGAATTATGAATCATGAATTGAATCATGAATCATGAATTGAATCATGAATCATGAATTGAATCATGAATCATGAATTGAATCATGAATCATGAATTGAATCATGAATCATGAATTATGAATCATGAATTGAATCATGAATCATGAATCATGAATTGAATCATGAATCATGAATCTTGAATTGAATCATGAATCATGAATCATGAATCATGAATCATGAATTGAATCATGAATCATGAATCATGAGTCAAATCATAAATCATCAATCATGAATCATAATTCATGAATTGAATCATGAATCATGAATTGAATCATGAATCATGAATCATGAATCATGAATCATAAATCGAATCATGAATCATGAATTGAATCATGAATCGAATCATGAATTGAATCATGAATCATGAATCATGAATTGAATCATGAATCATGAATCATGAATTAAATCTTGAATCATGAATTATGAATCATGAATTGAATTATGAATCATGAATCATGAATTGAATCATGAATCATGAATCATGAATTGAATCATGAATCATGAATCATGAATCATGAATTGAATCATGAATCATGAATCATGAATCATGAATTGAATCATGAATCATGAATTATGAATCATGAATTGAATCATGAATCATGAATTGAATCATGAATCATGAATTGAATCATGAATCATAAATTGAATCATGAATCATGAATTATGAATCATGAATTGAATCATGAATCATGAATCATGAATTGAATCATGAATCATGAATCATGAATTGAATCATGAATCATGAATCATGGATCATGAATTGAATCATGAATCATGAATCATGAATTGAATCATGAATCATGAATTATGAATCATGAATTAAATCATGAATCATGAATCATGAATTGAATCATGAATCATGAATCATGAATTGAATCATGAATCATGAATCATGAATTGAATCATGAATCATGAATCATGAATCATGAATTGAATCATGAATCATGAATTGAATCATGAATCATGAATCTTGAATCATGAATTGAATCATGAATCATGAATTGAATCATGAATTGAATCATGAATCATGAATCATGAATCGAATCATGAATCATGAATTGAATTATGAATCATGAATTATGAATCATGAATTGAATCATGAATCATGAATTATGAATCATGAATTGAATTATGAATCATGAATTATGAATCATGAATTGAATCATGAATCATGAATTATGAATCATGAATTGAATCATAAATCATGAATTGAATCATGAATCATGAATTGAATCATGAATCATGAATTGAATCATGAATCATGAATCATGAATTGAATCATGAATTGAATCATGAATCATGAATCATGAATCATGAATCGAATCATGAATCATGAATTGAATCATGAATCATGAATCATGAATTGAATCATGAATCATGAATCATGAATTGAATCATGAATCATGAATTATGAATCATGAATTGAATCATGAATCATGAATTGAATCATGAATCATGAATTATGAATCATGAATTGAATCATGAATCATGAATTGAATCATGAATCATGAATTGAATCATGAATCATGAATCATGAATTGAATCATGAATCATGAATCATGAATTGAATCATGAATCATGAATTATGAATCATGAATTGAATCATGAATCATGAATCATGAATTGAATCATGAATCATGAATCAGGAATCATGAATCATGAATTGAATCATGAATCATGAATTATGAATCATGAATTAAATCATGAATCATGAATCAGGAATCATGAATCATGAATTGAATTATGAATCAGGAATCATGAATCATGAATTGAATCATGAATCATGAATTATGAATCATGAATTAAATCATGAATCATGAATCATGAATCATGAATCATGAATTGAATCATGAATTATGAATTGAATCATGAATCATGAATCATGAATCATGAATCATGCATTGAATCATGAAATGAATCATGAATCATGAATCATGAATTTAATCATGAATCATGAATGATGAATGATGAATTGAATCATGAATTGAATCATGAATCATGAATCATGAATTGAATCATAAATCATGAATTGAATCATGAATCATGAATTATGAATCATGAATTGAATCATGAATAATGAATTATGAATCATGAATTGAATCATGAATCATGAATTGAATCATGAATCATGAATCGAATCATGAATCATGAATTGAATCATGAATCATGAATTGAATCATGAATCATGAATCATGAATTGAATCATGAATCATGAATCATGAATTAAATCATGAATCATGAATTATGAATCATGAATTGAATCATGAATTATGAATCATGAATTGAATCATGAATTATGAATTGAATCATGAATCATGAATCATGAAACATGAATCATAAATTGAATCATGAATTAAATCATGAATCATGAATTATGAATCATGAATTGAATCATGAATTATGAATTGAATCATGAATCATGAATCATGAAACATGAATCATAAATTGAATCATGAAATGAATCATGAATCATGAATTGAATCATGAATCATGAATGATGAATCATGAATTGAATCATGAATTGAATCATGAATCATGAATCATGAATTGAATCATAAATCATGAATCGAATCATGAATCATGAATCATGAATCATGAATTGAATCATGAATAATGAATTGAATCATAAATCATGAATCATGAATTGAATCATGAATCATGAATCATGAATTGAATCATGAATTATGAATCATGAATTGAATCATGAATCATGAATTATGAATCATGAATTGAATCATGAATCATGAATCATGAATTTAATCATGAATCATGAATCAGGAATCATGAATCATGAATTGAATCATGAATCATGAATTATGAATCATGAATTAAATCATGAATCATGAATTATGAATCATGAATTGAATCATGAATTATGAATTGAATCATGAATCATGAATCATGAATCATGAATCATGAATCATGAATTATGAATCATGAATCATGAATTGAATCATGAATCATGAATGATGAATCATGAATTGAATCATGAATTGAATCATGAATCATGAATCATGAATTGAATCATAAATCATGAATTGAATCATGAATCATGAATCATGAATTAAACCATGAATCATGAATTATGAATCATGAATTGAATCATGAATCATGAATTATGAATCATGAATTGAATCATGAATCATGAATCATGAATTGAATCATGAATAATGAATCATGAATTGAATCATGAATCATGAATTGAATCATGAATCATGAATTGAATCATGAATCATGAATCATGAATTGAATCATGAATCATGAATTATGAATCATGAATTGAATCATGAATCATGAATTGAATCATGAATCATGAATCATGAATCATGAATTGAATCATGAATCATGAATCATGAATTGAATCATGAATCATGAATCATGAATCATGAATTGAATCATGAATTGAATCATGAATCATGAATTGAATCATGAATCATGAATCATGAATCATGAATCATAAATCGAATCATGAATCATGAATTGAATCATGAATCGAATCATGAATTGAATCATGAACCATGAATCATGAATTGAATCATGAATCATGAATCATGAATTAAATCTTGAATCATGAATTATGAATCATGAATTAAATTATGAATCATGAATCATGAATTGAATCATGAATCATGAATCATGAATCATGAATTGAATCATGAATCATGAATCATGAATCATGAATTGAATCATGAATCATGAATCATGAATCATGAATTGAATCATGAATCATGAATTATGAATCATGAATTGAATCATGAATCATGAATTGAATCATGAATCATGAATTGAATCATGAATCATGAATTATGAATCATGAATTGAATCATGAATCATGAATCATGAATTGAATCATGAATCATGAATCATGAATTGAATCATGAATCATGAATCATGAATCATGAATTGAATCATGAATCATGAATCATGAGTCAAATCATAAATCATCAATCATGAATCATAATTCATGAATTGAATCATGAATCATGAATTGAATCATGAATCATGAATCATGAATCATGAATCATAAATCGAATCATGAATCATGAATTGAATCATGAATCATGAATCATGAATTGAATCATGAATCATGAATCATGAATTGAATCATGAATCATGAATCATGAATTAAATCTTGAATCATGAATTATGAATCATGAATTGAATTATGAATCATGAATCATGAATTGAATCATGAATCATGAATTGAATCATGAATCATGAATCATGAATCATGAATTGAATCATGAATCATGAATCATGAATCATGAATTGAATCATGAATCATGAATTATGAATCATGAATTGAATCATGAATCATGAATTGAATCATGAATCATGAATTGAATCATGAATCATGAATTGAATCATGAATCATGAATTATGAATCATGAATTGAATCATGAATCATGAATCATGAATTGAATCATGAATCATGAATCATGAATTGAATCATGAATCATGAATCATGAATTGAATCATGAATCATGAATCATGGATCATGAATTGAATCATGAATCATGAATCATGAATTGAATCATGAATCATGAATTATGAATCATGAATTAAATCATGAATCATGAATCATGAATTGAATCATGAATCATGAATCATGATTTGAATCATGAATCATGAATTGAATCATGAATCATGAATCATGAATCATGAATTGAATCATGAATCATGAATTGAATCATGAATCATGAATCTTGAATCATGAATCATGAATTGAATCATGAATCATGAATCTTGAATCATGAATTGAATCATGAATCATGAATTGAATCATGAATCATGAATTGAATCATGAATCATGAATTGAATCATGAATTATGAATCATGAATTGAATTATGAATCATGAATTATGAATCATGAATTGAATCATGAATCATGAATTATGAATCATGAATTGAATCATAAATCATGAATTGAATCATGAATCATGAATTGAATCATGAATCATGAATTGAATCATGAATCATGAATCATGAATTGAATCATGAATTGAATCATGAATCATGAATCATGAATCATGAATCGAATCATGAATCATGAATTGAATCATGAATCATGAATCATGAATTGAATCATGAATCATGAATCATGAATTGAATCATGAATCATGAATTATGAATCATGAATTGAATCATGAATCATGAATTGAATCATGAATCATGAATCATGAATTGAATCATAAATCATGAATTGAACCATGAATCATGAATCATGAATTGAATCATGAATCATGAATCGAATCATGAATCATGAATTGAATCATGAATCATGAATCATGAATTGAATCATGAATCATGAATCAGGAATCATGAATCATGAATTGAATCATGAATCATGAATTATGAATCATGAATTAAATCATGAATCATGAATCAGGAATCATGAATCATGAATTGAATTATGAATCAGGAATCATGAATCATGAATTGAATCATGAATCATGAATTATGAATCATGAATTAAATCATGAATCATGAATCATGAATCATGAATCATGAATTGAATCATGAATTATGAATTGAATCATGAATCATGAATCATGAATCATGAATCATGCATTGAATCATGAAATGAATCATGAATCATGAATCATGAATTTAATCATGAATCATGAATGATGAATGATGAATTGAATCATGAATTGAATCATGAATCATGAATCATGAATTGAATCATAAATCATGAATTGAATCATGAATCATGAATTATGAATCATGAATTGAATCATGAATAATGAATTATGAATCATGAATTGAATCATGAATCATGAATTGAATCATGAATCATGAATCGAATCATGAATCATGAATTGAATCATGAATCATGAATTGAATCATGAATCATGAATCATGAATTGAATCATGAATCATGAATCATGAATTAAATCATGAATCATGAATTATGAATCATGAATTGAATCATGAATTATGAATCATGAATTGAATCATGAATTATGAATTGAATCATGAATCATGAATCATGAAACATGAATCATAAATTGAATCATGAATTAAATCATGAATCATGAATTATGAATCATGAATTGAATCATGAATTATGAATTGAATCATGAATCATGAATCATGAAACATGAATCATAAATTGAATCATGAAATGAATCATGAATCATGAATTGAATCATGAATCATGAATGATGAATCATGAATTGAATCATGAATTGAATCATGAATCATGAATCATGAATTGAATCATAAATCATGAATCGAATCATGAATCATGAATCATGAATCATGAATTGAATCATGAATAATGAATTGAATCATAAATCATGAATCATGAATTGAATCATGAATCATGAATCATGAATTGAATCATGAATTATGAATCATGAATTGAATCATGAATCATGAATTATGAATCATGAATTGAATCATGAATCATGAATCATGAATTTAATCATGAATCATGAATCAGGAATCATGAATCATGAATTGAATCATGAATCATGAATTATGAATCATGAATTAAATCATGAATCATGAATTATGAATCATGAATTGAATCATGAATTATGAATTGAATCATGAATCATGAATCATGAATCATGAATCATGAATCATGAATTATGAATCATGAATCATGAATTGAATCATGAATCATGAATGATGAATCATGAATTGAATCATGAATTGAATCATGAATCATGAATCATGAATTGAATCATAAATCATGAATTGAATCATGAATCATGAATCATGAATTAAACCATGAATCATGAATTATGAATCATGAATTGAATCATGAATCATGAATTATGAATCATGAATTGAATCATGAATCATGAATCATGAATTGAATCATGAATAATGAATCATGAATTGAATCATGAATCATGAATTGAATCATGAATCATGAATTGAATCATGAATCATGAATCATGAATTGAATCATGAATCATGAATTATGAATCATGAATTGAATCATGAATCATGAATTGAATCATGAATCATGAATCATGAATCATGAATTGAATCATGAATCATGAATCATGAATTGAATCATGAATCATGAATCATGAATCATGAATTGAATCATGAATCATGAATCATGAATTGAATCATGAATCATGAATCATGAATTAAATCATGAATCATGAATTATGAATCATGAATTGAATCATGAATCATGAATCATGAATAGAATCATGAATCATGAATTGAATCATGAATCATGAATCATGAGTCAAATCATAAATCATCAATCATGAATCATAATTCATGAATTGAATCATGAATCATGAATTGAATCATGAATCATGAATCATGAATCATGAATCATAAATCGAATCATGAATCATGAATTGAATCATGAATTGAATCATGAATCATGAATTGAATCATGAATCATGAATCATGAATTAAATCTTGAATCATGAATTATGAATCATGAATTCAATTATGAATCATGAATCATGAATTGAATCATGAATCATGAATCATGAATCATGAATTGAATCATGAATCATGAATCATGAATCATGAATTGAATCATGAATCATGAATCATGAATCATGAATTGAATCATGAATCATGAATTATGAATCATGAATTGAATCATGAATCATGAATTGAATCATGAATCATGAATTGAATCATGAATCATGAATTATAAATCATGAATTGAATCATGAATCATGAATCATGAATTGAATCATGAATCATGAATCATGAATTGAATCATGAATCATGAATCATGAATCATGAATTGAATCATGAATCATGAATCATGAATTGAATCATGAATCATGAATTATGAATCATGAATTAAATCATGAATCATGAATCATGAATTGAATCATGAATCATGAATCATGAATTGAATCATGAATCATGAATTGAATCATGAATCATGAATCATGAATCATGAATTGAATCATGAATCATGAATCATGAATTGAATCATGAATCATGAATCATGAAATGAATCATGAATCATGAATTGAATCATGAATTGAATCATGAATCATGAATCATGAATCATGAATCGAATCATGAATCATGAATTGAATCATGAATCATGAATTGAATCATGAATCATGAATTGAATCATGAATCATGAATCATGAATTGAATCATGAATTATGAATCATGAATTGAATCATGAATCATGAATTATGAATCATGAATTGAATCATGAATCATGAATTATGAATCATGAATTGAATCATAAATCATGAATTGAATCATGAATCATGAATTGAATCATGAATCATGAATTGAATCATGAATCATGAATCATGAATTGAATCATGAATTGAATCATGAATCATGAATCATGAATCATGAATTGAATCATGAATCATGAATTGAATCATGAATCATGAATCATGAATTGAATCATGAATCATGAATCATGAATTGAATCATGAATCATGAATTATGAATCATGAATTGAATCATGAATCATGAATCATGAATTGAATCATGAATCATGAATCAGGAATCATGAATCATGAATTGAATCATGAATCATGAATTATGAATCATGAATTAAATCATGAATCATGAATCAGGAATCATGAATCATGAATTGAATCATGAATCAGGAATCATGAATCATGAATTGAATCATGAATCATGAATCATGAATTGAATCATGAATCATGAATGATGAATCATGAATTGAATCATGAATTGAATCATGAATCATGAATTGAATCATGAATCATGAATCATGAATCATGAATCATAAATCGAATCATGAATCATGAATTGAATCATGAATCGAATCATGAATTGAATCATGAACCATGAATCATGAATTGAATCATGAATCATGAATCATGAATTAAATCTTGAATCATGAATTATGAATCATGAATTAAATTATGAATCATGAATCATGAATTGAATCATGAATCATGAATCATGAATCATGAATTGAATCATGAATCATGAATCATGAATCATGAATTGAATCATGAATCATGAATCATGAATCATGAATTGAATCATGAATCATGAATTATGAATCATGAATTGAATCATGAATCATGAATTGAATCATGAATCATGAATTGAATCATGAATCATGAATTATGAATCATGAATTGAATCATGAATCATGAATCATGAATTGAATCATGAATCATGAATCATGAATTGAATCATGAATCATGAATCATGAATCATGAATTGAATCATGAATCATGAATCATGAGTCAAATCATAAATCATCAATCATGAATCATAATTCATGAATTGAATCATGAATCATGAATTGAATCATGAATCATGAATCATGAATCATGAATCATAAATCGAATCATGAATCATGAATTGAATCATGAATCATGAATCATGAATTGAATCATGAATCATGAATCATGAATTGAATCATGAATCATGAATCATGAATTAAATCTTGAATCATGAATTATGAATCATGAATTGAATTATGAATCATGAATCATGAATTGAATCATGAATCATGAATTGAATCATGAATCATGAATCATGAATCATGAATTGAATCATGAATCATGAATCATGAATCATGAATTGAATCATGAATCATGAATTATGAATCATGAATTGAATCATGAATCATGAATTGAATCATGAATCATGAATTGAATCATGAATCATGAATTGAATCATGAATCATGAATTATGAATCATGAATTGAATCATGAATCATGAATCATGAATTGAATCATGAATCATGAATCATGAATTGAATCATGAATCATGAATCATGAATTGAATCATGAATCATGAATCATGGATCATGAATTGAATCATGAATCATGAATCATGAATTGAATCATGAATCATGAATTATGAATCATGAATTAAATCATGAATCATGAATCATGAATTGAATCATGAATCATGAATCATGATTTGAATCATGAATCATGAATTGAATCATGAATCATGAATCATGAATCATGAATTGAATCATGAATCATGAATTGAATCATGAATCATGAATCTTGAATCATGAATCATGAATTGAATCATGAATCATGAATCTTGAATCATGAATTGAATCATGAATCATGAATTGAATCATGAATCATGAATTGAATCATGAATCATGAATTGAATCATGAATTATGAATCATGAATTGAATTATGAATCATGAATTATGAATCATGAATTGAATCATGAATCATGAATTATGAATCATGAATTGAATCATAAATCATGAATTGAATCATGAATCATGAATTGAATCATGAATCATGAATTGAATCATGAATCATGAATCATGAATTGAATCATGAATTGAATCATGAATCATGAATCATGAATCATGAATCGAATCATGAATCATGAATTGAATCATGAATCATGAATCATGAATTGAATCATGAATCATGAATCATGAATTGAATCATGAATCATGAATTATGAATCATGAATTGAATCATGAATCATGAATTGAATCATGAATCATGAATTGAATCATAAATCATGAATTGAACCATGAATCATGAATCATGAATTGAATCATGAATCATGAATCGAATCATGAATCATGAATTGAATCATGAATCATAAATCATGAATTGAATCATGAATCATGAATCATGAATTGAATCATGAATCATGAATCATGAATTAAATCATGAATCATGAATTATGAATCATGAATTGAATCATGAATCATGAATCATGAATTGAATCATGAATCATGAATCATGAATTGAATCATGAATCATGAATCATGAGTCAAATCATAAATCATCAACCATGAATCATAATTCATGAATTGAATCATGAATCATGAATTGAATCATGAATCATGAATCATAAATCGAATCATGAATCATGAATTGAATCATGAATCGAATCATGAATTGAATCATGAATCATGAATCATGAATTGAATCATGAATCATGAATCATGAATTAAATCTTGAATCATGAATTATGAATCATGAATTGAATTATGAATCATGAATCATGAATTGAATCATGAATCATGAATCATGAATCATGAATTGAATCATGAATCATGAATCATGAATCATGAATTGAATCATGAATCATGAATCATGAATCATGAATTGAATCATGAATCATGAATTATGAATCATGAATTGAATCATGAATCATGAATTGAATCATGAATCATGAATTGAATCATGAATCATGAATTGAATCATGAATCATGAATTATGAATCATGAATTGAATCATGAATCATGAATCATGAATTGAATCATGAATCATGAATCTTGAATTGAATCATGAATCATGAATCATGAATCATGAATCATGAATTGAATCATGAATCATGAATTATGAATCATGAATTGAATCATGAATCATGAATCATGAATTGAATCATGAATCATGAATCTTGAATTGAATCATGAATCATGAATCATGAATCATGAATCATGAATTGAATCATGAATCATGAATCATGAGTCAAATCATAAATCATCAATCATGAATCATAATTCATGAATTGAATCATGAATCATGAATTGAATCATGAATCATGAATCATGAATCATGAATCATAAATCGAATCATGAATCATGAATTGAATCATGAATCGAATCATGAATTGAATCATGAATCATGAATCATGAATTGAATCATGAATCATGAATCATGAATTAAATCTTGAATCATGAATTATGAATCATGAATTGAATTATGAATCATGAATCATGAATTGAATCATGAATCATGAATCATGAATTGAATCATGAATCATGAATCATGAATCATGAATTGAATCATGAATCATGAATCATGAATCATGAATTGAATCATGAATCATGAATTATGAATCATGAATTGAATCATGAATCATGAATTGAATCATGAATCATGAATTGAATCATGAATCATGAATTGAATCATGAATCATGAATTATGAATCATGAATTGAATCATGAATCATGAATCATGAATTGAATCATGAATCATGAATCATGAATTGAATCATGAATCATGAATCATGGATCATGAATTGAATCATGAATCATGAATCATGAATTGAATCATAAATCATGAATTATGAATCATGAATTAAATCATGAATCATGAATCATGAATTGAATCATGAATCATGAATCATGAATTGAATCATGAATCATGAATCATGAATTGAATCATGAATCATGAATCATGAATCATGAATTGAATCATGAATCATGAATTGAATCATGAATCATGAATCTTGAATCATGAATTGAATCATGAATCATGAATTGAATCATGAATTGAATCATGAATCATGAATCATGAATCGAATCATGAATTGAATCATGAATCATGAATTGAATCATGAATCATGAATCATGAATTGAATCATGAATTATGAATCATGAATTGAATTATGAATCATGAATTATGAATCATGAATTGAATCATGAATCATGAATTATGAATCATGAATTGAATCATAAATCATGAATTGAATCATGAATCATGAATTGAATCATGAATCATGAATTGAATCATGAATCATGAATTGAATCATGAATTGAATCATGAATCATGAATCATGAATCATGAATCGAATCATGAATCATGAATTGAATCATGAATCATGAATCATGAATTGAATCATGAATCATGAATCATGAATTGAATCATGAATCATGAATTATGAATCATGAATTGAATCATGAATCATGAATTGAATCATGAATCATGAATTATGAATCATGAATTGAATCATGAATCATGAATTGAATCATGAATCATGAATTGAATCATGAATCATGAATCATGAATTGAATCATGAATCATGAATCATGAATTGAATCATGAATCATGAATTATGAATCATGAATTGAATCATGAATCATGAATCATGAATTGAATCATGAATCATGAATCAGGAATCATGAATCATGAATTGAATCATGAATCATGAATTATGAATCATGAATTAAATCATGAATCATGAATCAGGAATCATGAATCATGAATTGAATTATGAATCAGGAATCATGAATCATGAATTGAATCATGAATCATGAATTATGAATCATGAATTAAATCATGAATCATGAATCATGAATCATGAATCATGAATTGAATCATGAATTATGAATTGAATCATGAATCATGAATCATGAATCATGAATCATGCATTGAATCATGAAATGAATCATGAATCATGAATCATGAATTTAATCATGAATCATGAATGATGAATGATGAATTGAATCATGAATTGAATCATGAATCATGAATCATGAATTGAATCATAAATCATGAATTGAATCATGAATCATGAATTATGAATCATGAATTGAATCATGAATAATGAATTATGAATCATGAATTGAATCATGAATCATGAATTGAATCATGAATCATGAATCGAATCATGAATCATGAATTGAATCATGAATCATGAATTGAATCATGAATCATGAATCATGAATTGAATCATGAATCATGAATCATGAATTAAATCATGAATCATGAATTATGAATCATGAATTGAATCATGAATTATGAATCATGAATTGAATCATGAATTATGAATTGAATCATGAATCATGAATCATGAAACATGAATCATAAATTGAATCATGAATTAAATCATGAATCATGAATTATGAATCATGAATTGAATCATGAATTATGAATTGAATCATGAATCATGAATCATGAAACATGAATCATAAATTGAATCATGAAATGAATCATGAATCATGAATTGAATCATGAATCATGAATGATGAATCATGAATTGAATCATGAATTGAATCATGAATCATGAATCATGAATTGAATCATAAATCATGAATCGAATCATGAATCATGAATCATGAATCATGAATTGAATCATGAATAATGAATTGAATCATAAATCATGAATCATGAATTGAATCATGAATCATGAATCATGAATTGAATCATGAATTATGAATCATGAATTGAATCATGAATCATGAATTATGAATCATGAATTGAATCATGAATCATGAATCATGAATTTAATCATGAATCATGAATCAGGAATCATGAATCATGAATTGAATCATGAATCATGAATTATGAATCATGAATTAAATCATGAATCATGAATTATGAATCATGAATTGAATCATGAATTATGAATTGAATCATGAATCATGAATCATGAATCATGAATCATGAATCATGAATTATGAATGATGAATCATGAATTGAATCATGAATCATGAATGATGAATCATGAATTGAATCATGAATTGAATCATGAATCATGAATCATGAATTGAATCATAAATCATGAATTGAATCATGAATCATGAATCATGAATTAAACCATGAATCATGAATTATGAATCATGAATTGAATCATGAATCATGAATTATGAATCATGAATTGAATCATGAATCATGAATCATGAATTGAATCATGAATAATGAATCATGAATTGAATCATGAATCATGAATTGAATCATGAATCATGAATTGAATCATGAATCATGAATCATGAATTGAATCATGAATCATGAATTATGAATCATGAATTGAATCATGAATCATGAATTGAATCATGAATCATGAATCATGAATCATGAATTGAATCATGAATCATGAATCATGAATTGAATCATGAATCATGAATCATGAATCATGAATTGAATCATGAATCATGAATCATGAATTGAATCATGAATCATGAATCATGAATTAAATCATGAATCATGAATTATGAATCATGAATTGAATCATGAATCATGAATCATGAATAGAATCATGAATCATGAATTGAATCATGAATCATGAATCATGAGTCAAATCATAAATCATCAATCATGAATCATAATTCATGAATTGAATCATGAATCATGAATTGAATCATGAATCATGAATCATGAATCATGAATCATAAATCGAATCATGAATCATGAATTGAATCATGAATTGAATCATGAATCATGAATTGAATCATGAATCATGAATCATGAATTAAATCTTGAATCATGAATTATGAATCATGAATTCAATTATGAATCATGAATCATGAATTGAATCATGAATCATGAATCATGAATCATGAATTGAATCATGAATCATGAATCATGAATCATGAATTGAATCATGAATCATGAATCATGAATCATGAATTGAATCATGAATCATGAATTATGAATCATGAATTGAATCATGAATCATGAATTGAATCATGAATCATGAATTGAATCATGAATCATGAATTATAAATCATGAATTGAATCATGAATCATGAATCATGAATTGAATCATGAATCATGAATCATGAATTGAATCATGAATCATGAATCATGAATCATGAATTGAATCATGAATCATGAATCATGAATTGAATCATGAATCATGAATTATGAATCATGAATTAAATCATGAATCATGAATCATGAATTGAATCATGAATCATGAATCATGAATTGAATCATGAATCATGAATTGAATCATGAATCATGAATCATGAATCATGAATTGAATCATGAATCATGAATCATGAATTGAATCATGAATCATGAATCATGAAATGAATCATGAATCATGAATTGAATCATGAATTGAATCATGAATCATGAATCATGAATCATGAATCGAATCATGAATCATGAATTGAATCATGAATCATGAATTGAATCATGAATCATGAATTGAATCATGAATCATGAATCATGAATTGAATCATGAATTATGAATCATGAATTGAATCATGAATCATGAATTATGAATCATGAATTGAATCATGAATCATGAATTATGAATCATGAATTGAATCATAAATCATGAATTGAATCATGAATCATGAATTGAATCATGAATCATGAATTGAATCATGAATCATGAATCATGAATTGAATCATGAATTGAATCATGAATCATGAATCATGAATCATGAATTGAATCATGAATCATGAATTGAATCATGAATCATGAATCATGAATTGAATCATGAATCATGAATCATGAATTGAATCATGAATCATGAATTATGAATCATGAATTGAATCATGAATCATGAATCATGAATTGAATCATGAATCATGAATCAGGAATCATGAATCATGAATTGAATCATGAATCATGAATTATGAATCATGAATTAAATCATGAATCATGAATCAGGAATCATGAATCATGAATTGAATCATGAATCAGGAATCATGAATCATGAATTGAATCATGAATCATGAATCATGAATTGAATCATGAATCATGAATGATGAATCATGAATTGAATCATGAATTGAATCATGAATCATGAATTGAATCATGAATCATGAATCGAATCATGAATCATGTATTGAATCATGAATCATGAATTGAATCATGAATCATGAATCATGAATTGAATCATGAATCATGAATCATGAATTAAATCATGAATCATGAATTATGAATCATGAATTGAATCATGAATCATGAATCATGAATTGAATCATAAATCATGAATCAGGAATCATGAATCATGAATTGAATCATGAATCATGAATTATGAATCATGAATTAAATCATGAATCATGAATTATGAATCATGAATTGAATCATGAATTATGAATTGAATCATGAATCATGAATCATGAATCATGAATCATAAATTGAATCATGAAATGAATCATGAATCATGAATTGAATCATGAATCATGAATGATGAATCATGAATTGAATCATGAATTGAATCATGAATCATGAATCATGAATTGAATCATGAATCATGAATCGAATCATGAATCATGAATCATGAATTGAATCATGAATAATGAATTGAATCATAAATCATGAATCATGAATTGAATCATGAATCATGAATCATGAATTGAATCATGAATTATGAATCATGAATTGAATCATGAATCATGAATTATGAATCATGAATTGAATCATGAATCATGAATCATGAATTGAATCATGAATCATGAATCAGGAATCATGAATCATGAATTGAATCATGAATCATGAATTATGAATCATGAATTAAATCATTAATCATGAATTATGAATCATGAATTGAATCATGAATTATGAATTGAATCATGAATCATGAATCATGAATCATGAATCATGAATTGAATCATGAATCATGAATCATGAATCATGAATTGAATCATGAATTGAATCATGAATCATGAATCATGAATTGAATC
Organism: Mixophyes australis; assembly: GCA_036250195.1. Lineage (NCBI taxonomy): Eukaryota > Metazoa > Chordata > Amphibia > Anura > Limnodynastidae > Mixophyes > Mixophyes australis. The sequence goes on from JAVHZZ010000114.1 coordinate 192,491, forward strand.
ATAAATCATGAATTGAATCATGAATCATGAATCATGAATCATGAATTGAACCATGAATCATGAATTATGAATCATGAATTGAATCATGAATCATGAATTATGAATCATGAATTGAATCATGAATCATGAATCATGAATTGAATCATGAATAATGAATCATGAATCGAATCATGAATCATGAATTGAATCATGAATCATGAATCATGAATTGAATCATGAATCATGAATTATGAATCATGAATTGAATCATGAATCATGAATTGAATCATGAATCATGAATCATGAATCATAAATCGAATCATGAATCATGAATTGAATCATGAATCGAATCATGAATTGAATCATGAATCATGAATCATGAATTGAATCATGAATCATGAATCATGAATTGAATCATGAATCATGAATCATGAATTGAATCATGAATCATGAATTATGAATCATGAATTGAATCATGAATCACGAATCATGAATTGAATCATGAATCATGAATCATGAATTGAATCATGAATCATGAATTGAATCATGAATCATGAATCATGAATTGAATCATGAATCATGAATCATGAGTCAAATCATAAATCATCAATCATGAATCATAATTCATGAATTGAATCATGAATCATGAATTGAATCATGAATCATGAATCATGAATCATAAATCGAATCATGAATCATGAATTGAATCATGAATCGAATCATGAATTGAATCATGAATCATGAATCATGAATTGAATCATGAATCATGAATCATGAATTAAATCTTGAATCATGAATTATGAATCATGAATTGAATTATGAATCATGAATCATGAATTGAATCATGAATCATGAATCATGAATTGAATCATGAATCATGAATTGAATCATGAATCATGAATTATGAATCATGAATTGAATCATAAATCATGAATTGAATCATGAATCATGAATTGAATCATGAATCATGAATTGAATCATGAATCATGAATCATGAATTGTATCATGAATTGAATCATGAATCATGAATCATGAATCGAATCATGAATCATGAATTGAATCATGAATCATGAATCATGAATTGAATCAAGAATCATGAATCATGAATTGAATCATGAATCATGAATTATGAATCATGAATTCAATCATGAATCATGAATTGAATCATGAATCATGAATTGAATCATGAATCATGAATCATGAATTATGAATCATGAATTCAATCATGAATCATGAATTGAATCATGAATCATGAATTGAATCATGAATCATGAATCATGAATTGAATCATGAATCATGAATCATGAATTGAATCATGAATCATGAATCATGAATTGAATCATGAATCATGAATCATGAATCATGAATTGAATCATGAATCATGAATCATGAATTGAATCATGAATCATGAATTATGAATCATGAATTAAATCATGAATCATGAATCATGAATTGAATCATGAATCATGAATCATGAATTGAATCATGAATCATGAATTGAATCATGAATCATGAATCATGAATCATGAATTGAATCATGAATCATGAATCATGAATTGAATCATGAATCATGAATCATGAATTGAATCATGAATCATGAATTGAATCATAAATTGAATCATGAATCATGAATCATGAATCATAAATCGAATCATGAATCATGAATTGAATCATGAATCATGAATTGAATCATGAATCATGAATCATGAATTGAATCATGAATCATGAATCATGAATTGAATCATGAATCATGAATCATGAATTGAATCATGAATCATGAATCATGAATCATGAATTGAATCATGAATCATGAATCATGAATTGAATCATGAATCATGAATCATGAATTGAATCATGAATCATGAATTGAATCATAAATTGAATCATGAATCATGAATCATGAATCATGAATCGAATCATGAATCATGAATTGAATCATGAATCATGAATTGAATCATGAATCATGAATCATGAATTGAATCATGAATCATGAATCATGAATTGAATCATGAATCATGAATTATGAATCATGAATTGAATCATGAATCATGAATCATGAATTGAATCATGAATCATGAATCAGGAATCATGAATCATGAATTGAATCATGAATCATGAATTATGAATCATGAATTAAATCATGAATCATGAATCAGGAATCATGAATCATGAATTGAATCATGAATCAGGAATCATGAATCATGAATTGAATCATGAATCATGAATCATGAATTGAATCATGAATCATGAATGATGAATCATGAATTGAATCATGAATTGAATCATGAATCATGAATTGAATCATGAATCATGAATCGAATCATGAATCATGTATTGAATCATGAATCATGAATTGAATCATGAATCATGAATCATGAATTGAATCATGAATCATGAATCATGAATTAAATCATGAATCATGAATTATGAATCATGAATTGAATCATGAATCATGAATCATGAATTGAATCATGAATCATGAATCAGGAATCATGAATCATGAATTGAATCATGAATCATGAATTATGAATCATGAATTAAATCATGAATCATGAATTATGAATCATGAATTGAATCATGAATTATGAATTGAATCATGAATCATGAATCATGAATCATGAATCATAAATTGAATCATGAAATGAATCATGAATCATGAATTGAATCATGAATCATGAATGATGAATCATGAATTGAATCATGAATTGAATCATGAATCATGAATCATGAATTGAATCATGAATCATGAATTGAATCATGAATCATGAATCATGAATTGAATCATGAATAATGAATTGAATCATAAATCATGAATCATGAATTGAATCATGAATCATGAATCATGAATTGAATCATGAATTATGAATCATGAATTGAATCATGAATCATGAATTATGAATCATGAATTGAATCATGAATCATGAATCATGAATTGAATCATGAATCATGAATCAGGAATCATGAATCATGAATTGAATCATGAATCATGAATTATGAATCATGAATTAAATCATTAATCATGAATTATGAATCATGAATTGAATCATGAATTATGAATTGAATCATGAATCATGAATCATGAATCATGAATCATGAATTGAATCATGAATCATGAATCATGAATCATGAATTGAATCATGAATTGAATCATGAATCATGAATCATGAATTGAATCATAAATCATGAATTGAATCATGAATCATGAATCATGAATCATGAATTGAACCATGAATCATGAATTATGAATCATGAATTGAATCATGAATCATGAATTATGAATCATGAATTGAATCATGAATCATGAATCATGAATTGAATCATGAATAATGAATCATGAATCGAATCATGAATCATGAATTGAATCATGAATCATGAATCATGAATTGAATCATGAATCATGAATTATGAATCATGAATTGAATCATGAATCATGAATTGAATCATGAATCATGAATCATGAATCATGAATTGAATCATGAATCATGAATCATGAATTGAATCATGAATCATGAATCATGAATTGAATCATGAATCATGAATTATGAATCATGAATTGAATCATGAATCACGAATCATGAATTGAATCATGAATCATGAATCATGAATTGAATCATGAATCATGAATTGAATCATGAATCATGAATCATGAATTGAATCATGAATCATGAATCATGAGTCAAATCATAAATCATCAATCATGAATCATAATTCATGAATTGAATCATGAATCATGAATTGAATCATGAATCATGAATCATGAATCATAAATCGAATCATGAATCATGAATTGAATCATGAATCGAATCATGAATTGAATCATGAATCATGAATCATGAATTGAATCATGAATCATGAATCATGAATTAAATCTTGAATCATGAATTATGAATCATGAATTGAATTATGAATCATGAATCATGAATTGAATCATGAATCATGAATCATGAATTGAATCATGAATCATGAATTGAATCATGAATCATGAATTATGAATCATGAATTGAATCATAAATCATGAATTGAATCATGAATCATGAATTGAATCATGAATCATGAATTGAATCATGAATCATGAATCATGAATTGTATCATGAATTGAATCATGAATCATGAATCATGAATCGAATCATGAATCATGAATTGAATCATGAATCATGAATCATGAATTGAATCAAGAATCATGAATCATGAATTGAATCATGAATCATGAATTATGAATCATGAATTCAATCATGAATCATGAATTGAATCATGAATCATGAATTGAATCATGAATCATGAATCATGAATTATGAATCATGAATTCAATCATGAATCATGAATTGAATCATGAATCATGAATTGAATCATGAATCATGAATCATGAATTGAATCATGAATCATGAATCATGAATTGAATCATGAATCATGAATCATGAATTGAATCATGAATCATGAATCATGAATCATGAATTGAATCATGAATCATGAATCATGAATTGAGTCATGAATCATGAATTATGAATCATGAATTAAATCATGAATCATGAATCATGAATTGAATCATGAATCATGAATCATGAATTGAATCATGAATCATGAATTGAATCATGAATCATGAATCATGAATCATGAATTGAATCATGAATCATGAATCATGAATTGAATCATGAATCATGAATCATGAATTGAATCATGAATCATGAATTGAATCATAAATTGAATCATGAATCATGAATCATGAATCATGAATCGAATCATGAATCATGAATTGAATCATGAATCATGAATTGAATCATGAATCATGAATCATGAATTGAATCATGAATCATGAATCATGAATTGAATCATGAATCATGAATCATGAATTGAATCATGAATCATGAATCATGAATCATGAATTGAATCATGAATCATGAATCATGAATTGAATCATGAATCATGAATCATGAATTGAATCATGAATCATGAATTGAATCATAAATTGAATCATGAATCATGAATCATGAATCATGAATCGAATCATGAATCATGAATTGAATCATGAATCATGAATTGAATCATGAATCATGAATCATGAATTGAATCATGAATTATGAATCATGAATTGAATCATGAATCATGAATTATGAATCATGAATTGAATCATGAATCATGAATTATGAATCATGAATTGAATCATAAATCATGAATTGAATCATGAATCATGAATTGAATCATGAATCATGAATTGAATCATGAATCATGAATCATGAATTGTATCATGAATTGAATCATGAATCATGAATCATGAATTGAATCATGAATTGAATCATGAATCATGAATTATGAATCATGAATTGAATCATGAATCATGAATTATGAATCATGAATTGAATCATAAATCATGAATTGAATCATGAATCATGAATTGAATCATGAATCATGAATTGAATCATGAATCATGAATCATGAATTGTATCATGAATTGAATCATGAATCATGAATCATGAATTGAATCATGAATCATGAATCATGAATTAAATCTTGAATCATGAATTATGAATCATGAATTGAATTATGAATCATGAATCATGAATTGAATCATGAATCATGAATCATGAATTGAATCATGAATCATGAATTGAATCATGAATCATGAATTATGAATCATGAATTGAATCATAAATCATGAATTGAATCATGAATCATGAATTGAATCATGAATCATGAATTGAATCATGAATCATGAATCATGAATTGTATCATGAATTGAATCATGAATCATGAATCATGAATCGAATCATGAATCATGAATTGAATCATGAATCATGAATCATGAATTGAATCATGAATCATGAATTGAATCATGAATCATGAATTATGAATCATGAATTCAATCATGAATCATGAATTGAATCATGAATCATGAATTGAATCATGAATCATGAATCATGAATTGAATCATGAATCATGAATCATGAATTGAATCATGAATCATGAATCATGAATTGAATCATGAATCATGAATCATGAATTGAATCATGAATCATGAATCATGAATTGAATCATGAATCATGAATTATGAATCATGAATTAAATCATGAATCATGAATCATGAATTGAATCATGAATCATGAATTGAATCATGAATCATGAATCATGAATTGAATCATGAATCATGAATCATGAATCATGAATTGAATCATGAATCATGAATCATGAATTGAATCATGAATCATGAATCATGAATCATGAATTGAATCATGAATCATGAATTGAATCATAAATTGAATCATGAATCATGAATCATGAATCGAATCATGAATCATGAATTGAATCATGAATCATGAATTGAATCATGAATCATGAATCATGAATTGAATCATGAATCATGAATTGAATCATGAATCATGAATTGAATCATGAATCATGAATTGACTCATGAATCATGAATCATGAATTGTATCATGAATTGAATCATGAATCATGAATCATGAATTGAATCATGAATTGAATCATGAATCATGAATTATGAATCATGAATTGAATCATGAATCATGAATTATGAATCATGAATTGAATCATAAATCATGAATTGAATCATGAATCATGAATTGAATCATGAATCATGAATTGAATCATGAATCATGAATCATGAATTGTATCATGAATTGAATCATGAATCATGAATCATGAATTGAATCATGAATCATGAATCATGAATTAAATCTTGAATCATGAATTATGAATCATGAATTGAATTATGAATCATGAATCATGAATTGAATCATGAATCATGAATCATGAATTGAATCATGAATCATGAATTGAATCATGAATCATGAATTATGAATCATGAATTGAATCATAAATCATGAATTGAATCATGAATCATGAATTGAATCATGAATCATGAATTGAATCATGAATCATGAATTGAATCATGAATCATGAATCATGAATTGTATCATGAATTGAATCATGAATCATGAATCATGAATCGAATCATGAATCATGAATTGAATCATGAATCATGAATCATGAATTGAATCATGAATCATGAATCATGAATTGAATCATGAATCATGAATTATGAATCATGAATTCAATCATGAATCATGAATTGAATCATGAATCATGAATTGAATCATGAATCATGAATCATGAATTGAATCATGAATCATGAATCATGAATTGAATCATGAATCATGAATCATGAATTGAATCATGAATCATGAATCATGAATCATGAATTGAATCATGAATCATGAATCATGAATTGAATCATGAATCATGAATTATGAATCATGAATTAAATCATGAATCATGAATCATGAATTGAATCATGAATCATGAATTGAATCATGAATCATGAATCATGAATTGAATCATGAATCATGAATCATGAATCATGAATTGAATCATGAATCATGAATTGAATCATGAATCATGAATCATGAATCATGAATTGAATCATGAATCATGAATTGAATCATAAATTGAATCATGAATCATGAATCATGAATCGAATCATGAATCATGAATTGAATCATGAATCATGAATTGAATCATGAATCATGAATCATGAATTGAATCATGAATCATGAATCATGAATTGAATCATGAATCATGAATCATGAATTGAATCATGAATCATGAATCATGAATCATGAATTGAATTATGAATCATGAATCATGAATTGAATCATGAATCATGAATCATGAATCATGAATTGAATCATGAATCATGAATTGAATCATAAATTGAATCATGAATCATGAATCATGAATCATGAATCGAATCATGAATCATGAATTGAATCATGAATCATGAATTGAATCATGAATCATGAATCATGAATTGAATCATGAATTATGAATCATGAATTGAATCATGAATCATGAATTATGAATCATGAATTGAATCATGAATCATGAATTATGAATCATGAATTGAATCATAAATCATGAATTGAATCATGAATCATGAATTGAATCATGAATCATGAATTGAATCATGAATCATGAATCATGAATTGTATCATGAATTGAATCATGAATCATGAATCATGAATCGAATCATGAATCATGAATTGTATCATGAATTGAATCATGAATCATGAATCATGAATTGAATCATGAATCATGAATTATGAATCATGAATTGAATCATGAATCATGAATTGAATCATGAATCATGAATTGAATCATGAATCATGAATCATGAATTGAATCATGAATCATGAATCATGAATTGAATCATGAATCATGAATTATGAATCATGAATTGAATCATGAATCATGAATCATGAATTGAATCATGAATCATGAATCAGGAATCATGAATCATGAATTGAATCATGAATCATGAATTATGAATCATGAATTAAATCATGAATCATGAATCAGGAATCATGAATCATGAATTGAATCATGAATCAGGAATCATGAATCATGAATTGAATCATGAATCATGAATTATGAATCATGAATTAAATCATGAATCATGAATCATGAATCATGAATTGAATCATGAATTATGAATTGAATCATGAATCATGAATCATGAATCATGAATTGAATCATGAAATGAATCATGAATCATGAATCATGAATTTAATCATGAATCATGAATGATGAATCATGAATTGAATCATGAATTGAATCATGAATCATGAATCATGAATTGAATCATAAATCATGAATTGAATCATGAATCATGAATCATGAATCATGAATCATGAATTATGAATCATGAATTGAATCATGAATCATGAATTATGAATCATGAATTGAATCATGAATCATGAATTGAATCATGAATCATGAATGATGAATTGAATCATGAATCATGAATTGAATCATGAATCATGAATCATGAATTGAATCATGAATCATGAATCATGAATTAAATCATGAATCATGAATTATGAATCATGAATTGAATCATGAATCATGAATCATGAATTGAATCATGAATCATGAATCAGGAATCATGAATCATGAATTATGAATCATGAATTAAATCATGAATCATGAATTATGAATCATGAATTGAATCATGAATTATGAATTGAATCATGAATCATGAATCATGAATCATGAATCATGAATCATAAATTGAATCATGAAATGAATCATGAATCATGAATTGAATCATGAATCATGAATGATGAATCATGAATTGAATCATGAATTGAATCATGAATCATGAATCATGAATTAAATCATGAATCATGAATCGAATCATGAATCATGAATCATGAATCATAAATCGAATCATGAATCATGAATTGAATCATGAATTGAATCATGAATTGAATCATGAATCATGAATTGAATCATGAATCATGAATCATGAATTAAATCTTGAATCATGAATTATGAATCATGAATTGAATTATGAATCATGAATCATGAATTGAATCATGAATCATGAATCATGAATCATGAATTGAATCATGAATCATGAATCATGAATCATGAATTGAATCATGAATCATGAATCATGAATCATGAATTGAATCATGAATCATGAATTATGAATCATGAATTGAATCATGAATCATGAATTTAATCATGAATCATGAATTGAATCATGAATCATGAATTATGAATCATGAATTGAATCATGAATCATGAATCATGAATTGAATCATGAATCATGAATCATGAATTGAATCATGAATCATGAATCATGAATCATGAATTGAATCATGAATCATGAATCATGAGTCAAATCATAAATCATCAATCATGAATCATAATTCATGAATTGAATCATGAATCATGAATTGAATCATGAATCATGAATCATGAATCATGAATCATAAATCGAATCATGAATCATGAATTGAATCATGAATCATGAATCATGAATTGAATCATGAATCATGAATCATGAATTGAATCATGAATCATGAATCATGAATTAAATCTTGAATCATGAATTATGAATTATGAATTGAATTATGAATCATGAATCATGAATTGAATCATGAATCATGAATTGAATCATGAATCATGAATCATGAATTGAATCATGAATCATGAATCATGAATCATGAATTGAATCATGAATCATGAATTATGAATCATGAATTGAATCATGAATCATGAATTGAATCATGAATCATGAATTGAATCATGAATCATGAATTGAATCATGAATCATGAATTATGAATCATGAATTGAATCATGAATCATGAATCATGAATTGAATCATGAATCATGAATCATGAATTGAATCATGAATCATGAATCATGGATCATGAATTGAATCATGAATCATGAATCATGAATTGAATCATGAATCATGAATTATGAATCATGAATTAAATCATGAATCATGAATCATGAATTGAATCATGAATCATGATTTGAATCATGAATCATGAATCATGAATTGAATCATGAATCATGAATCATGAATCATGAATTGAATCATGAATCATGAATTGAATCATGAATCATGAATCTTGAATCATGAATTGAATCATGAATCATGAATTGAATCATGAATTGAATCATGAATCATGAATCATGAATCGAATCATGAATCATGAATTGAATCATGAATTATGAATTGAATCATGAATTATGAATCATGAATTGAATTATGAATCATGAATTATGAATCATGAATTGAATCATGAATCATGAATTATGAATCATGAATTGAATCATAAATCATGAATTGAATCATGAATCATGAATTGAATCATGAATCATGAATTGAATCATGAATCATGAATCATGAATTGAATCATGAATTGAATCATGAATCATGAATCATGAATCATGAATCGAATCATGAATCATGAATTGAATCATGAATCATGAATCATGAATTGAATCATGAATCATGAATTATGAATCATGAATTAAATCATGAATCATGAATCAGGAATCATGAATCATGAATTGAATCATGAATCAGGAATCATGAATCATGAATTGAATCATGAATCATGAATTATGAATCATGAATTAAATCATGAATCATGAATCATGAATCATGAATTGAATCATGAATTATGAATTGAATCATGAATCATGAATCATGAATCATGAATTGAATCATGAAATGAATCATGAATCATGAATCATGAATTTAATCATGAATCATGAATGATGAATCATGAATTGAATCATGAATTGAATCATGAATCATGAATCATGAATTGAATCATAAATCATGAATTGAATCATGAATCATGAATCATGAATCATGAATCATGAATTATGAATCATGAATTGAATCATGAATCATGAATTATGAATCATGAATTGAATCATGAATCATGAATTGAATCATGAATCATGAATGATGAATTGAATCATGAATCATGAATTGAATCATGAATCATGAATCATGAATTGAATCATGAATCATGAATCATGAATTAAATCATGAATCATGAATTATGAATCATGAATTGAATCATGAATCATGAATCATGAATTGAATCATGAATCATGAATCAGGAATCATGAATCATGAATTTTGAATCATGAATTAAATCATGAATCATGAATTATGAATCATGAATTGAATCATGAATTATGAATTGAATCATGAATCATGAATCATGAATCATGAATCATGAATCATAAATTGAATCATGAAATGAATCATGAATCATGAATTGAATCATGAATCATGAATGATGAATCATGAATTGAATCATGAATTGAATCATGAATCATGAATCATGAATTAAATCATGAATCATGAATCGAATCATGAATCATGAATCATGAATCATAAATCGAATCATGAATCATGAATTGAATCATGAATTGAATCATGAATTGAATCATGAATCATGAATTGAATCATGAATCATGAATCATGAATTAAATCTTGAATCATGAATTATGAATCATGAATTGAATTATGAATCATGAATCATGAATTGAATCATGAATCATGAATCATGAATCATGAATTGAATCATGAATCATGAATCATGAATCATGAATTGAATCATGAATCATGAATCATGAATCATGAATTGAATCATGAATCATGAATTATGAATCATGAATTGAATCATGAATCATGAATTTAATCATGAATCATGAATTGAATCATGAATCATGAATTATGAATCATGAATTGAATCATGAATCATGAATCATGAATTGAATCATGAATCATGAATCATGAATTGAATCATGAATCATGAATCATGAATCATGAATTGAATCATGAATCATGAATCATGAGTCAAATCATAAATCATCAATCATGAATCATAATTCATGAATTGAATCATGAATCATGAATTGAATCATGAATCATGAATCATGAATCATAAATCGAATCATGAATCATGAATTGAATCATGAATCATGAATCATGAATTGAATCATGAATCATGAATCATGAATTGAATCATGAATCATGAATCATGAATTAAATCTTGAATCATGAATTATGAATCATGAATTGAATTATGAATCATGAATCATGAATTGAATCATGAATCATGAATTGAATCATGAATCATGAATCATGAATCATGAATTGAATCATGAATCATGAATTATGAATCATGAATTGAATCATGAATCATGAATTGAATCATGAATCATGAATTGAATCATGAATCATGAATTGAATCATGAATCATGAATTATGAATCATGAATTGAATCATGAATCATGAATCATGAATTGAATCATGAATCATGAATCATGAATTGAATCATGAATCATGAATCATGGATCATGAATTGAATCATGAATCATGAATCATGAATTGAATCATGAATCATGAATTATGAATCATGAATTAAATCATGAATCATGAATCATGAATTGAATCATGAATCATGATTTGAATCATGAATCATGAATCATGAATTGAATCATGAATCATGAATCATGAATCATGAATTGAATCATGAATCATGAATTGAATCATGAATCATGAATCTTGAATCATGAATTGAATCATGAATCATGAATTGAATCATGAATTGAATCATGAATCATGAATCATGAATCGAATCATGAATCATGAATTGAATCATGAATCATGAATTGAATCATGAATTATGAATCATGAATTGAATTATGAATCATGAATTATGAATCATGAATTGAATCATGAATCATGAATTATGAATCATGAATTGAATCATAAATCATGAATTGAATCATGAATCATGAATTGAATCATGAATCATGAATTGAATCATGAATCATGAATCATGAATTGAATCATGAATTGAATCATGAATCATGAATCATGAATCATGAATCGAATCATGAATCATGAATTGAATCATGAATCATGAATCATGAATTGAATCATGAATCATGAATCATGAATTGAATCATGAATCATGAATTATGAATCATGAATTGAATCATGAATCATGAATTGAATCATGAATCATGAATCATGAATTGAATCATAAATCATGAATTGAACCATGAATCATGAATCATGAATTGAATCATGAATCATGAATCGAATCATGAATCATGAATTGAATCATGAATCATGAATCATGAATTGAATCATGAATCATGAATCATGAATTGAATCATGAATCATGAATCATGAATTAAATCATGAATCATGAATTATGAATCATGAATTGAATCATGAATCATGAATCATGAATTGAATCATGAATCATGAATCATGAATTGAATCATGAATCATGAATCATGAGTCAAATCATAAATCATCAATCATGAATCATAATTCATGAATTGAATCATGAATCATGAATTGAATCATGAATCATGAATCATGAATCATAAATCGAATCATGAATCATGAATTGAATCATGAATCGAATCATGAATTGAATCATGAATCATGAATCATGAATTGAATCATGAATCATGAATCATGAATTAAATCTTGAATCATGAATTATGAATCATGAATTGAATTATGAATCATGAATCATGAATTGAATCATGAATCATGAATCATGAATCATGAATTGAATCATGAATCATGAATCATGAATTGAATCATGAATCATGAATCATGAATCATGAATTGAATCATGAATCATGAATTATGAATCATGAATTGAATCATGAATCATGAATTGAATCATGAATCATGAATTGAATCATGAATCATGAATTGAATCATGAATCATGAATTATGAATCATGAATTGAATCATGAATCATGAATCATGAATTGAATCATGAATCATGAATCATGAATTGAATCATGAATCATGAATCATGAATCATGAATTGAATCATGAATCATGAATCATGAGTCAAATCATAAATCATCAATCATGAATCATAATTCATGAATTTAATCATGAATCATGAATTGAATCATGAATCATGAATCATGAATCATGAATCATAAATCGAATCATGAATCATGAATTGAATCATGAATCGAATCATGAATTGAATCATGAATCATGAATCATGAATTGAATCATGAATCATGAATCATGAATTAAATCTTGAATCATGAATTATGAATCATGAATTGAATTATGAATCATGAATCATGAATTGAATCATGAATCATGAATCATGAATTGAATCATGAATCATGAATCATGAATTGAATCATGAATCATGAATCATGAATCATGAATTGAATCATGAATCATGAATTATGAATCATGAATTGAATCATGAATCATGAATTGAATCATGAATCATGAATTGAATCATGAATCATGAATTGAATCATGAATCATGAATCATGAATCATGAATTGAATCATGAATCATGAATTGAATCATGAATCATGAATCATGAATTGAATCATGAATCATGAATCATGGATCATGAATTGAATCATGAATCATGAATCATGAATTGAATCATGAATCATGAATCATGAATTGAATCATGAATCATGAATCATGAATTGAATCATGAATCATGAATCATGAATCATGAATTGAATCATGAATCATGAATCTTGAATCATGAATTGAATCATGAATCATGAATTGAATCATGAATTGAATCATGAATCATGAATCATGAATCGAATCATGAATCATGAATTGAATCATGAATCATGAATTGAATCATGAATCATGAATCATGAATTGAATCATGAATTATGAATCATGAATTGAATTATGAATCATGAATTATGAATCATGAATTGAATCATGAATCATGAATTATGAATCATGAATTGAATCATAAATCATGAATTGAATCATGAATCATGAATTGAATCATGAATCATGAATTGAATCATGAATCATGAATCATGAATTGAATCATGAATTGAATCATGAATCATGAATCATGAATCATGAATCGAATCATGAATCATGAATTGAATCATGAATCATGAATCATGAATTGAATCATGAATCATGAATCATGAATTGAATCATGAATCATGAATTATGAATCATGAATTGAATCATGAATCATGAATTGAATCATGAATCATGAATCATGAATTGAATCATGAATCATGAATCATGAATTGAATCATGAATCATGAATTATGAATCATGAATTGAATCATGAATCATGAATCATGAATTGAATCATGAATCATGAATCAGGAATCATGAATCATGAATTGAATCATGAATCATGAATTATGAATCATGAATTAAATCATGAATCATGAATCAGGAATCATGAATCATGAATTGAATTATGAATCAGGAATCATGAATCATGAATTGAATCATGAATCATGAATTATGAATCATGAATTAAATCATGAATCATGAATCATGAATCATGAATCATGAATTGAATCATGAATTATGAATTGAATCATGAATCATGAATCATGAATCATGAATCATGCATTGAATCATGAAATGAATCATGAATCATGAATCATGAATTTAATCATGAATCATGAATGATGAATGATGAATTGAATCATGAATTGAATCATGAATCATGAATCATGAATTGAATCATAAATCATGAATTGAATCATGAATCATGAATTATGAATCATGAATTGAATCATGAATAATGAATTATGAATCATGAATTGAATCATGAATCATGAATTGAATCATGAATCATGAATCGAATCATGAATCATGAATTGAATCATGAATCATGAATTGAATCATGAATCATGAATCATGAATTGAATCATGAATCATGAATCATGAATTAAATCATGAATCATGAATCAGGAATCATGAATTGAATCATGAATCATGAATCATGAATTGAATCATGAATCATGAATCAGGAATCATGAATCATGAATTGAATCATGAAATGAATCATGAATCATGAATTGAATCATGAATCATGAATTATGAATCATGAATTGAATCATGAATTATGAATTGAATCATGAATCATGAATCATGAAACATGAATCATAAATTGAATCATGAAATGAATCATGAATCATGAATTGAATCATGAATCATGAATCATGAATTGAATCATAAATCATGAATCGAATCATGAATCATGAATCATGAATCATGAATTGAATCATGAATAATGAATTGAATCATAAATCATGAATCATGAATTGAATCATGAATCATGAATCATGAATTGAATCATGAATTATGAATCATGAATTGAATCATGAATCATGAATTATGAATCATGAATTGAATCATGAATCATGAATCATGAATTTAATCATGAATCATGAATTTAATCATGAATCATGAATCAGGAATCATGAATCATGAATTGAATCATGAATCATGAATTATGAATCATGAATTAAATCATGAATCATGAATTATGAATCATGAATTGAATCATGAATTATGAATTGAATCATGAATCATGAATCATGAATCATGAATCATGAATCATGAATCATGAATTATGAATCATGAATCATGAATTGAATCATGAATCATGAATGATGAATCATGAATTGAATCATGAATTGAATCATGAATCATGAATCATGAATTGAATCATAAATCATGAATTGAATCATGAATCATGAATCATGAATTAAACCATGAATCATGAATTATGAATCATGAATTGAATCATGAATCATGAATTATGAATCATGAATTGAATCATGAATCATGAATCATGAATTGAATCATGAATAATGAATCATGAATTGAATCATGAATCATGAATTGAATCATGAATCATGAATTGAATCATGAATCATGAATCATGAATTGAATCATGAATCATGAATTATGAATCATGAATTGAATCATGAATCATGAATTGAATCATGAATCATGAATCATGAATCATGAATTGAATCATGAATCATGAATCATGAATTGAATCATGAATCATGAATCATGAATCATGAATTGAATCATGAATCATGAATCATGAATTGAATCATGAATCATGAATCATGAATTAAATCATGAATCATGAATTATGAATCATGAATTGAATCATGAATCATGAATCATGAATAGAATCATGAATCATGAATCATGAATTGAATCATGAATCATGAATCATGAGTCAAATCATAAATCATCAATCATGAATCATAATTCATGAATTGAATCATGAATCATGAATTGAATCATGAATCATGAATCATGAATCATAAATCATAAATCGAATCAGGAATCATGAATTGAATCATGAATTGAATCATGAATTGAATCATGAATCATGAATTGAATCATTAATCATGAATCATGAATTAAATCTTGAATCATGAATTATGAATCATGAATTGAATTATGAATCATGAATCATGAATTGAATCATGAATCATGAATCATGAATCATGAATTGAATCATGAATCATGAATCATGAATCATGAATTGAATCATGAATCATGAATCATGAATTGAATCATGAATCATGAATTATGAATCATGAATTGAATCATGAATCATGAATTGAATCATGAATCATGAATTGAATCATGAATCATGAATTATAAATCATGAATTGAATCATGAATCATGAATCATGAATTGAATCATGAATCATGAATCATGAATTGAATCATGAATCATGAATCATGAATTGAATCATGAATCATGAATCATGAATTGAATCATGAATCATGAATTATGAATCATGAATTAAATCATGAATCATGAATCATGAATTGAATCATGAATCATGAATCATGAATTGAATCATGAATCATGAATTGAATCATGAATCATGAATCATGAATCATGAATTGAATCATGAATCATGAATCATGAATTGAATCATGAATCATGAATCATGAATCATGAAATGAATCATGAATCATGAATTGAATCATGAATTGAATCATGAATCATGAATCATGAATCATGAATCGAATCATGAATCATGAATTGAATCATGAATCATGAATTGAATCATGAATCATGAATTGAATCATGAATCATGAATCATGAATTGAATCATGAATTATGAATCATGAATTGAATCATGAATCATGAATTATGAATCATGAATTGAATCATGAATCATGAATTATGAATCATGAATTGAATCATAAATCATGAATTGAATCATGAATCATGAATTGAATCATGAATCATGAATTGAATCATGAATCATGAATCATGAATTGAATCATGAATTGAATCATGAATCATGAATCATGAATCATGAATTGAATCATGAATCATGAATTGAATCATGAATCATGAATCATGAATTGAATCATGAATCATGAATCATGAATTGAATCATGAATCATGAATTATGAATCATGAATTGAATCATGAATCATGAATCATGAATTGAATCATGAATCATGAATCAGGAATCATGAATCATGAATTGAATCATGAATCATGAATTATGAATCATGAATTAAATCATGAATCATGAATCAGGAATCATGAATCATGAATTGAATCATGAATCAGGAATCATGAATCATGAATTGAATCATGAATCATGAATTGAATCATGAATCATGAATCATGAATTGAATCATGAATCATGAATCATGAATTGAATCATGAATCATGAATTATGAATCATGAATTGAATCATGAATCATGAATCATGAATTGAATCATGAATCATGAATCAGGAATCATGAATTGAATCATGAATCATGAATTATGAATCATGAATTAAATCATGAATCATGAATCAGGAATCATGAATCATGAATTGATTTATGAATCAGGAATCATGAATCATGAATTGAATCATGAATCATGAATTATGAATCATGAATTAAATCATGAATCATGAATCATGAATCATGAATCATGAATTGAATCATGAATTATGAATTGAATCATGAATCATGAATCATGAATCATGAATCATGCATTGAATCATGAAATGAATCATGAATCATGAATCATGAATTTAATCATGAATCATGAATGATGAATGATGAATTGAATCATGAATTGAATCATGAATCATGAATCATGAATTGAATCATAAATCATGAATTGAATCATGAATCATGAATTATGAATCATGAATTGAATCATGAATAATGAATTATGAATCATGAATTGAATCATGAATCATGAATTGAATCATGAATCATGAATCGAATCATGAATCATGAATTGAATCATGAATCATGAATTGAATCATGAATCATGAATCATGAATTGAATCATGAATCATGAATCATGAATTAAATCATGAATCATGAATCAGGAATCATGAATTGAATCATGAATCATGAATCATGAATTGAATCATGAATCATGAATCAGGAATCATGAATCATGAATTGAATCATGAAATGAATCATGAATCATGAATTGAATCATGAATCATGAATTATGAATCATGAATTGAATCATGAATTATGAATTGAATCATGAATCATGAATCATGAAACATGAATCATAAATTGAATCATGAAATGAATCATGAATCATGAATTGAATCATGAATCATGAATGATGAATCATGAATTGAATCATGAATTGAATCATGAATCATGAATCATGAATTGAATCATAAATCATGAATCGAATCATGAATCATGAATCATGAATCATGAATTGAATCATGAATAATGAATTGAATCATAAATCATGAATCATGAATTGAATCATGAATCATGAATCATGAATTGAATCATGAATTATGAATCATGAATTGAATCATGAATCATGAATTATGAATCATGAATTGAATCATGAATCATGAATCATGAATTTAATCATGAATCATGAATCAGGAATCATGAATCATGAATTGAATCATGAATCATGAATTATGAATCATGAATTAAATCATGAATCATGAATTATGAATCATGAATTGAATCATGAATTATGAATTGAATCATGAATCATGAATCATGAATCATGAATCATGAATCATGAATCATGAATTATGAATCATGAATCATGAATTGAATCATGAATCATGAATGATGAATCATGAATTGAATCATGAATTGAATCATGAATCATGAATCATGAATTGAATCATAAATCATGAATTGAATCATGAATCATGAATCATGAATTAAACCATGAATCATGAATTATGAATCATGAATTGAATCATGAATCATGAATTATGAATCATGAATTGAATCATGAATCATGAATCATGAATTGAATCATGAATAATGAATCATGAATTGAATCATGAATCATGAATTGAATCATGAATCATGAATTGAATCATGAATCATGAATCATGAATTGAATCATGAATCATGAATTATGAATCATGAATTGAATCATGAATCATGAATTGAATCATGAATCATGAATCATGAATCATGAATTGAATCATGAATCATGAATCATGAATTGAATCATGAATCATGAATCATGAATCATGAATTGAATCATGAATCATGAATCATGAATTGAATCATGAATCATGAATCATGAATTAAATCATGAATCATGAATTATGAATCATGAATTGAATCATGAATCATGAATCATGAATAGAATCATGAATCATGAATCATGAATTGAATCATGAATCATGAATCATGAGTCAAATCATAAATCATCAATCATGAATCATAATTCATGAATTGAATCATGAATCATGAATTGAATCATGAATCATGAATCATGAATCATGAATCATAATTCGAATCAGGAATCATGAATTGAATCATGAATTGAATCATGAATTGAATCATGAATCATGAATTGAATCATTAATCATGAATCATGAATTAAATCTTGAATCATGAATTATGAATCATGAATTGAATTATGAATCATGAATCATGAATTGAATCATGAATCATGAATCATGAATCATGAATTGAATCATGAATCATGAATCATGAATCATGAATCATGAATCATGAATCATGAATTGAATCATGAATCATGAATTATGAATCATGAATTGAATCATGAATCATGAATTGAATCATGAATCATGAATTGAATCATGAATCATGAATTATAAATCATGAATTGAATCATGAATCATGAATCATGAATTGAATCATGAATCATGAATCATGAATTGAATCATGAATCATGAATCATGAATTGAATCATGAATCATGAATCATGAATTGAATCATGAATCATGAATTATGAATCATGAATTAAATCATGAATCATGAATCATGAATTGAATCATGAATCATGAATCATGAATTGAATCATGAATCATGAATTGAATCATGAATCATGAATCATGAATCATGAATTGAATCATGAATCATGAATCATGAATTGAATCATGAATCATGAATCATGAATCATGAAATGAATCATGAATCATGAATTGAATCATGAATTGAATCATGAATCATGAATCATGAATCATGAATCGAATCATGAATCATGAATTGAATCATGAATCATGAATTGAATCATGAATCATGAATTGAATCATGAATCATGAATCATGAATTGAATCATGAATTATGAATCATGAATTGAATCATGAATCATGAATTATGAATCATGAATTGAATCATGAATCATGAATTATGAATCATGAATTGAATCATAAATCATGAATTGAATCATGAATCATGAATTGAATCATGAATCATGAATTGAATCATGAATCATGAATCATGAATTGAATCATGAATTGAATCATGAATCATGAATCATGAATCATGAATTGAATCATGAATCATGAATTGAATCATGAATCATGAATCATGAATTGAATCATGAATCATGAATCATGAATTGAATCATGAATCATGAATTATGAATCATGAATTGAATCATGAATCATGAATCATGAATTGAATCATGAATCATGAATCAGGAATCAGGAATCATGAATTGAATCATGAATCATGAATTATGAATCATGAATTAAATCATGAATCATGAATCAGGAATCATGAATCATGAATTGAATCATGAATCAGGAATCATGAATCATGAATTGAATCATGAATCATGAATCATGAATTGAATCATGAATCATGAATGATGAATCATGAATTGAATCATGAATTGAATCATGAATCATGAATTGAATCATGAATCATGAATCGAATCATGAATCATGTATTGAATCATGAATTATGAATTGAATCATGAATCATGAATCATGAATTAAATCATGAATCATGAATTATGAATCATGAATTGAATCATGAATCATGAATCATGAATCAGGAATCATGAATCATGAATTGAATCATGAATCATGAATTATGAATCATGAATTAAATCATGAATCATGAATTATGAATCATGAATTGAATCATGAATTATGAATTGAATCATGAATCATGAATCATGAATCATAAATTGAATCATGAAATGAATCATGAATCATGAATTGAATCATGAATCATGAATGATGAATCATGAATTGAATCATGAATTGAATCATGAATCATGAATCATGAATTGAATCATGAATCATGAATCGAATCATGAATCATGAATCATGAATTGAATCATGAATCATGAATCATGAATCATGAATTGAATCATGAATAATGAATTGAATCATAAATCATGAATCATGAATTGAATCATGAATCATGAATCATGAATTGAATCATGAATTATGAATCATGAATTGAATCATGAATCATGAATTATGAATCATGAATTGAATCATGAATCATGAATCATGAATTGAATCATGAATCATGAATCAGGAATCATGAATCATGAATTGAATCATGAATCATGAATTATGAATCATGAATTAAATCATTAATCATGAATTATGAATCATGAATTGAATCATGAATTATGAATTGAATCATGAATCATGAATCATGAATCATGAATCATGAATCATGAATCATGAATTGAATCATGAATCATGAATGATGAATCATGAATTGAATCATGAATTGATTCATGAATCATGAATCATGAATTGAATCATAAATCATGAATTGAATCATGAATCATGAATCATGAATCATGAATTGAACCATGAATCATGAATTATGAATCATGAATTGAATCATGAATCATGAATTATGAATCATGAATTGAATCATGAATCATGAATCATGAATTGAATCATGAATAATGAATCATGAATCGAATCATGAATCATGAATTGAATCATGAATCATGAATCATGAATTGAATCATGAATCATGAATTATGAATCATGAATTGAATCATGAATCATGAATTGAATCATGAATCATGAATCATGAATTGAATCATAAATCATGAATCATGAATCATGAATTGAATCATGAATTATGAATCATGAATTGAATCATGAATCACGAATCATGAATTGAATCATGAATCATGAATTGAATCATGAATCATGAATTGAATCATGAATCATGAATCATGAATTGAATCATGAATCATGAATCATGAGTCAAATCATAAATCATCAATCATGAATCATAATTCATGAATTGAATCATGAATCATGAATTGAATCATGAATCATGAATCATGAATCATGAATCATAAATCGAATCATGAATCATGAATTGAATCATGAATCGAATCATGAATTGAATCATGAATCATGAATCATGAATTGAATCATGAATCATGAATCATGAATTAAATCTTGAATCATGAATTATGAATCATGAATTGAATTATGAATCATGAATCATGAATTGAATCATGAATCATGAATCATGAATTGAATCATGAATCATGAATTGAATCATGAATCATGAATTATGAATCATGAATTGAATCATAAATCATGAATTGAATCATGAATCATGAATTGAATCATGAATCATGAATTGAATCATGAATCATGAATCATGAATTGTATCATGAATTGAATCATGAATCATGAATCATGAATGGAATCATGAATCATGAATTGAATCATGAATCATGAATCATGAATTGAATCATGAATCATGAATCATGAATTGAATCATGAATCATGAATTATGAATCATGAATTGAATCATGAATCATGAATTGAATCATGAATCATGAATTGAATCATGAATCATGAATCATGAATTGAATCATGAATCATGAATCATGAATTGCATCATGAATCATGAATCATGAATTGAATCATGAATCATGAATCATGAATCATGAATTGAATCATGAATCATGAATCATGAATTGAATCATGAATCATGAATTATGAATCATGAATTAAATCATGAATCATGAATCATGAATTGAATCATGAATCATGAATCATGAATTGAATCATGAATCATGAATCATGAATTGAATCATGAATCATGAATCATGAATTGAATCATGAATCATGAATCATGAATCATGAATTGAATCATGAATCATGAATCATGAATTGAATCATGAATCATGAATCATGAATCATGAATTGAATCATGAATCATGAATTGAATCATAAATTGAATCATGAATCATGAATCATGAATCATGAATCGAATCATGAATCATGAATTGAATCATGAATCATGAATTGAATCATGAATCATGAATCATGAATTGAATCATGAATTATGAATCATGAATTGAATCATGAATCATGAATTATGAATCATGAATTGAATCATGAATCATGAATTATGAATCATGAATTGAATCATAAATCATGAATTGAATCATGAATCATGAATTGAATCATGAATCATGAATTGAATCATGAATCATGAATCATGAATTGTATCATGAATTGAATCATGAATCATGAATCATGAATCGAATCATGAATCATGAATTGAATCATGAATCATGAATCATGAATTGAATCATGAATCATGAATCATGAATTGAATCATGAATCATGAATTATGAATCATGAATTGAATCATGAATCATGAATTGAATCATGAATCATGAATTGAATCATGAATCATGAATCATGAATTGAATCATGAATCATGAATCATGAATTGAATCATGAATCATGAATTATGAATCATGAATTGAATCATGAATCATGAATCATGAATTGAATCATGAATCATGAATCAGGAATCATGAATCATGAATTGAATCATCAATCATGAATTATGAATCATGAATTAAATCATGAATCATGAATCAGGAATCATGAATCATGAATTGAATCATGAATCAGGAATCATGAATCATGAATTGAATCATGAATCATAATTTATGAATCATGAATTAAATCATGAATCATGTATCATGAATCATGAATTGAATCATGAATTATGAATTGAATCATGAATCATGAATCATGAATCATGAATCATGAATTGAATCATGAAATGAATCATGAATCATGAATCATGAATTTAATCATGAATCATGAATGATGAATCATGAATTGAATCATGAATTGAATCATGAATCATGAATCATGAATTGAATCATAAATCATGAATTGAATCATGAATCATGAATCATGAATTATGAATCATGAATTGAATCATGAATCATGAATTATGAATCATGAATTGAATCATGAATCATGAATTGAATCATGAATCATGAATCGAATCATGAATGATGAATTGAATCATGAATCATGAATTGAATCATGAATCATGAATCATGAATTGAATCATGAATCATGAATCATGAATTAAATCATGAATCATGAATTATGAATCATGAATTGAATCATGAATCATGAATCATGAATTGAATCATGAATCATGAATGATGAATCATGAATTGAATCATGAATTGAATCATGAATCATGAATCATGAATTGAATCATAAATCATGAATTGAATCATGAATCATGAATCATGAATTATGAATCATGAATTGAATCATGAATCATGAATTATGAATCATGAATTGAATCATGAATCATGAATTGAATCATGAATCATGAATCGAATCATGAATGATGAATTGAATCATGAATCATGAATTGAATCATGAATCATGAATCATGAATTGAATCATGAATCATGAATCATGAATTAAATCATGAATCATGAATCATGAATTGAATCATGAATCATGAATCGAATCATGAATGATGAATTGAATCATGAATCATGAATTGAATCATGAATCATGAATCATGAATTAAATCATGAATCATGAATCATGAATCATGAATTGAATCATGAATTATGAATTGAATCATGAATCATGAATCATGAATCATGAATCATGAATTGAATCATGAAATGAATCATGAATCATGAATCATGAATTTAATCATGAATCATGAATGATGAATCATGAATTGAATCATGAATTGAATCATGAATCATGAATCATGAATTGAATCATAAATCATGAATTGAATCATGAATCATGAATCATGAATTATGAATCATGAATTGAATCATGAATCATGAATTAAATCATGAATCATGAATTATGAATCATGAATTGAATCATGAATCATGAATTGAAACATGAATCATGAATCATGAATTGAATCATGAATCATGAATCATGAATTAAGAATCGATTCATGAATCATGAATTGAATAATGAGTTGAATCATGAATCATAAATTGAATCATGAATCATGAAATAAATCATGAATTGAATCATGAATTTAATCATGATTCATGAATCATGAATTGAATCATGAATCATGAATCATGAATCATGAATCATGAATTCAATCATGAATCATGATTTAAATCAGGAATCAAATCATGAATCATGAATTCAATCATGATTTTAATTATGAATCTTGAATCATGAATTAAATCATGAATCCTGAATCATAAATCATGAATCATGAATTGAATTATGAATTGAATCATGAATCATGAATTGAATCATGAATCATGAATCATGAATTGAATCATGAATTATGAATCATGAATTGAATCATGAATCATGAATCGAATCATGAATCATGAATCGAATCATGAATCATGAATTGTATCATGAATCGTGAATCATGAATTGAATCATGAATCATGAATCATGAATTGAATCATGAATCATGATTCATGAATCATGAATCGAATCATGAATCATGAATCATGTATCATGAATCATGAATCATGAATCGAATCATGAATCATGAATTGAATCATGAATCATGAATTATGAATCATGAATTGAATCATGAATCATGAATCATGAATTGAATCATGAATCATGAATCATGAATTGAATCATGAATTGAATCATGAATCATGAATCGAATCATGAATCATGAATTGAATCATGAATTGAATCATGAATCAAGAATCGAATCATGAATCATAAATTGAATCAAGAATCATGAATCATGAATCATAAATTGAATCATAAATCATGAATCATGAATTGAATCATGAATCATGAATCAAATCATGAATCATGAATCATGAATTGAATCATGAATTGAATCATGAATCATGAATCGAAACATGAAACATGAATTGAATCATGAATTGAATCATGAATCATGAATTGAATCATGAATCATGAATTGAATCATGAATCATGAATCATAAATCGAATCATGAATCATGAATTGAATCATGAATCATGAATCATGAATTGAATCATTAATCATGAATTGAATCATGAATTGAATCATGAATCATGAATTATAAATCATGAATTGAAACATGAATCATGAATCATGAATTGAATCATGAATCATGAATCATGAATTGAATCATGAATCATGAATCATGAATTGAATCATGAATCATGAATTGAATCATGAATCATGAATCATGAATCGAATCATGAATCGAAACATGAATCATGAATCATGAATCATGAATTGAATCATGAATCATGAATCATGAATTGAATCATGAATCATGAACCATGAATCATGAATCGAATCATGAATCATGAATTGAATCATGAATCATGAATCGAATCATGAATCATGAATTGAATCATGAATCATGAATTATAAATCATGAATTGAAACATGAATCATGAATCATGAATTGAATCATGAATCATGAATCATGAATTGAATCATGAATCATGAATCATGAATTGAATCATGAATCATGAATTGAATCATGAATCATGAATTGAATCATATATCATGAACCATGAATCATGAATCGAATCATGAATCATGAATCATGAATTGAATCATGAATCATGAATCGAATCATGAATCATGAATTGAATCATGAATCATGAATTAAATCATGAATCATGAGTCATGAATTGAATCATGAATCATGAATCATGAATCATGAATCGAATCATGAATCCTGAATCTTGAATTATGAATTAAATCATGAATCATGAATCGAATCATGAATCATGAATTAAATCATGAGTTGAATCATGAATCATAAATTGAAGCATGAATCATGAGTCATGAATTGAATCATGAATCATGAATCATAAATCATGAATCGAATCATGAATCATGAATCATGAATTGAATCATGAATCATGAATCGAATCATGAATCATGAATTGAATCATGAGTTGAATCATGAATCATAAATTGAATCATGAATCATGAATCATGAATTGAATCATGAATCATGAATCGAATCATAAATCATGAATCATGAATCATGATTCATGAATTGAATCATGAATCATGAATTAAGAATCGATTCATGAATCATGAATTGAATCATGAGTTGAATCATGAATCATAAATTGAATCATGAATCATGAAATGAATCATGAATTGAATCATGAATTGAATCATGATTCATCAATCATGAATCATGAATCATGAATCATGAATCATGAATTCAATCATGAATCATGATTTAAATCAGGAATCGAATCATGAATCATGAATTGAATCATGATTTTAATTATGAATCTTGAATCATGAATTAAATCATGAATCATGAATCATAAATCATGAATCATGAATTGAATTATGAATTGAATCATGAATCATGAATTGAATCATGAATCATGAATCATGAATTGAATCATGAATCATGATTCATGAATTGAATCATGAATCATGAATCGAATCATGAATCATGAATCGAATCATGAATCATGAATTGTATCATGAATCGTGAATCATGAATTGAATCATGAATCATGAATCATGAATTGATTCATGAATCATGAATCATGAATCGAATCATGAATCATGAATCATGAATCATGAATCGAATCATGAATCATGAATTGAATCATGAATCATGAATTATGAATCATGAATTGAATCATGAATCATGAATTGAATCATGAATCATGAATCATGAATTGAATCATGAATTGAATCATGAATCATGAATCAAATCATGAATCATGAATTGAATCATGAATTGAATCATGAATCAAGAATCGAATCATGAATCATAAATTGAATCAAGAATCATGAATCATAAATTGAATCATAAATCATGAATCATGAATTGAATCATGAATCATGAATCAAATCATGAATCATGAATCATGAATTGAATCATGAATTGAATCATGAATCATGAATCGAATCATGAAACATGAATTGAATCATGAATTGAATCATGAATCATGAATTGAATCATGAATCATGAATTGAATCATGAATCATGAATCATAAATCGAATCATGAATCATGAATTGAATCATGAATCGAATCATGAATTAAATCATTAATCATGAATTGAATCATGAATTGAATCATGAATCATGAATTATAAATCATGAATTGAAACATGAATCATGAATCATGAATTGAATCATGAATCATGAATCATGAATTGAATCATGAATCATGAATCATGAATTGAATCATGAATCATGAATTGAATCATGAATCATGAATCATGAATTGAATCATGAATCATGAATCATGAATCGAATCATGAATCGAAACATGAATCATGAATCATGAATCATGAATTGAATCATAAATCATGAATCATGAATTGAATCATGAATCATGAATTGAATCATGAATCATGAACCATGAATCATGAATCGAATCATGAATCATGAATCATGAATTGAATCATGAATCATGAATCGAATCATGAATCATGAATTGAATCATGAATCATGAATCATGAATTGAATCATGAATCATGAGTCATGAATTGAATCATGAATCATGAATCATGAATCATGAATCGAATCATGAATCATGAATCTTGAATTATTAATTAAATCATGAATCATGAATCGAATCATGAATCATGAATTAAATCATGAGTTGAATCATGAATCATAAATTGAAGCATGAATCATGAGTCATGAATTGAATCATGAATCATGAATCATAAATCATGAATCGAATCATGAATCATGAATCATGAATCATGACTCGAATCATGAATCATGAATTGAATCATGAGTTGAATCATGAATCATAAATTGAATCATGAATCATGAATCATGAATTGAATCATGAATCATGAATCGAATCATAAATCATGAATCATGAATCATGATTCATGAATTGAATCATGAATCATGAATTAAGAATCGATTCTTGAATCATGAATTGAATCATGAGTTGAATCATGAATCATAAATTGAATCATGAATCATGAAATGAATCATGAATTGAATCATGAATTGAATCATGAATCATGATTCATGAATCATGAATTGAATCATGAATCATGAATCATGAATCATGAATCATGAATCATGAATTCAATCATGAATCATGATTTAAATCAGGAATCGAATCATGAATCATGAATTGAATCATGATTTTAATTATGAATCTTGAATCATGAATTAAATCATGAATCATGAATCATAAATCATGAATCATGAATTGAATTATGAATTGAATCATGAATCATGAATTGAATCATGAATCATGAATCATGAATTGAATCATGAATCATGAATCATGAATTGAATCATGAATCATGAATCGAATCATGAATCATGAATCGAATCATGAATCATGAATTGTATCATGAATCGTGAATCATGAATTGAATCATGAATCATGAATCATGAATTGAATCATGAATCATGAATCATGAATCATGAATTGAATCATGAATCATGAATCATGAATTGAATCATGAATCATGAATCGAATCATGAATCATGAATCATGAATTGAATCATGAATCATGAATTGAATCATGAATCATGAATTGAATCATAATCATGAATCATGAATTGAATCATGAATCATGAATCATGAATTGAATCATGAATCATGAATCGAATCATGAATCATGAATCGTGAATTGAATCATGAATTGAATCATGAATCATGAATCGAATCATGAATCATGAATCATGAATCATGAATTGAATCATGAATCGAATCATGAATCATGAATTGAATCATGAATTGAATCATGAATTGAATCATTAATCATGAATTGAATCATGAATTGAATCATGAATCATGAATTATGAATCATGAATAGAATCATGAATCATGAATCGAATCATGAATCATGAATCATGAATTGAATCATGAATCGAATCATAAATCATGAATTGAATAATGAATTGAATCATGAATCATGAATCGAATCATGAATCATGAATTAAATAATAAATTGAATCATGAATCATGAATCGAATCATGAATTGAATCAGGAATCATGAATTGAATCATGAATCATGAATTGAATCATGAATCATGAATCATGAATCATGAATCGAATCATGAATCATGAATCATGAATCAAATCATGAATCATGAATCATGAATCGAATAATGAATCATGAATTGAATCATGAATCATGAATCATGAATTGAATCATGAATCATGAATCATGAATTGAATCATGAATCATGAATCATGAATCGAATCATGAATCATGAATCATAAATCATGAATTGAATCATGAATCATGAATTGAATCATGAATCATGAATAAAGATTCATGAATCGAAACATGAATCATGAATTGAATCATGAATCATGAATCATGAATCATGAATTGAATCATGAATCATGAATCATGAATCGAATAATGAATCATGAATCAAATAATGAATCATGAATCATGAATCATGAATTGAATCATGAATCATGAATCAAGAATCATGAATCGAAACATGAATCATTAATTGAATCATGAATCATGAATCATGAATTGAATCATGAATCATGAATCATGAATCGAATAATGAATCATGAATCATGAATCATAAATTGAATCATGAATCATGAATTGAATCATGAATCATGAATTGAATCATGAATTGAATCATAAATCAAGAATCGAATCATGAATCATGAATTGAATCAAGAATCATGAATCATGAATCATAAATTGAATCATAAATCATGAATCATGAATTCAATCATGAATCATGAATCGAATCATGAATCATGAATCATGAATTGAATCATGAATTGAATCATGAATCATGAATCGAATCATGAAACATGAATTGAATCATGAATTGAATCATGAATTGAATCATGAATTGAATCATGAATCATGAATTGAATCATGAATCATGAATCATAAATCGAATCATGAATCATGAATTGAATCATGAATCGAATCATGAATTGAATCATTAATCATGAATTGAATCATGAATTGAATCATGAATCATGAATTATAAATCATGAATTGAAACATGAATCATGAATCATGAATTGAATCATGAATCATGAATCATGAATTGAATCATAAATCATGAATCATGAATTGAATCATGAATCATAAATTGAATCATGAATCATGAATCATGAATTGAATCATGAATCATGAATCATGAATCGAATCATGAATCGAAACATGAATCATGAATCATGAATCATGAATTGAATCATAAATCATGAATCATGAATTAAATCATGAATCATGAACCATGAATCATGAATCGAATCATGAATCATGAATCATGAATTGAATCATGAATCATGAATAGAATCATGAATCATGAATTGAATCATGAATCATGAATCATGAATTGAATCATGAATCATGAGTCATGAATTGAATCATGAATCATGAATCATGAATCGAATCATGAATCATGAATCATGAATCATGAATCATGAATTGAATCATGAATCATGAATCGAATCATGAATCATGAATTGAATCATGAGTTGAATCATGAATCATAAATTGAATCATGAATCATGAGTCATGAATTGAATCATGAATCATGAATCATGAATCATGAATCGAATCATGAATCATGAATCATTAATCATGAATTGAATCATGAATCGAATCAAGAATCATGAATTGAATCATGAGTTGAATCATGAATCATAAATTGAATCATGAATCATGAATCATGAATCGAATCATGAATCATGAATTGAATCATGATTTTAATTATGAATCATGAATCATGAATTGAATCATGAATCATGAATCATGAATCATGAATTGAATTATGAATTGAATCATGAATCTTGAATCATGAATTAAATCATGAATCATGAATCATAAATCATGAATCATGAATTGAATTATGAATTGAATCATGAATCATGAATTGAATCATGAATCATGAATCATGAATTGAATCATGAATCATGAATCATGAATTGAATCATGAATCATGAATCGAATCATGAATCATGAATTGTATCATGAATCATGAATCATGAATTGAATCATGAATCATGAATCATGAATTGAATCATGAATCATGAATCATGAATCATGAATCGAATCATGAATCATGAATCATGAATCATGAATCGAATCATGAATCATGAATTGAATCATGAATCATGAATTATGAATCATGAATTGAATCATGAATCATGAATCATGAATTAAATCATG
The DNA here is from genome assembly GCA_036250195.1 of Mixophyes australis. NCBI lineage: Eukaryota > Metazoa > Chordata > Amphibia > Anura > Limnodynastidae > Mixophyes > Mixophyes australis. Next base: position 226,287 of record JAVHZZ010000114.1, read on the forward strand.
AATCATGAATCGAATCATGAATCATGAATTGAATCATGAATCATGAATTATGAATCATGCATTGAATCATGAATCATGAATCATGAATTGAATCATGAATCATGAATCGAATCATGAATCATGAATTGAATCATGAATCATGAATTATGAATCATGAATTGAATCATGAATCATGAATCATGAATTGAATCATGAATCATGAATCATGAATTGAATCATAAATCATGAATCATGAATCATGAATCATGAATCATGAATCATGAATCATGAATCGAATCATGAATCATGAATCATGAATCATGAATCATGAATCGAATCATGAATCATGAATCATGAATCATGAATCGAATCATGAATCATGAATCATGAATCATGAATCGAATCATGAATCATGAATCGAATCATGAATCATGAATCATGAATCGAATCATGAATCATGAATCATGAATCATGAATTGAATCATGAATCATGAATCATGAATTGAATCATGAATCATGAATCATGAATTGAATCATGAATCATGAATCGAATCATGAATCATGAATCATGAATTGAATCAGGAATTGAATCATGAATCATGAATCGAATCATGAATTGAATCATTAATCATGAATTGAATCATGAATCGAATCATGAATCATGAATTGAATCAGGAATTGAATCATGAATTGAATCATTAATCATGAATTGAATCATGAATTGAATCATGAATCATGAATTATGAATCATGAATCATGAATTATGAATCATGAATCGAATCATGAATCATGAATCGAATCATGAATCATGAATCATGAATTGAATCATGAATCGAATCATAAATCATGAATTGAATAATGAATTGAATCATGAATCATGAATCGAATCATGAATCATGAATTAAATAATAAATTGAATCATGAATCATGAATCGAATCATGAATTGAATCAGGAATCATGAATTGAATCATGAATCATGAATTGAATCATGAATCATGAATCATGAATCATGAATCGAATCATGAATCATGAATCATGAATCAAATCATGAATCATGAATCATGAATCGAATCATAAATCATGAATTGAATCATGAATCATGAATCATGAATTGAATCATGAATCATGAATCATGAATTGAATCATGAATCGAATCATAAATCATGAATCGAATCATAAATCATGAATTGAATCATGAATCATGAATCATGAATTGAATCATGAATCATGAATCATGAATTGAATCATGAATCATGAATCATGAATCATGAATCGAATCATGAATCATAAATCATGAATTGAATCATGAATCATGAATTGAATCATGAATCATGAATCATAAATCATGAATTGAATCATGAATCATGAATTGAATCATGAATCATGAATCAAGATTCATGAATCGAAACATGAATCATGAATTGAATCATGATTCATGAATCATGAATCATGAATTGAATCATGAATCATGAATCATGAATCGAATAATGAATCATGAATCAAATAATGAATCATGAATCATGAATCATGAATTGAATCATGAATCATGAATCAAGAATCATGAATCGAAACATGAATCATGAATTGAATCATGAATCATGAATCATGAATCATGAATTGAATCATGAATCATGAATCATGAATCGAATAATGAATCATGAATCATGAATCATAAATTGAATCATGAATCATGAATTGAATCATGAATCATGAATTGAATCATGAATTGAATCATGAATCAAGAATCGAATCATGAATCATGAATTGAATCAAGAATCATGAATCATGAATCATAAATTGAATCATAAATCATGAATCATGAATTGAATCATGAATCATGAATCAAATCATGATTCATGAATTATGAATTGAATCATGAATTGAATCATGAATCATGAATCGAATCATGAAACATGAATTGAATCATGAATTGAATCATGAATTGAATCATGAATCATGAATTGAATCATGAATCATGAATTGAATCATGAATCATGAATCATAAATCGAATCATGAATCATGAATTGAATCATAAATCGAATCATTAATTGAATCATTAATCATGAATTGAATCATGAATTGAATCATGAATCATGAATTATAAATCATGAATTGAAACATGAATCATGAATCATGAATTGAATCATGAATCATGAATCATGAATTGAATCATGAATCATGAATCATGAATTGAATCATGAATCATGAATTGAATCATGAATCATGAATCATGAATTGAATCATGAATCATGAATCATGAATCGAATCATGAATCGAAACATGAATCATGAATCATGAATTATGAATTGAATCATGAATCATTAATCATGAATTGAATCATATATCATGAACCATGAATCATGAATCGAATCATGAATCATGAATCATGAATTGAATCATGAATCATGAATCGAATCATGAATCATGAATTGAATCATGAATCATGAATCATGAATTGAATCATGAATCATGAGTCATGAATTGAATCATGAATCATGAATCATGAATCATGAATCGAATCATGAATCCTGAATCTTGAATTATGAATTAAATCATGAGTCATGAATTGAATCATGAATCATGAATCATAAATCATGAATCGAATCATGAATCATGAATCATGAATCATGAATTGAATCATGAATCATGAATCGAATCATGAATCATGAATTGAATCATGAGTTGAATCATGAATCATAAATTGAATCATGAATCATGAATCATGAATTGAATCATGAATCATGAATCGAATCATAAATCATGAATCATGAATCATGAATCATGAATCATGAATTCAATCATGAATCATGATTTAAATCAGGAATCGAATCATGAATCATGAATTCAATCATGATTTTAATTATGAATCTTGAATCATCAATTAAATCATGAATCATGAATCATAAATCATGAATCATGAATTGAATTATGAATTGAATCATGAATCATGAATTGAATCATGAATCATGAATCATGAATTGAATCATGAATCATGATTCATGAATTGAATCATGAATCATGAATCGAATCATGAATCATGAATCGAATCATGAATCATGAATTGTATCATGAATCGTGAATCATGAATTGAATCATGAATCATGAATCATGAATTGAATCATGAATCATGAATCATGAATCGAATCATGAATCATGAATCATGAATCATGAATCGAATCATGAATCATGAATTGAATCATGAATCATGAATTATGAATCATGAATTGAATCATGAATCATGAATTGAATCATGAATCATGAATCATGAATTGAATCATGAATCATGAATCGAATCATGAATCATGAATTGAATCATGAATTGAATCATGAATCAAGAATCGAATCATGAATCATAAATTGAATCAAGAATCATGAATCATGAATCATAAATTGAATCATAAATCATGAATCATGAATTGAATCATGAATCATGAATCAAATCATGAATCATGAATCATGAATTGAATCATGAATTGAATCATGAATCATGAATCGAATCATGAAACATGAATTGAATCATGAATTGAATCATGAATCATGAATTGAATCATGAATCATGAATTGAATCATGAATCATGAATCATAAATCGAATCATGAATCATGAATTGAATCATGAATCGAATCATGAATTAAATCATTAATCATGAATTGAATCATGAATTGAATCATGAATCATGAATTATAAATCATGAATTGAAACATGAATCATGAATCATGAATTGAATCATGAATCATGAATCATGAATTGAATCATGAATCATGAATCATGAATTGAATCATGAATCATGAATTGAATCATGAATCATGAATCATGAATTGAATCATGAATCATGAATCATGAATCGAATCATGAATCGAAACATGAATCATGAATCATGAATCATGAATTGAATCATGAATCATGAATCATGAATTGAATCATGAATCATGAATTGAATCATGAATCATGAACCATGAATCATGAATCGAATCATGAATCATGAATCATGAATTGAATCATGAATCATGAATCGAATCATGAATCATGAATTGAATCATGAATCATGAATCATGAATTGAATCATGAATCATGAGTCATGAATTGAATCATGAATCATGAATCATGAATCGAATCATGAATCATGAATCTTGAATTATTAATTAAATCATGAATCATGAATCGAATCATGAATCATGAATTGAAGCATGAATCATGAGTCATGAATTGAATCATGAATCATGAATCATAAATCATGAATCGAATCATGAATCATGAATCATGAATCATGACTCGAATCATGAATCATGAATTGAATCATGAGTTGAATCATGAATCATAAATTGAATCATGAATCATGAATCATGAATTGAATCATGAATCATGAATCGAATCATAAATCATGAATCATGAATCATGATTCATGAATTGAATCATGAATCATGAATTAAGAATCGATTCATGAATCATGAATTGAATCATGAATCATGAATCATGAATCATGAATTGAATCATGAATCATGAATCGAATCATGAATCATGAATTAAATCATGAATTGAATCATGAATCATGAATTAAATCATGAATTGAATCATGAATCATGAATCGAATCATGAATCATGAATCATGAATTGAATCATGAATCATGAATCGAATCATGAATCATGAATTGAATCATGAATTGAATCATAAATTGAATCATAAATCATGAATCATGAATTGAATCATGAATCATGAATCGAATCATTAATCATGAATTGAATCATGAATTGAATCATGAATCATGAATCGAATCATGAATCATGAATCATGAATTGAATCATTAATCGAATCATGAATCATGAATTGAATCATGAATTGAATCATTAATCATGAATTGAATCATGAATTGAATCATGAATCATGAATTATGAATCATGAATAGAATCATTAATCATGAATTGAATCATGAATCATGAATTGATTCATGAATCGAATCATAAATCATGAATTGAATAATGAATTGAATCATGAATCATGAATCGAAACATGAATCATGAATTAAATAATAAATTGAATCATGAATCATGAATCGAATCATGAATTGAATCAGGAATCATGAATTGAATCATGAATCATGAATTGAATCATGAATCATGAATCATGAATCGAATCATGAATCATGAATCATGAATCAAATCATGAATCATGAATCATGAATCGAATCATGAATCATGAATCGAAACATGAATCATGAATCATGAATTGAATCATGAATCATGAATCATGAATCATGAATCGAATCATGAATCATGAATAATAAATCATGAATTGAATCATGAATCATGAATTGAATCATGAATCATGAATCAAGATTCATGAATCGAAACATGAATCATGAATTGAATCATGAATCATGAATCATGAATTGAATCATGAATCATGAATCATGAATCGAATAATGAATCATGAATCATGAATTGAATCATGAATCATGAATCAAGAATCATGAATCGAAACATGAATCATGAATTGAATCATGAATCATGAATCATGAACTGAATCATGAATCATGAATCATGAATCGAATAATGAATCATGAATCATAAATTGAATCATGAATCATGAATTGAATCATGAATTGAATCATGAATCAAGAATCGAATCATGAATCATAAATTGAATCAAGAATCATGAATCATGAATCATAAATTGAATCATAAATCATGAATCATGAATTGAATCATGAATCATGAATCGAATCATGAATCATGAATCATGAATTGAATCATGAATCATGAATCATGAATCATGATTTGAATCATGAATCATGATCGAATCATGAAACATGAATTGAATCATGAATCATGAATTGAATCATGAATCATTAATTGAATCATGAATCATGAATTGAATCATGAATCATGAATCATAAATCGAATCATGAATCATGAATTGAATCATGAATCGAATCATGAATTGAATCATTAATCATGAATTGAATCATGAATTGAATCATGAATCTTGAATTATAAATCATGAATTGAAACATGAATCATGAATCATGAATTGAATCATGAATCATGAATCATGAATTGAATCATGAATCATGAATCATGAATTGAATCATGAATCATGAATTGAATCATGAATCATGAATCATGAATTGAATCATGAATCATGAATCATGAATTGAATCATGAATCATGAATCATGAATCGAATCATGAATCGAAACATGAATCATATATCATGAATCATGAATTGAATCATGAATCATGAATCATGAATTGAATCATGAATCATGATCCATGAATCATGAATCGAATCATGAATCATAAATCATGAATTGAATCATGAATCATGAATCGAATCATGAATCATGAATTGAATCATGAATCATGAATCATGAATTGAATCATGAATCATGAGTCATGAATTGAATCATGAATCATGAATCATGAATCAAATCATGAATCATGAATCTTGAATTATGAATTAAATCATGAATCATGAATCGAATCATGAATCATGAATTAAATCATGAGTTGAATCATGAATCATAAATTGAAGCATGAATCATGAGTCATGAATTGAATCATGAATCATGAATCATAAATCATGAATCGAATCATGAATCATGAATCATGAATCATGAATTGAATCATGAATCATGAATCGAATCATGAATCATGAATTGAATCATGAGTTGAATCATGAATCATAAATTGAATCATGAATCATGAATCATGAATTGAATCATGAATCATGAATCGAATCATAAATCATGAATCATGAATCATGATTCATGAATTGAATCATGAATCATGAATTAAGAATCGATTCATGAATCATGAATTGAATCATGAGTTGAATCATGAATCATAAATTGAATCATGAATCATGAAATGAATCATGAATTGAATCATGAATTGAATCATGATTCATGAATCATGAATTGAATCATGAATCATGAATCATGAATCATGAATCATGAATTCAATCATGAATCATGATTTAAATCAGGAATCGAATCATGAATCATGAATTGAATCATGATTTTAATTATTAATCTTGAATCATGAATTAAATCATGAATCATGAATCATAAATCATGAATCATGAATTGAATTATGAATTGAATCATGAATCATGAATGGAATCATGAATCATGAATTGAATCATGAATCATGAATCATGAATTGAATCATGAATCATGAATCGAATCATGAATCATGAATCGAATCATGAATCATGAATTGTATCATGAATCGTGAATCATGAATTGAATCATGAATCATGAATCATGAATTGAATCATGAATCATGAATCATGAATCGAATCATGAATCATGAATCATGAATCGAATCATGAATCATGAATTGAATCATGAATCATGAATTATGAATCATGAATTGAATCATGAATCATGAATCATGAATTGAATCATGAATCATGAATCATGAATTGAATCATGAATTGAATCATGAATCATGAATCAAATCATGAATCATGAATTGAATCATGAATTGAATCATGAATCAAGAATCGAATCATGAATCATAAATTGAATCAAGAATCATGAATTGAATCATGAATTGAATCATGAATCAAGAATCGAATCATGAATCATAAATTGAATCAAGAATCATGAATCATGAATCATAAATTGAATCATAAATCATGAATCATGAATTGAATCATGAATCATGAATCGAATCATGAATCATGAATCATGAATTGAATCATGAATTGAATCATGAATCATGAATCGAATCATGAAACATGAATTGAATCATGAATCATGAATTATAAATCATGAATTCAATCATGAATCATGAATTGAATCATGAATCGAATCATGAATCATGAATTGAATCATGAATCGAATCATGAATCATGAATCGAATCATGAATCATGAATCGAATCATGAAACATGAATTGAATCATGAATCATGAATTATAAATCATGAATTGAATCATGAATCATGAATTGAATCATGAATCATGAATTGAATCATGAATCATGAATCAAATCATGAATCATGAATCATGAATTGAATCATGAATTGAATCATGAATCATGAATCGAATCATGAAACATGAATTGAATCATGAATTGAATCATGAATCATGAATTGAATCATGAATCATGAATTGAATCATGAATCATGAATCATAAATCGAATCATGAATCATGAATTGAATCATGAATCGAATCATGAATTAAATCATTAATCATGAATTGAATCATGAATTGAATCATGAATCATGAATTATAAATCATGAATTGAAACATGAATCATGAATCATGAATTGAATCATGAATCATGAATCATGAATTGAATCATGAATCATGAATCATGAATTGAATCATGAATCATGAATTGAATCATGAATCATGAATCATGAATTGAATCATGAATCATGAATCATGAATCGAATCATGAATCGAAACATGAATCATGAATCATGAATTGAATCATGAATCATGAATCATGAATTGAATCATGAATCATGAATTGAATCATGAATCATGAACCATGAATCATGAATCGAATCATGAATCATGAATCATGAATTGAATCATGAATCATGAATCGAATCATGAATCATGAATTGAATCATGAATCATGAATCATGAATTGAATCATGAATCATGAGTCATGAATTGAATCATGAATCATGAATCATGAATCGAATCATGAATCATGAATCTTGAATTATTAATTAAATCATGAATCATGAATCGAATCATGAATCATGAATTGAAGCATGAATCATGAGTCATGAATTGAATCATGAATCATGAATCATAAATCATGAATCGAATCATGAATCATGAATCATGAATCATGACTCGAATCATGAATCATGAATTGAATCATGAGTTGAATCATGAATCATAAATTGAATCATGAATCATGAATCATGAATTGAATCATGAATCATGAATCGAATCATAAATCATGAATCATGAATCATGATTCATGAATTGAATCATGAATCATGAATTAAGAATCGATTCATGAATCATGAATTGAATCATGAATCATGAATCATGAATCATGAATTGAATCATGAATCATGAATCGAATCATGAATCATGAATTAAATCATGAATTGAATCATGAATCATGAATTAAATCATGAATTGAATCATGAATCATGAATCGAATCATGAATCATGAATCATGAATTGAATCATGAATCATGAATCGAATCATGAATCATGAATTGAATCATGAATTGAATCATAAATTGAATCATAAATCATGAATCATGAATTGAATCATGAATCATGAATCGAATCATTAATCATGAATTGAATCATGAATTGAATCATGAATCATGAATCGAATCATGAATCATGAATCATGAATTGAATCATTAATCGAATCATGAATCATGAATTGAATCATGAATTGAATCATTAATCATGAATTGAATCATGAATTGAATCATGAATCATGAATTATGAATCATGAATAGAATCATTAATCATGAATTGAATCATGAATCATGAATTGATTCATGAATCGAATCATAAATCATGAATTGAATAATGAATTGAATCATGAATCATGAATCGAAACATGAATCATGAATTAAATAATAAATTGAATCATGAATCATGAATCGAATCATGAATTGAATCAGGAATCATGAATTGAATCATGAATCATGAATTGAATCATGAATCATGAATCATGAATCGAATCATGAATCATGAATCATGAATCAAATCATGAATCATGAATCATGAATCGAATCATGAATCATGAATCGAAACATGAATCATGAATCATGAATTGAATCATGAATCATGAATCATGAATCATGAATCGAATCATGAATCATGAATCATAAATCATGAATTGAATCATGAATCATGAATTGAATCATGAATCATGAATCATGAATTGAATCATGAATCATGAATCATGAATCGAATAATGAATCATGAATCATGAATTGAATCATGAATCATGAATCAAGAATCATGAATCGAAACATGAATCATGAATTGAATCATGAATCATGAATCATGAACTGAATCATGAATCATGAATCATGAATCGAATAATGAATCATGAATCATAAATTGAATCATGAATCATGAATTGAATCATGAATTGAATCATGAATCAAGAATCGAATCATGAATCATAAATTGAATCAAGAATCATGAATCATAAATTGAATCATAAATCATGAATCATGAATTGAATCATGAATCATGAATCGAATCATGAATCATGAATCATGAATTGAATCATGAATCATGAATCATGAATCATGATTTGAATCATGAATCATGATCGAATCATGAAACATGAATTGAATCATGAATTGAATCATGAATCATGAATTGAATCATGAATCATTAATTGAATCATGAATCATGAATTGAATCATGAATCATGAATCATAAATCGAATCATGAATCATGAATTGAATCATGAATCGAATCATGAATTGAATCATTAATCATGAATTGAATCATGAATTGAATCATGAATCTTGAATTATAAATCATGAATTGAAACATGAATCATGAATCATGAATTGAATCATGAATCATGAATCATGAATTGAATCATGAATCATGAATCATGAATTGAATCATGAATCATGAATTGAATCATGAATCATGAATCATGAATTGAATCATGAATCATGAATCATGAATCGAATCATGAATCGAAACATGAATCATATATCATGAATCATGAATTGAATCATGAATCATGAATCATGAATTGAATCATGAATCATGATCCATGAATCATGAATCGAATCATGAATCATGAATCATGAATTGAATCATGAATCATGAATCGAATCATGAATCATGAATTGAATCATGAATCATGAATCATGAATTGAATCATGAATCATGAGTCATGAATTGAATCATGAATCATGAATCATGAATCAAATCATGAATCATGAATCTTGAATTATGAATTAAATCATGAATCATGAATCGAATCATGAATCATGAATTAAATCATGAGTTGAATCATGAATCATAAATTGAAGCATGAATCATGAGTCATGAATTGAATCATGAATCATGAATCATAAATCATGAATCGAATCATGAATCATGAATCATGAATCATGAATTGAATCATGAATCATGAATCGAATCATGAATCATGAATTGAATCATGAGTTGAATCATGAATCATAAATTGAATCATGAATCATGAATCATGAATTGAATCATGAATCATGAATCGAATCATAAATCATGAATCATGAATCATGATTCATGAATTGAATCATGAATCATGAATTAAGAATCGATTCATGAATCATGAATTGAATCATGAGTTGAATCATGAATCATAAATTGAATCATGAATCATGAAATGAATCATGAATTGAATCATGAATTGAATCATGATTCATGAATCATGAATTGAATCATGAATCATGAATCATGAATCATGAATCATGAATTCAATCATGAATCATGATTTAAATCAGGAATCGAATCATGAATCATGAATTGAATCATGATTTTAATTATTAATCTTGAATCATGAATTAAATCATGAATCATGAATCATAAATCATGAATCATGAATTGAATTATGAATTGAATCATGAATCATGAATGGAATCATGAATCATGAATTGAATCATGAATCATGAATCATGAATTGAATCATGAATCATGAATCGAATCATGAATCATGAATCGAATCATGAATCATGAATTGTATCATGAATCGTGAATCATGAATTGAATCATGAATCATGAATCATGAATTGAATCATGAATCATGAATCATGAATCGAATCATGAATCATGAATCATGAATCGAATCATGAATCATGAATTGAATCATGAATCATGAATTATGAATCATGAATTGAATCATGAATCATGAATCATGAATTGAATCATGAATCATGAATCATGAATTGAATCATGAATTGAATCATGAATCATGAATCAAATCATGAATCATGAATTGAATCATGAATTGAATCATGAATCAAGAATCGAATCATGAATCATAAATTGAATCAAGAATCATGAATTGAATCATGAATTGAATCATGAATCAAGAATCGAATCATGAATCATAAATTGAATCAAGAATCATGAATCATGAATCATAAATTGAATCATAAATCATGAATCATGAATTGAATCATGAATCATGAATCGAATCATGAATCATGAATCATGAATTGAATCATGAATTGAATCATGAATCATGAATCGAATCATGAAACATGAATTGAATCATGAATCATGAATTATAAATCATGAATTGAATCATGAATCATGAATTGAATCATGAATCGAATCATGAATCATGAATCGAATCATGAATCATGAATCATGAATTGAATCATGAATTGAATCATGAATCATGAATCGAATCATGAAACATGAATTGAATCATGAATCATGAATTATAAATCATGAATTGAATCATGAATCATGAATTGAATCATGAATCATGAATTGAATCATGAATCATGAATCATGAATTGAATCATGAATCGAATCATGAATTGAATCATTAATCATGAATTGAATCATGAATCATGAGTCATGAATTGAATCATGAATCATGAATCATGAATCATGAATCGAATCATGAATCATGAATCTTGAATTATTAATTAAATCATGAATCATGAATCGAATCATGAATCATGAATTGAAGCATGAATCATGAGTCATGAATTGAATCATGAATCATGAATCATAAATCATGAATCGAATCATGAATCATGAATCATGAATCATGACTCGAATCATGAATCATGAATTGAATCTTGAGTTTAATCATGAATCATAAATTGAATCATGAATCATGAATCATGAATTGAATCATGAATCATGAATCGAATCATAAATCATGAATCATGAATCATGATTCATGAATTGAATCATGAATCATGAATTAAGAATCGATTCATGAATCATGAATTGAATCATGAATCATGAATCATGAATCATGAATTGAATCATGAATCATGAATCGAATCATGAATCATGAATTAAATCATGAATTGAATCATGAATCATGAATTAAATCATGAATTGAATCATGAATCATGAATCGAATCATGAATCATGAATCATGAATCATGAATTGAATCATGAATCATGAATCGAATCATGAATCATGAATTGAATCATGAATTGAATCATAAATTGAATCATAAATCATGAATCATGAATTGAATCATGAATCGAATCATTAATCATGAATTGAATCATGAATTGAATCATGAATCATGAATCGAATCATGAATCATGAATCATGAATTGAATCATTAATCGAATCATGAATCATGAATTGAATCATGAATTGAATCATTAATCATGAATTGAATCATGAATTGAATCATGAATCATGAATTATGAATCATGAATAGAATCATGAATCATGAATTGAATCATGAATCATGAATTGATTCATGAATCGAATCATAAATCATGAATTGAATAATGAATTGAATCATGAATCATGAATCGAAACATGAATCATGAATTAAATAATAAATTGAATCATGAATCATGAATCGAATCATGAATTGAATCAGGAATCATGAATTGAATCATGAATCATGAATTGAATCATGAATCATGAATCATGAATCGAATCATGAATCATGAATCATGAATCAAATCATGAATCATGAATCATGAATCGAATCATGAATCATGAATCGAAACATGAATCATGAATCATGAATTGAATCATGAATCATGAATCATGAATCATGAATCGAATCATGAATCATGAATCATAAATCATGAATTGAATCATGAATCATGAATTGAATCATGAATCATGAATCAAGATTCATGAATCGAAACATGAATCATGAATTGAATCATGAATCATGAATCATGAATTGAATCATGAATCATGAATCATGAATCGAATAATGAATCATGAATCATGAATTGAATCATGAATCATGAATCAAGAATCATGAATCGAAACATGAATCATGAATTGAATCATGAATCATGAATCATGAACTGAATCATGAATCATGAATCATGAATCGAATAATGAATCATGAATCATAAATTGAATCATGAATCATGAATTGAATCATGAATTGAATCATGAATCAAGAATCGAATCATGAATCATAAATTGAATCAAGAATCATGAATCATGAATCATAAATTGAATCATAAATCATGAATCATGAATTGAATCATGAATCATGAATCGAATCATGAATCATGAATCATGAATTGAATCATGAATCATGAATCATGAATCATGATTTGAATCATGAATCATGATCGAATCATGAAACATGAATTGAATCATGAATTGAATCATGAATCATGAATTGAATCATGAATCATGAATTGAATCATGAATCATGAATCATAAATCGAATCATGAATCATGAATTGAATCATGAATCGAATCATGAATTGAATCATTAATCATGAATTGAATCATGAATTGAATCATGAATCTTGAATTATAAATCATGAATTGAAACATGAATCATGAATCATGAATTGAATCACGAATCATGAATCATGAATTGAATCATGAATCATGAATCATGAATTGAATCATGAATCATGAATTGAATCATGAATCATGAATCATGAATTGAATCATGAATCATGAATCATGAATTGAATCATGAATCATGAATCATGAATCGAATCATGAATCGAAACATGAATCATATATCATGAATCATGAATTGAATCATGAATCATGAATCATGAATTGAATCATGAATCATGATCCATGAATCATGAATCGAATCATGAATCATGAATCATGAATTGAATCATGAATCATGAATCGAATCATGAATCATGAATTGAATCATGAATCATGAATCATGAATTGAATCATGAATCATGAGTCATGAATTGAATCATGAATCATGAATCATGAATCAAATCATGAATCATGAATCTTGAATTATGAATTAAATCATGAATCATGAATCGAATCATGAATCATGAATTAAATCATGAGTTGAATCATGAATCATAAATTGAAGCATGAATCATGAGTCATGAATTGAATCATGAATCATGAATCATAAATCATGAATCGAATCATGAATCATGAATCATGAATCATGAATTGAATCATGAATCATGAATCGAATCATGAATCATGAATTGAATCATGAGTTGAATCATGAATCATAAATTGAATCATGAATCATGAATCATGAATTGAATCATGAATCATGAATCGAATCATAAATCATGAATCATGAATCATGAATCATGAATCGAATCATAAATCATGAATTAAGAATCGATTCATGAATCATGAATTGAATCATGAGTTGAATCATGAATCATAAATTGAATCATGAATCATGAAATGAATCATGAATTGAATCATGAATTGAATCATGATTCATGAATCATGAATTGAATCATGAATCATGAATCATGAATTCAATCATGAATCATGATTTAAATCAGGAATCGAATCATGAATCATGAATTGAATCATGATTTTAATTATTAATCTTGAATCATGAATTAAATCATGAATCATGAATCATAAATCATGAATCATGAATTGAATTATGAATTGAATCATGAATCATGAATGGAATCATGAATCATGAATTGAATCATGAATCATGAATCATGAATTGAATCATGAATCATGAATCGAATCATGAATCATGAATCGAATCATGAATCATGAATTGTATCATGAATCGTGAATCAAGAATTGAATCATGAATCATGAATCATGAATCGAATCATGAATCATGAATCATGAATCATGAATCGAATCATGAATCATGAATCATGAATCGAATCATGAATCATGAATTGAATCATGAATCATGAATTATGAATCATGAATTGAATCATGAATCATGAATCATGAATTGAATCATGAATCATGAATCATGAATTGAATCATGAATTGAATCATGAATCATGAATCGAATCATGAATCATGAATTGAATCATGAATTGAATCATGAATCAAGAATCGAATCATGAATCATAAATTGAATCAAGAATCATGAATCATGAATCATAAATTGAATCATAAATCATGAATCATGAATTGAATCATGAATCATGAATCGAATCATGAATCATGAATCATGAATTGAATCATGAATTGAATCATGAATCATGAATCGAATCATGAAACATGAATTGAATCATGAATCATGAATTATAAATCATGAATTGAATCATGAATCATGAATTGAATCATGAATCATGAATTGAATCATGAATCATGAATCATGAATTGAATCATGAATCGAATCATGAATTGAATCATTAATCATGAATTGAATCATGAATTGAATCATGAATCATGAATTATAAATCATGAATTGAAACATGAATCATGAATCATGAATTGAATCATGAATCATGAATCATGAATTGAATCATGAATCATGAATTGAATCATGAATCATGAATTGAATCATGAATCATGAATCATGAATTGAATTATGAATCATGAATCATGAATCGAATCATGAATCGAAACATGAATCATGAATTGAATCATGAATCATGAATCGAATCATGAATCATGAATTGAATCATGAATCATGAATCATGAATTGAATCATGAATCATGAGTCATGAATTGAATCATGAATCATGAATCATGAATCATGAATCGAATCATGAATCATGAATCTTGAATTATGAATTAAATCATGAATCATGAATCGAATCATGAATCATGAATTAAATCATGAGTTGAATCATGAATCATGAATCTTGAATTATGAATTAAATCATGAATCATGAATTGAATCATGAATCATGAATCATGAATTGAATCATGAATCATGAATCATGAATCGAATCATGAATCGAAACATGAATCATGAATCATGAATCATGAATTGAATCATGAATCATGAATCATGAATTGAATCATGAATCATGAACCATGAATCATGAATCGAATCATGAATCATGAATCATGAATTGAATCATGAATCATGAATCGAATCATGAATCATGAATTGAATCATGAATCATGAATCATGAATTGAATCATGAATCATGAGTCATGAATTGAATCATGAATCATGAATCATGAATCATGAATCGAATCATGAATCATGAATCTTGAATTATGAATTAAATCATGAATCATGAATCGAATCATGAATCATGAATTAAATCATGAGTTGAATCATGAATCATAAATTGAAGCATGAATCATGAGTCATGAATTGAATCATGAATCATGAATCATAATTCATGAATCGAATCATGAATCATGAATCATGAATTGAATCATGAATCATGAATCGAATCATGAATCATGAATCATGAATTGAATCATGAGTTGAATCATGAATCATAAATTGAATCATGAATCATGAATCATGAATTGAATCATGAATCACGAATCGAATCATAAATCATGAATCATGAATCATGATTCATGAATTGAATCATGAATCATGAATTAAGAATCGATTCTTGAATCATGAATTGAATCATGAGTTGAATCATGAATCATAAATTGAATCATGAATCATGAAATGAATCATGAATTGAATCATGAATTGAATCATGAATCATGATTCATGAATCATGAATTGAATCATGAATCATGAATCATGAATCATGAATCATGAATCATGAATCATGAATCATGAATTCAATCATGAATCATGATTTAAATCAGGAATCAAATCATGAATCATGAATTGAATCATGATTTTAATTATGAATCTTGAATCATGAATTAAATCATGAATCATGAATCATAAATCATGAATCATGAATTGAATTATGAATTGAATCATGAATCATGAATTGAATCATGAATCATGAATCATGAATTGAATCATGAATCATGAATCATGAATTGAATCATGAATCATGAATCGAATCATGAATCATGAATCGAATCATGAATCATGAATTGTATCATGAATCGTGAATCATGAATTGAATCATGAATCATGAATCATGAATTGAATCATAAATCATGAATCATGAATCATGAATTGAATCATGAATCATGAATCATGAATTGAATCATGAATCATGAATCGAATCATGAATCATGAATTGAATCATGAATCATGAATTAGGAATCATGAATTGAATCATGAATCATGAATCATGAATTGAATCATGAATCATGAATTGAATCATAATCATGAATCATGAATTGAATCATGAATCATGAATCATGAATCATGAATCGAATCATGAATCATGAATCATGAATCGAATCATGAATCATGAATTGAATCATGAATCATGAATCATGAATTGAATCATGAATCATGAATCATGAATTGAATCATGAATCATGAATCATGAATTGAATCATGAATCATGAATCGAATCATGAATCATGAATCATGAATTGAATCATGAATTGAATCATGAATCATGAATCGAATCATGAATCATGAATCATGAATCATGAATTGAATCATGAATCGAATCATGAATCATGAATTGAATCATGAATTGAATCATGAATTGAATCATTAATCATGAATTGAATCATGAATTGAATCATGAATCATGAATTATGAATCATGAATAGAATCATGAATCATGAATCGAATCATGAATCATGAATCATGAATTGAATCATGAATCGAATCATAAATCATGAATTGAATAATGAATTGAATCATGAATCATGAATCGAATCATGAATCATGAATTAAATAATAAATTGAATCATGAATCGAATCATGAATTGAATCAGGAACCATGAATTGAATCATGAATCATGAATTGAATCATGAATCATGAATCATGAATCATGAATCGAATCATGAATCATGAATCATGAATCAAATCATGAATCATGAATCATGAATCGAATAATGAATCATGAATTGAATCATGAATCATGAATCATGAATTGAATCATGAATCATGAATCATGAATTGAATCATGAATCATGAATCATGAATCGAATCATGAATCATGAATCATAAATCATGAATTGAATCATGAATCATGAATTGAATCATGAATCATGAATAAAGATTCATGAATCGAAACATGAATCATGAATTGAATCATGAATCATGAATCATGAATCATGAATTGAATCATGAATCATGAATCGAATAATGAATCATGAATCAAATAATGAATCATGAATCATGAATCATGAATTGAATCATGAATCATGAATCAAGAATCATGAATCGAAACATGAATCATGAATTGAATCATGAATCATGAATCATGAATTGAATCATGAATCATGAATCATGAATCGAATAATGAATCATGAATCATGAATCATAAATTGAATCATGAATCATGAATTGAATCATGAATCATGAATTGAATCATGAATTGAATCATAAATCAAGAATCGAATCATGAATCATGAATTGAATCAAGAATCATGAATCATGAATCATAAATTGAATCATAAATCATGAATCATGAATTGAATCATGAATCATGAATCGAATCATGAATCATGAATCATGAATTGAATCATGAATTGAATCATGAATCATGAATCGAATCATGAAACATGAATTGAATCATGAATTGAATCATGAATTGAATCATGAATCATGAATTGAATCATGAATCATGAATCATAAATCGAATCATGAATCATGAATTGAATCATGAATCGAATCATGAATTGAATCATTAATCATGAATTGAATCATGAATTGAATCATGAATCATGAATTATAAATCATGAATTGAAACATGAATCATGAATCATAAATTGAATCATGAATCATGAATCATGAATTGAATCATGAATCATGAATCATGAATCGAATCATGAATCGAAACATGAATCATGAATCATGAATCATGAATTGAATCATAAATCATGAATCATGAATTGAATCATGAATCATGAACCATGAATCATGAATCGAATCATGAATCATGAATCATGAATTGAATCATGAATCATGAATAGAATCATGAATCATGAATAGAATCATGAATCATGAATCATGAATTGAATCATGAATCATGAGTCATGAATTGAATCATGAATCATGAATCATGAATCGAATCATGAATCATGAATCATGAATCATGAATCATGAATTGAATCATGAATCATGAATCGAATCATGAATCATGAATTGAATCATGAGAT
Source organism: Mixophyes australis (assembly GCA_036250195.1). Taxonomy (NCBI): domain Eukaryota; kingdom Metazoa; phylum Chordata; class Amphibia; order Anura; family Limnodynastidae; genus Mixophyes; species Mixophyes australis. The sequence goes on from JAVHZZ010000114.1 coordinate 246,350, forward strand.
GAATCATGAATCATAAATTGAATCATGAATCATGAGTCATGAATTGAATCATGAATCATGAATCATGAATCATGAATCGAATCATGAATCATGAATCATTAATCATGAATTGAATCATGAATCATGAATCGAATCAAGAATCATGAATTGAATCATGAGTTGAATCATGAATCATAAATTGAATCATGAATCATGAATCATGAATCGAATCATGAATCATGAATTGAAACATGATTTTAATTATGAATCATGAATCATGAATTGAATCATGAATCATGAATCATGAATCATGAATTGAATTATGAATTGAATCATGAATCTTGAATCATGAATTAAATCATGAATCATGAATCATAAATCATGAATCATGAATTGAATTATGAATTGAATCATGAATCATGAATTGAATCATGAATCATGAATCATGAATTGAATCATGAATCATGAATCATGAATTGAATCATGAATCATGAATCGAATCATGAATCATGAATTGTATCATGAATCATGAATCATGAATTGAATCATGAATCATGAATCATGAATTGAATCATGAATCATGAATCATGAATCATGAATCGAATCATGAATCATGAATCATGAATCATGAATCGAATCATGAATCATGAATTGAATCATGAATCATGAATTATGAATCATGAATTGAATCATGAATCATGAATCATGAATTAAATCATGAATCATGAATCGAATCATGAATCATGAATTGAATCATGAATCATGAATTATGAATCATGAATTGAATCATGAATCATGAATCATGAATTGAATCATGAATCATGAATCGAATCATGAATCATGAATTGAATCATGAATCATGAATTATGAATCATGAATTGAATCATGAATCATGAATCATGAATTGAATCATGAATCATGAATCATGAATTGAATCATAAATCATGAATCATGAATTGAATCATGAATCATGAATCATGAATCATGAATCGAATCATGAATCATGAATCATGAATCATGAATCATGAATCGAATCATGAATCATGAATCATGAATCATGAATCATGAATCGAATCATGAATCATGAATCATGAATCGAATCATGAATCATGAATCGAATCATGAATCATGAATCATGAATCGAATCATGAATCATGAATTGAATCATGAATCATGAATCATGAATTGAATCATGAATCATGAATCATGAATTGAATCATGAATCATGAATCATGAATTGAATCATGAATCATGAATCGAATCATGAATCATGAATCATGAATTGAATCAGGAATTGAATCATGAATCATGAATCGAATCATGAATTGAATCATTAATCATGAATTGAATCATGAATCGAATCATGAATCATGAATTGAATCAGAAATTGAATCATGAATTGAATCATTAATCATGAATTGAATCATGAATCGAATCATGAATCATGAATTGAATCAGAAATTGAATCATGAATTGAATCATTAATCATGAATTGAATCATGAATTGAATCATGAATCATGAATTATGAATCATGAATCATGAATTATGAATCATGAATCGAAGCATGAATCATGAATCGAATCATGAATCATGAATCATGAATTGAATCATGAATCGAATCATAAATCATGAATTGAATAATGAATTGAATCATGAATCATGAATCAAATCATGAATCATGAATTAAATAATAAATTGAATCATGAATCATGAATCGAATCATGAATTGAATCAGGAATCATGAATTGAATCATGAATCATGAATTGAATCATGAATCATGAATCATGAATCGAATCATGAATCATGAATCATGAATCAAATCATGAATCATGAATCATGAATCGAATCATAAATCATGAATTGAATCATGAATCATGAATCATGAATTGAATCATGAATCATGAATCATGAATTGAATCATGAATCATGAATCATGAATCATGAATCGAATCATGAATCATAAATCATGAATTGAATCATGAATCATGAATTGAATCATGAATCATGAATCATAAATCATGAATTGAATCATGAATCATGAATTGAATCATGAATCATGAATCAAGATTCATGAATCGAAACATGAATCATGAATTGAATCATGATTCATGAATCATGAATCATGAATTGAATCATGAATCATGAATCATGAATCGAATAATGAATCATGAATCAAATAATGAATCATGAATCATGAATCATGAATTGAATCATGAATCATGAATCAAGAATCATGAATCGAAACATGAATCATGAATTGAATCATGAATCATGAATCATGAATCATGAATTGAATCATGAATCATGAATCATGAATCGAATAATGAATCATGAATCATGAATCATAAATTGAATCATGAATCATGAATTGAATCATGAATCATGAATTGAATCATGAATTGAATCATGAATCAAGAATCGAATCATGAATCATGAATTGAATCAAGAATCATGAATCATGAATCATAAATTGAATCATAAATCATGAATCATGAATTGAATCATGAATCATGAATCAAATCATGATTCATGAATTATGAATTGAATCATGAATTGAATCATGAATCATGAATCGAATCATGAAACATGAATTGAATCATGAATTGAATCATGAATTGAATCATGAATCATGAATTGAATCATGAATCATGAATTGAATCATGAATCATAAATCGAATCATGAATCATGAATTGAATCATAAATCGAATCATTAATTGAATCATTAATCATGAATTGAATCATGAATTGAATCATGAATCATGAATTATAAATCATGAATTGAAACATGAATCATAAATCATAAATTGAATCATGAATCATGAATTGAATCATGAATCATGAATCATGAATCGAATCATGAATCGAAACATGAATCATGAATCATGAATCATGAATTGAATCATGAATCATGAATCATGAATTGAATCATGAATCATGAATCATGAATCGAATCATGAATCGAAACATGAATCATGAATCATGAATCATGAATTGAATCATGAATCATGAACCATGAATCATGAATCGAATCATGAATCATGAATCATGAATTGAATCATGAATCATGAATCGAATCATGAATCATGAATTGAATCATGAATCATGAATCATGAATTGAATCATGAATCATGAGTCATGAATTGAATCATGAATCATGAATCATGAATCATGAATCGAATCATGAATCATGAATCATGAATCATGAATCATAAATTGAATCATGAATCATGAATCGAATCATAAATCATGAATTAAATCATGAGTTGAATCATGAATCATAAATTGAATCATGAATCATGAGTCATGAATTGAATCATGAATCATAAATCATGAATCATGAATTGAATCATGAATCATGAATCATGATTCATGAATTGAATCATGAATCATGAATTAAGAATCGATTCATGAATCATGAATTGAATCATGAGTTGAATCATGAATCATAAATTGAATCATGAATCATGAAATGAATCATGAATTGAATCATGAATTGAATCATGATTCATGAATCATGAATTGAATCATGAATCATGAATCATGAATCATGATTAATGAATTCAATCATGAATCATGATTTAAATCAGGAATCGAATCATGAATCATGAATTGAATCATGATTTTAATTATGAATCATGAATCATGAATTGAATCATGAATCATGAATCATGAATCATGAATCATGAATCATGAATTGAATTATGAATTGAATCATGAATCTTGAATCATGAATTAAATCATGAATCATGAATCATGAATTGAATTATGAATTGAATCATGAATCATGAATTGAATCATGAATTATGAATCATGAATTGAATCATGAATCATGAATCATGAATTGAATCATGAATCATGAATCGAATCATGAATCATGAATCGAATCATGAATCATGAATTGTATCATGAATCATGAATCATGAATTGAATCATGAATCATGAATCATGAATTGAATCATGAATCATGAATCATGAATCATGAATCGAATCATGAATCATGAATCATGAATCATGAATCGAATCATGAATCATGAATTGAATCATGAATCATGAATTATGAATCATGAATTGAATCATGAATCATGAATCATGAATTGAATCATGAATCATGAATCATGAATTGAATCATGAATCATGAATCATGAATTGAATCATGAATCATGAATCATGAATCATGAATCATGAATCGAATCATGAATCATGAATCATGAATCGAATCATGAATCATGAATTGAATCATAAATCATGAATCATGAATTGAATCATGAATCATGAATCATGAATTGAATCATGAATCATGAATCATGAATCATGAATCGAATCATGAATCATGAATCATGAATCATGAATCGAATCATGAATCATGAATCATGAATCATGAATCATGAATTGAATCATGAATCATGAATCATGAATCGAATAATGAATCATGAATCATGAATCATGAATTGAATCATGAATCATGAATCATGAATCGAAACATGAATCATGAATTGAATCATGAATCATGAATCATGAATCATGAATTGAATCATGAATCATGAATCATGAATCGAATAATGAATCATGAATCATGAATCATGAATTGAATCATGAATCATGAATTGAATCATGAATTGAATCATGAATCAAGAATCGAATCATGAATCATGAATTGAATCAAGAATCATGAATCATGAATCATAAATTGAATCATAAATCATGAATCATGAATTGAATCATGAATCATGAATCATGAATTGAATCATGAATCATGAATTGAATCATGAATCATGAATCATGAATCATGAATTAAATCATGAATCGAATCATGAATCATGAATTGAATCATGAATTGAATCATGAATTGAATCATGAATCATGAATTGAATCATGAATTGAATCATGAATCATGAATTATGAATCATGAATTGAATAATGAATCATGAATCGAATCATGAATCATGAATCATGAATTGAATCATGAATCGAATCATGAATCATGAATTGAATCATGAATTGAATCATGAATCATGAATCAAATTATGAATCATGAATTAAATAATAAATTGAATCATGAATCATGAATCGAATCATGAATTGAATCAGGAATCATGAATTGAATCATGAATCATGAATCATGAATTGAATCATGAATCATGAATCATGAATCATGAATCGAATCATGAATCATGAATCGAATCATGAATTGAATCGGGAATCATGAATTGAATCATGAATCATGAATCATGAATTGAATCATGAATCATGAATCATTAATCATGAATCGAATCATGAATCATGAATCATGAATCGAATCATGAATCATGAATCATGAATCGAATCATGAATCATGAATTGAATCATGAATCATGAATCATGAATTAAATCATGAATCATGAATCATGAATTGAATCATAAATCATGAATCAAGATTCATGAATCAAAACATGAATCATGAATTGAATCATGAATCATGAATCATGAATTGAATCATGAATCATGAATCATGAATCGAATAATGAATCATGAATCATGAATCATGAATTGAATCATGAATCATGAATCAAGAATCATGAATCGAAACATGAATCATGAATTGAATCATGAATCATGAATCATGAATCATGAATGGAATCATGAATCATGAATTATGAATCGAATAATGAATCATGAATCATGAATCATGAATTGAATCATGAATCATGAATCCTGAATCGAATCATGAATAATGTATCATGAATTGAATCATGAATTGAATCATGAATCATGAATCATGAATTGAATCATGAATCAAGAATTGAATCATGAATCATGAATCATAAATCGAATCATGAATCATGAATTGAATCATGACTCATGAATTATGAATCATGAATTGAATCATGAATCATGAATTATGAATCATGAATTGAATCATGAATCATGAATCATGAATTGAATCATGAATTGAATCATGAATCATGAATCATGAATCATAAATTGAATCATCAATCATGAATCAAGAACTGAATCATGAATTGAATCATAAATCATGAATCATGAATTGAATCATGAATCATGAATCATGTATTGAATCATGAATCATGAATCATAAATCATGAATTGAATCATGAATCATGAATCGAATCATGAATCATGAATTGAATCATGAATCTTGAATCATGTATTGAATCATAAATCATGAATCATAAATCATGAATTGAATCATGAATCATGAATCATGAATCGAATCATGAATCATGAATCAAGAATCATGATTCGAATCATGAATTGAATCATGAATCATGAATCATGAATCATAAATTGAATCATGAATCATGAATCGAATCATGAATCATGAATCATGAATCATGAATTGAATCATGAATCCAATCATGAATCATGAATTGAATCATGAATTGAATCATGAATTGAATCATGAATCATGAATCGAATCATGAATCATGAATTAAATTATAAATTGAATCATGAATCATGAATCGAATCATGAATTGAATCAGGAATCATGAATTGAATCATGAATCATGAATTATGAATTGAATCATGAATCATGAATCATAAATCAATCCATGAATCATGAATTGAATCGGGAATCGAATCATGAATTGAATCATGAATCATGAATCATGAATCATGAATCGAAACATAAATTATGAATCATGTTTCATGAATTGAATCATGAATCATGAATCGAAACATGAATCATGAATCATGAATTGAATCATGAATTGAATCATGAATTGAATCATGAATCATGAATTGAATCATGATTTTAATTATGAATCATGAATCATGAATTGAATCATGAATCATGAATCATGAATCATGAATTGAATTATGAATTGAATCATGAATCTTGAATCATGAATTAAATCATGAATCATGAATCATGAATTGAATCATGAATTGAATCATGAATCATGAATTGAATCATGAATTGAATCATGAATCAAGAATCGAATCATGAATCATGAATTGAATCAAGAATCATGAATCATGAATCATAAATTGAATCATAAATCATGAATCATGAATTGAATCATGAATCATGAATCATGAATTGAATCATGAATCATGAATTGAATCATGAATCATGAATCATGAATCATGAATTAAATCATGAATCGAATCATGAATCATGAATTGAATCATGAATTGAATCATGAATTGAATCATGAATCATGAATTGAATCATGAATTGAATCATGAATCATGAATTATGAATCATGAATTGAATAATGAATCATGAATCGAATCATGAATCATGAATCATGAATTGCATCATGAATCGAATCATGAATCATGAATTGAATCATGAATTGAATCATGAATCAAATTATGAATCATGAATTAAATAATAAATTGAATCATGAATCATGAATCGAATCATGAATTGAATCAGGAATCATGAATTGAATCATGAATCATGAATCATGAATTGAATCATGAATCATGAATCATGAATCATGAATCGAATCATGAATCATGAATCGAATCATGAATTGAATCAGGAATCATGAATTGAATCATGAATCATGAATCATGAATTGAATCATGAATCATGAATCATTAATCATGAATCGAATCATGAATCATGAATCATGAATCGAATCATGAATCATGAATCATGAATCGAATCATGAATCATGAATTGAATCATGAATCATGAATCATGAATTAAATCATGAATCATGAATCATGAATTGAATCATAAATCATGAATCAAGATTCATGAATCAAAACATGAATCATGAATTGAATCATGAATCATGAATCATGAATTGAATCATGAATCATGAATCATGAATCGAATAATGAATCATGAATCATGAATCATGAATTGAATCATGAATCATGAATCAAGAATCATGAATCGAAACATGAATCATGAATTGAATCATGAATCATGAATCATGAATCATGAATGGAATCATGAATCATGAATTATGAATCGAATAATGAATCATGAATCATGAATCATGAATTGAATCATGAATCATGAATCCTGAATCGAATCATGAATAATGTATCATGAATTGAATCATGAATTGAATCATGAATCATGAATCATGAATTGAATCATGAATCAAGAATTGAATCATGAATCATGAATCATAAATCGAATCATGAATCATGAATTGAATCATGACTCTTGAATTATGAATCATGAATTGAATCATGAATCATGAATTATGAATCATGAATTGAATCATGAATCATGAATCATGAATTGAATCATGAATTGAATCATGAATCATGAATCATGAATCATAAATTGAATCATCAATCATGAATCAAGAACTGAATCATGAATTGAATCATAAATCATGAATCATGAATTGAATCATGAATCATGAATCATGTATTGAATCATGAATCATGAATCATAAATCATGAATTGAATCATGAATCATGAATCGAATCATGAATCATGAATTGAATCATGAATCTTGAATCATGTATTGAATCATAAATCATGAATCATAAATCATGAATTGAATCATGAATCATGAATCATGAATCGAATCATGAATCATGAATCAAGAATCATGATTCGAATCATGAATTGAATCATGAATCATGAATCATGAATCATAAATTGAATCATGAATCATGAATCGAATCATGAATCATGAATCATGAATCATGAATTGAATCATGAATCGAATCATGAATCATGAATTGAATCATGAATTGAATCATGAATTGAATCATGAATCATGAATCGAATCATGAATCATGAATTAAATAATAAATTGAATCATGAATCATGAATCGAATCATGAATTGAATCAGGAATCATGAATTGAATCATGAATCATGAATTATGAATTGAATCATGAATCATGAATCATAAATCAATCCATGAATCATGAATTGAATCGGGAATCGAATCATGAATTGAATCATGAATCATGAATCATGAATCATGAATCGAAACATAAATTATGAATCATGTTTCATGAATTGAATCATGAATCATGAATCGAAACATGAATCATGAATCATGAATTGAATCATGAATTGAATCATGAATCATGAATCATGAATTGAATCATGAATCATGAATTGAATCATGAATCATGAATCATAAATCGAATCATGAATCATGAATTGAATCATGAATTATGAATTAAATCATGACTCATGAATTATGAATCATGAATTGAATCATGAATCATGAAGTATGAATCATGAATTGAATCATGAATCATGAATTATGAATCATGAGTTATGAATTGAATCATGAATTGAATCATGAATCATGAATTGAATCATGAATCATGAATCATGAATCATGATTTATAAATTGAATCATCAATCATGAATCATGAATTGAATCATGAATTGAATCATGAATCATGAATCATGAATCGAATCATGAATTGAATAATGAATCATGAATCATGAATCATAAATCATGAATTGAATCATTAATCATGAAATATGAAACATGAATTATGAATCATGAATTGAATCATGAATCATGAATCATGAATTGAATCATGAATCATGAATCATGAATTGAATCATGAATCATGAATCATGAATCGAATCATGAATCATGAATCATGAATCGAATCATGAATCATGAATTGAATCATGAATCATGAATCATGAATTGAATCAGGAATCATGAATCATGAATCATGAATCGAATCATGAATCATGAATCATGAATCATGAATTGAATCATGAATCATGAACCATGAATCATGAATCGAATCATGAATCATGAATCATGAATTGAATCATGAATCATGAATCGAATCATGAATCATGAATTGTATCATGAATCATGAATTGAATCATGAATCATGAGTCATGAATTGAATCATGAATCATGAATCATGAATCGAATCATGAATCATGAATCGAATCATGAATCATGGATTGAATCATGAATCATGAATCGAATCATGAATCATGAATTGAATCATGAGTTGAATCATGAATCATAAATTGAATCATGAATCATGAATTGAATCATGAGTTGAATCATGAATCATAAATCATGAATCATGAATCGAATCATGAATCATGAATCATGAATCATGAATCATGAATCATGAATCGAATCAAGAATCATGAATTGAATCATGAGTTGAATCATGAATCATAAATTGAATCATGAATCATGAATCATGAATCATGAATCGAATCATAAATCATGAATCGTGAATCATGATTCATGAATTGAATCATGAATCATGAATTAAGAATCGATTCATGAATCATGAATTGAATCATGAGTTGAATCATGAATCATAAATTGAATCATGAATCATGAAATGAATCATGATTTTAATTATGAATCATGAATCATGAATTAAATCATGAAATATGAATCATGAATCATGAATTGAATTATGAATTGAATCATGAATTTTGAATCATGAATCATGAATCATGAATTGAATCATGAATCATGAATCATGAATTGAATCATGAATCATGAATTGAATCATGAATCATGAATCATGAATTGAATCATGAATCATGAATCATGAATTGAATCATGAATCATGAATCGAATCATGAATCATGAATCGAATCATGAATCATGAATTGTATCATGAATCATGAATCATGAATTGAATCATGAATCATGAATCATGAATTGAATCATGAATCATGAATCATGAATCATGAATCATGAATCGAATCATGAATCATGAATCATGAATCATGAATCGAATCATGAATCATGAATTGAATCATGAATCATGAATTATGAATCATGAATTGAATCATGAATCATGAATCATGAATTGAATCATGAATCATGAATCATGAATTGAATCATGAATCATGAATCATGAATTGAATCATGATTTTAATTATGAATCATGAATCATGAATTGAATCATGAATCATGAATCATGAATCATGAATTGAATTATGAATTGAATCATGAATCTTGAATCATGAATTAAATCATGAATCATGAATCATAAATCATGAATCATGAATTGAATTATGAATTGAATCATGAATCATGAATTGAATCATGAATCATGAATCATGAATTGAATCATGAATCATGAATCATGAATTGAATCATGAATCATGAATCGAATCATGAATCATGAATTGTATCATGAATCATGAATCATGAATTGAATCATGAATCATGAATCATGAATTGAATCATGAATCATGAATCGAATCATGAATCATGAATCATGAATCATGAATCGAATCATGAATCATGAATTGAATCATGAATCATGAATTATGAATCATGAATTGAATCATGAATCATGAATCATGAATTGAATCATGAATCATGAATCGAATCATGAATCATGAATTGAATCATGAATCATGAATTATGAATCATGAATTGAATCATGAATCATGAATCATGAATTGAATCATGAATCATGAATCATGAATTGAATCATAAATCATGAATCATGAATTGAATCATGAATCATGAATCATGAATCATGAATCGAATCATGAATCATGAATCATGAATCGAATCATGAATCATGAATTGAATCATGAATCATGAATTGAATCATGAATCATGAATCATGAATTGAATCATGAATCATGAATCATGAATTGAATCATGAATCATGAATCGAATCATGAATCATGAATCATGAATTGAATCATGAATTGAATCATGAATCATGAATCGAATCATGAATTGAATCATTAATCATGAATTGAATCATGAATCGAATCATGAATCATGAATTGAATCATGAATTGAATCATGAATTGAATCATTAATCATGAATTGAATCATGAATTGAATCATGAATCATGAATTATGAATCATGAATAGAATCATGAATCATGAATCGAATCATGAATCATGAATCATGAATTGAATCATGAATCGAATCATAAATCATGAATTGAATAATGAATTGAATCATGAATCATGAATCGAATCATGAATCATGAATTAAATAATAAATTGAATCATGAATCATGAATCGAATCATGAATTGAATCAGGAATTATGAATTGAATCATGAATCATGAATTGAATCATGAATCATGAATCATGAATCATGAATCGAATCATGAATCATGAATCATGAATCAAATCATGAATCATGAATCATGAATCATGAATCGAATCATGAATCATGAATCATGAATCAAATCATGAATCATGAATCATGAATCATGAATCATGAATCATGAATTGAATCATGAATCATGAATCATGAATTGAATCATGAATCATGAATCATGAATTGAATCATGAATCATGAATCATGAATTGAATCATGAATCATGAATCATGAATCATGAATCGAATCATGAATCATGAATCATAAATCATGAATTGAATCATGAATCATGAATTGAATCATGAATCATGAATCATAAATCATGAATTGAATCATGAATCATGAATTGAATCATGAATCATGAATTGAATCATGAATCATGAATCAAGATTCATGAATCGAAACATGAATCATGAATTGAATCATGAATCATGAATCATGAATCATGAATTGAATCATGAATCATGAATCATGAATCGAATAATGAATCATGAATCAAATAATGAATCATGAATCATGAATCATGAATTGAATCATGAATCATGAATCAAGAATCATGAATCGAAACATGAATCATGAATTGAATCATGAATCATGAATCATGAATCATGAATTGAATCATGAATCATGAATCATGAATCGAATAATGAATCATGAATCATGAATCATAAATTGAATCATGAATCATGAATCATAAATTGAATCATGAATCATGAATTGAATCATGAATCATGAATTGAATCATGAATTGAATCATGAATCAAGAATCGAATCATGAATCATGAATTGAATCAAGAATCATGAATCATGAATCATAAATTGAATCATAAATCATGAATCATGAATTGAATCATGAATCATGAATCGAATCATGAATCATGAATCATGAATTGAATCATGAATTGAATCATGAATCATGAATCGAATCATGAAACATGAATTGAATCATGAATTGAATCATGAATTGAATCATGAATCATGAATTGAATCATGAATCATGAATTGAATCATGAATCATGAATCATAAATCGAATCATGAATCATGAATTAAATCATGAATCGAATCATGAATTGAATCATTAATCATGAATTGAATCATGAATTGAATCATGAATCATGAATTATAAATCATGAATTGAAACATGAATCATGAATCATGAATTGAATCATGAATCATGAATCATGAATTGAATCATAAATCATGAATCATGAATTGAATCATGAATCATAAATTGAATCATGAATCCTGAATTGAATCATGAATCATGAATCATGAATCGAATCATGAATCGAAACATGAATCATGAATCATGAATCATGAATTGAATCATGAATCATGAATCATGAATTGAATCATGAATCATGAATCATGAATCATGAATCGAATCATGAATCATGAATCATGAATTGAATCATGAATCATGAATCATGAATTGAATCATGAATCATAAATCATGAATCATGAATCGAATCATGAATCATGAATCATGAATCGAATCATGAATCATGAATCGAATCAAGAATCATGAATTGAATCATGAGTTGAATCATGAATCATAAATTGAATCATGAATCATGAATCATGAATCGAATCATAAATCATGAATCATGAATCATGATTCATGAATTGAATCATGAATCATGAATCATGATTCATGAATTGAATCATGAATCATGAATTAAGAATCGATTCATGAATCATGAATTGAATCATGAGTTGAATCATGAATCATAAATTGAATCATGAATCATGAAATGAATCATGAATTGAATCATGAATTGAATCATGATTCATGAATCATGAATTGAATCATGAATCATGAATCATGAATCATGATTAATGAATTCAATCATGAATCATGATTTAAATCAGGAATCGAATCATGAATCATGAATTGAATCATGATTTTAATTATGAATCATGAATCATGAATTGAATCATGAATCATGAATCATGAATCATGAATTGAATTATGAATTGAATCATGAATCTTGAATCATGAATTAAATCATGAATCATGAATCATGAATTGAATTATGAATTGAATCATGAATCATGAATTGAATCATGAATCATGAATCATGAATTGAATCATGAATCATGAATCATGAATTGAATCATGAATCATGAATCGAATCATGAATCATGAATCGAATCATAAATCATGAATTGTATCATGAATCATGAATCATGAATTGAATCATGAATCATGAATCATGAATTGAATCATGAATCATGAATCATGAATCATGAATCGAATCATGAATCATGAATCATGAATCATGAATCGAATCATGAATCATGAATTGAATCATGAATCATGAATTATGAATCATGAATTGAATCATGAATCATGAATCATGAATTGAATCATGAATCATGAATCATGAATTGAATCATGAATCATGAATCATGAATTGAATCATGAATCATGAATCATGAATCGAATCATGAATCATGAATCATGAATCGAATCATGAATCATGAATTGAATCATGAATCATGAATCATGAATTGAATCATGAATCATGAATCATGAATTGAATCATGAATCATGAATCATGAATCATGAATCGAATCATGAATCATGAATCATGAATCGAATCATGAATCATGAATCATGAATCATGAATCATGAATTGAATCATGAATCATGAATCATGAATCGAATAATGAATCATGAATCATGAATCATGAATTGAATCATGAATCATGAATCAAGAATCATGAATCGAAACATAAATCATGAATTGAATCATGAATCATGAATTGAATCATGAATCATGAATCATGAATCATGAATCGAATCATGAATCATGAATCATGAATCAAATCATGAATCATGAATCATGAATCGAATCATAAATCATGAATTGAATCATGAATCATGAATCATGAATTGAATCATGAATCATGAATCATGAATTGAATCATGAATCATGAATCATGAATCATGAATCGAATCATGAATCATAAATCATGAATTGAATCATGAATCATGAATTGAATCATGAATCATGAATCATAAATCATGAATTGAATCATGAATCATGAATTGAATCATGAATCATGAATCAAGATTCATGAATCGAAACATGAATCATGAATTGAATCATGATTCATGAATCATGAATCATGAATTGAATCATGAATCATGAATCATGAATCGAATAATGAATCATGAATCATGAATCATGAATTGAATCATGAATCATGAATCAAGAATCATGAATCGAAACATGAATCATGAATTGAATCATGAATCATGAATCATGAATCATGAATTGAATCATGAATCATGAATCATGAATCGAATAATGAATCATGAATCATGAATCATAAATTGAATCATGAATTATGAATTGAATCATGAATCATGAATTGAATCATGAATTGAATCATGAATCAAGAATCGAATCATGAATCATGAATTGAATCAAGAATCATGAATCATGAATTATAAATTGAATCATAAATCATGAATCATGAATTGAATCATGAATCATGAATCAAATCATGATTCATGAATTATGAATTGAATCATGAATTGAATCATGAATCATGAATCGAATCATGAAACATGAATTGAATCATGAATTGAATCATGAATTGAATCATGAATCATGAATTGAATCATGAATCATGAATTGAATCATGAATCATGAATCATAAATCGAATCATGAATCATGAATTGAATCATAAATCGAATCATTAATTGAATCATTAATCATGAATTGAATCATGAATTGAATCATGAATCATGAATTATAAATCATGAATTGAAACATGAATCATAAATCATAAATTGAATCATGAATCATGAATTGAATCATGAATCATGAATCATGAATCGAATCATGAATCGAAACATGAATCATGAATCATGAATCATGAATTGAATCATGAATCATGAATCATGAATTGAATCATGAATCATGAATCATGAATCGAATCATGAATCGAAACATGAATCATGAATCATGAATCATGAATTGAATCATGAATCATGAATCATGAATTGAATCATGAATCATGAACCATGAATCATGAATCGAATCATGAATCATGAATCATGAATTGAATCATGAATCATGAATCGAATCATGAATCATGAATTGAATCATGAATCATGAATCATGAATTGAATCATGAATCATGAGTCATGAATTGAATCATGAATCATGAATCATGAATCATGAATCGAATCATGAATCATGAATTGAATCATGAATCATGAATCGAATCATAAATCATGAATTAAATCATGAGTTGAATCATGAATCATAAATTGAATCATGAATCATGAGTCATGAATTGAATCATGAATCATAAATCATGAATCATGAATCGAATCATGAATCATGAATCATGAATCATGAATTGAATCATGAATCATGAATCGAATCAAGAATCATGAATTGAATCATGAGTTGAATCATGATTCATAAATTGAATCATGAATCATGAATCATGAATCGAATCATAAATCATGAATCATGAATCATGATTCATGAATTGAATCATGAATCATGAATCATGATTCATGAATTGAATCATGAATCATGAATTAAGAATCGATTCATGAATCATGAATTGAATCATGAGTTGAATCATGAATCATAAATTGAATCATGAATCATGAAATGAATCATGAATTGAATCATGAATTGAATCATGATTCATGAATCATGAATTGAATCATGAATCATGAATCATGAATCATGATTAATGAATTCAATCATGAATCATGATTTAAATCAGGAATCGAATCATGAATCATGAATTGAATCATGATTTTAATTATGAATCATGAATCATGAATTGAATCATGAATCATGAATCATGAATCATGAATTGAATTATGAATTGAATCATGAATCTTGAATCATGAATTAAATCATGAATCATGAATCATGAATTGAATTATGAATTGAATCATGAATCATGAATTGAATCATGAATCATGAATCATGAATTGAATCATGAATCATGAATCGAATCATGAATCATGAATCGAATCATGAATCATGAATTGTATCATGAATCATGAATCATGAATTGAATCATGAATCATGAATCATGAATTGAATCATGAATCATGAATCATGAATCATGAATCGAATCATGAATCATGAATCATGAATCATGAATCGAATCATGAATCATGAATTGAATCATGAATCATGAATTATGAATCATGAATTGAATCATGAATCATGAATCATGAATTGAATCATGAATCATGAATCATGAATTGAATCATGAATCATGAATCATGAATTGAATCATGAATCATGAATCATGAATCATGAATCGAATCATGAATCATGAATCATGAATCGAATCATGAATCATGAATTGAATCATGAATCATGAATCATGAATTGAATCATGAATCATGAATCATGAATTGAATCATGAATCATGAATCATGAATCATGAATCGAATCATGAATCATGAATCATGAATCATGAATCGAATCATGAATCATGAATCATGAATCATGAATCATGAATTGAATCATGAATCATGAATCATGAATCGAATAATGAATCATGAATCATGAATCATGAATTGAATCATGAATCATGAATCATGAATCATGAATTGAATCATGAATCATGAATCATGAATCGAATAATGAATCATGAATCATGAATCATGAATTGAATCATGAATCATGAATTGAATCATGAATTGAATCATGAATCAAGAATCGAATCATGAATCATGAATTGAATCAAGAATCATGAATCATGAATCATAAATTGAATCATAAATCATGAATCATGAATTGAATCATGAATCATGAATCATGAATTGAATCATGAATCATGAATTGAATCATGAATCATGAATCATGAATCATGAATTAAATCATGAATCGAATCATGAATCATGAATTGAATCATGAATTGAATCATGAATTGAATCATGAATCATGAATTGAATCATGAATCGAATCATGAATCATGAATTATGAATCATGAATTGAATCATGAATCATGAATCGAATCATGAATCATGAATCATGAATTGAATCATGAATCGAATCATGAATCATGAATTGAATCATGAATTGAATCATGAATCATGAATCAAATTATGAATCATGAATTAAATAATAAATTGAATCATGAATCATGAATCGAATCATGAATTGAATCAGGAATCATGAATTGAATCATGAATCATGAATCATGAATTGAATCATGAATCATGAATCATGAATCATGAATCGAATCATGAATCATGAATCGAATCATGAATTGAATCAGGAATCATGAATTGAATCATGAATCATGAATCATGAATTGAATCATGAATCATGAATCATTAATCATGAATCGAATCATGAATCATGAATCATGAATCGAATCATGAATCATGAATCATGAATCGAATCATGAATCATGAATTGAATCATGAATCATGAATCATGAATTAAATCATGAATCATGAATCATGAATTGAATCATAAATCATGAATCAAGATTCATGAATCAAAACATGAATCATGAATTGAATCATGAATCATGAATCATGAATTGAATCATGAATCATGAATCATGAATCGAATAATGAATCATGAATCATGAATCATGAATTGAATCATGAATCATGAATCAAGAATCATGAATCGAAACATGAATCATGAATTGAATCATGAATCATGAATCATGAATCATGAATGGAATCATGAATCATGAATTATGAATCGAATAATGAATCATGAATCATGAATCATGAATTGAATCATGAATCATGAATCCTGAATCGAATCATGAATAATGTATCATGAATTGAATCATGAATTGAATCATGAATCATGAATCATGAATTGAATCATGAATCAAGAATTGAATCATGAATCATGAATCATAAATCGAATCATGAATCATGAATTGAATCATGAATCATGAATCAAGAATCATGAATCGAAACATGAATCATGAATTGAATCATGAATCATGAATCATGAATCATGAATTGAATCATGAATCATGAATCATGAATCGAATAATGAATCATGAATCATGAATCATAAATTGAATCATGAATCATGAATCATAAATTGAATCATGAATCATGAATTGAATCATGAATCATGAATTGAATCATGAATTGAATCATGAATCAAGAATCGAATCATGAATCATGAATTGAATCAAGAATCATGAATCATGAATCATAAATTGAATCATAAATCATGAATCATGAATTGAATCATGAATCATGAATCGAATCATGAATCATGAATCATGAATTGAATCATGAATTGAATCATGAATCATGAATCGAATCATGAAACATGAATTGAATCATGAATTGAATCATGAATTGAATCATGAATCATGAATTGAATCATGAATCATGAATTGAATCATGAATCATGAATCATAAATCGAATCATGAATCATGAATTAAATCATGAATCGAATCATGAATTGAATCATTAATCATGAATTGAATCATGAATTGAATCATGAATCATGAATTATAAATCATGAATTGAAACATGAATCATGAATCATGAATTGAATCATGAATCATGAATCATGAATTGAATCATAAATCATGAATCATGAATTGAATCATGAATCATAAATTGAATCATGAATCCTGAATTGAATCATGAATCATGAATCATGAATCGAATCATGAATCGAAACATGAATCATGAATCATGAATCATGAATTGAATCATGAATCATGAATCATGAATTGAATCATGAATCATGAATCATGAATCATGAATCGAATCATGAATCATGAATCATGAATTGAATCATGAATCATGAATCATGAATTGAATCATGAATCATAAATCATGAATCATGAATCGAATCATGAATCATGAATCATGAATTGAATCATGAATCATGAATCGAATCAAGAATCATGAATTGAATCATGAGTTGAATCATGAATCATAAATTGAATCATGATTCATGAATCATGAATCGAATCATAAATCATGAATCATGAATCATGATTCATGAATTGAATCATGAATCATGAATCATGATTCATGAATTGAATCATGAATCATGAATTAAGAATCGATTCATGAATCATGAATTGAATCATGAGTTGAATCATGAATCATAAATTGAATCATGAATCATGAAATGAATCATGAATTGAATCATGAATTGAATCATGATTCATGAATCATGAATTGAATCATGAATCATGAATCATGAATCATGATTAATGAATTCAATCATGAATCATGATTTAAATCAGGAATCGAATCATGAATCATGAATTGAATCATGATTTTAATTATGAATCATGAATCATGAATTGAATCATGAATCATGAATCATGAATCATGAATTGAATTATGAATTGAATCATGAATCTTGAATCATGAATTAAATCATGAATCATGAATCATGAATTGAATTATGAATTGAATCATGAATCATGAATTGAATCATGAATCTTGAATTGAATCATGAATCATGAATCATGAATTGAATTATGAATCATGAATCGAATCATGAATCATGAATCGAATCATGAATCATGAATTGTATCATGAATCATGAATCATGAATTGAATCATGAATCATGAATCATGAATTGAATCATGAATCATGAATCATGAATCATGAATCGAATCATGAATCATGAATCATGAATCGAATCATGAATCATGAATTGAATCATGAATCATGAATTATGAATCATGAATTGAATCATGAATCATGAATCATGAATTGAATCATGAATCATGAATCATGAATTGAATCATGAATCATGAATCATGAATTGAATCATGAATCATGAATCATGAATCGAATCATGAATCATGAATCATGAATCGAATCATGAATCATGAATTGAATCATGAATCATGAATCATGAATTGAATCATGAATCATGAATCATGAATTGAATCATGAATCATGAATCATGAATCATGAATCGAATCATGAATCATGAATCATGAATCGAATCATGAATCATGAATCATGAATCATGAATCATGAATTGAATCATGAATCATGAATCATGAATCGAATAATGAATTATGAATCATGAATCATGAATTGAATCATGAATCATGAATCAAGAATCATGAATCGAAACATGAATCATGAATTGAATCATGAATCATGAATTGAATCATGAATCATGAATCATGAATCATGAATCGAATCATGAATCATGAATCATGAATCATGAATCATGAATCGAATCATAAATCATGAATTGAATCATGAATCATGAATCATGAATCATGAATTGAATCATGAATCATGAATCATGAATCATGAATCGAATCATGAATCATAAATCATGAATTGAATCATGAATCATGAATTGAATCATGAATCATGAATCATAAATCATGAATTGAATCATGAATCATGAATTGAATCATGAATCATGAATCAAGATTCATGAATCGAAACATGAATCATGAATTGAATCATGATTCATGAATCATGAATCATGAATTGAATCATGAATCATGAATCATGAATCGAATAATGAATCATGAATCAAATAATGAATCATGAATCATGAATCATGAATTGAATCATGAATCATGAATCAAGAATCATGAATCGAAACATGAATCATGAATTGAATCATGAATCATGAATCATGAATCATGAATTGAATCATGAATCATGAATCATGAATCGAATAATGAATCATGAATCATGAATCATAAATTGAATCATGAATTATGAATTGAATCATGAATCATGAATTGAATCATGAATTGAATCATGAATCAAGAATCGAATCATGAATCATGAATTGAATCAAGAATCATGAATCATGAATCATAAATTGAATCATAAATCATGAATCATGAATTGAATCATGAATCATGAATCAAATCATGATTCATGAATTATGAATTGAATCATGAATTGAATCATGAATCATGAATCGAATCATGAAACATGAATTGAATCATGAATTGAATCATGAATTGAATCATGAATCATGAATTGAATCATGAATCATGAATTGAATCATGAATCATGAATCATAAATCGAATCATGAATCATGAATTGAATCATAAATCGAATCATTAATTGAATCATTAATCATGAATTGAATCATGAATTGAATCATGAATCATGAATTATAAATCATGAATTGAAACATGAATCATAAATCATAAATTGAATCATGAATCATGAATTGAATCATGAATCATGAATCATGAATCGAATCATGAATCGAAACATGAATCATGAATCATGAATCATGAATTGAATCATGAATCATGAATCATGAATTGAATCATGAATCATGAATCATGAATCGAATCATGAATCGAAACATGAATCATGAATCATGAATCATGAATTGAATCATGAATCATGAATCATGAATTGAATCATGAATCATGAACCATGAATCATGAATCGAATCATGAATCATGAATCATGAATTGAATCATGAATCATGAATCGAATCATGAATCATGAATTGAATCATGAATCATGAATCATGAATTGAATCATGAATCATGAGTCATGAATTGAATCATGAATCATGAATCATGAATCATGAATCGAATCATGAATCATGAATTGAATCATGAATCATGAATCGAATCATAAATCATGAATTAAATCATGAGTTGAATCATGAATCATAAATTGAATCATGAATCATGAGTCATGAATTGAATCATGAATCATAAATCATGAATCATGAATCGAATCATGAATCATGAATCATGAATCATGAATTGAATCATGAATCATGAATCGAATCAAGAATCATGAATTGAATCATGAGTTGAATCATGATTCATAAATTGAATCATGAATCATGAATCATGAATCGAATCATAAATCATGAATCATGATTCATGAATTGAATCATGAATCATGAATCATGATTCATGAATTGAATCATGAATCATGAATTAAGAATCGATTCATGAATCATGAATTGAATCATGAGTTGAATCATGAATCATAAATTGAATCATGAATCATGAAATGAATCATGAATTGAATCATGAATTGAATCATGATTCATGAATCATGAATTGAATCATGAATCATGAATCATGAATCATGATTAATGAATTCAATCATGAATCATGATTTAAATCAGGAATCGAATCATGAATCATGAATTGAATCATGATTTTAATTATGAATCATGAATCATGAATTGAATCATGAATCATGAATCATGAATCATGAATTGAATTATGAATTGAATCATGAATCTTGAATCATGAATTAAATCATGAATCATGAATCATGAATTGAATTATGAATTGAATCATGAATCATGAATTGAATCATGAATCATGAATCATGAATTGAATCATGAATCATGAATCATGAATTGAATCATGAATCATGAATCGAATCATGAATCATGAATCGAATCATGAATCATGAATTGTATCATGAATCATGAATCATGAATTGAATCATGAATCATGAATCATGAATTGAATCATGAATCATGAATCATGAATCATGAATCGAATCATGAATCATGAATCATGAATCATGAATCGAATCATGAATCATGAATTGAATCATGAATCATGAATTATGAATCATGAATTGAATCATGAATCATGAATCATGAATTGAATCATGAATCATGAATCATGAATTGAATCATGAATCATGAATCATGAATTGAATCATGAATCATGAATCATGAATCATGAATCGAATCATGAATCATGAATCATGAATCGAATCATGAATCATGAATTGAATCATGAATCATGAATCATGAATTGAATCATGAATCATGAATCATGAATTGAATCATGAATCATGAATCATGAATCATGAATCGAATCATGAATCATGAATCATGAATCATGAATCGAATCATGCATCATGAATCATGAATCATGAATCATGAATTGAATCATGAATCATGAATCATGAATCGAATAATGAATCATGAATCATGAATCATGAATTGAATCATGAATCATGAATCAAGAATCATGAATCGAAACATGAATCATGAATTGAATCATGAATCATGAATCATGAATCATGAATTGAATCATGAATCATGAATCATGAATCGAATAATGAATCATGAATCATGAATCATGAATTGAATCATGAATCATGAATTGAATCATGAATTGAATCATGAATCAAGAATCGAATCATGAATCATGAATTGAATCAAGAATCATGAATCATGAATCATAAATTGAATCATAAATCATGAATCATGAATTGAATCATGAATCATGAATCATGAATTGAATCATGAATCATGAATTGAATCATGAATCATGAATCATGAATCATGAATTAAATCATGAATCGAATCATGAATCATGAATTGAATCATGAATTGAATCATGAATTGAATCATGAATCATGAATTGAATCATGAATCGAATCATGAATCATGAATTATGAATCATGAATTGAATCATGAATCATGAATCGAATCATGAATCATGAATCATGAATTGAATCATGAATCGAATCATGAATCATGAATTGAATCATGAATTGAATCATGAATCATGAATCAAATTATGAATCATGAATTAAATAATAAATTGAATCATGAATCATGAATCGAATCATGAATTGAATCAGGAATCATGAATTGAATCATGAATCATGAATCATGAATTGAATCATGAATCATGAATCATGAATCATGAATCGAATCATGAATCATGAATCGAATCATGAATTGAATCAGGAATCATGAATTGAATCATGAATCATGAATCATGAATTGAATCATGAATCATGAATCATTAATCATGAATCGAATCATGAATCATGAATCATGAATCGAATCATGAATCATGAATCATGAATCGAATCATGAATCATGAATTGAATCATGAATCATGAATCATGAATTAAATCATGAATCATGAATCATGAATTGAATCATGAATCATGAATCAAGAATCATGAATCGAAACATGAATCATGAATTGAATCATGAATCATGAATCATGAATCATGAATGGAATCATGAATCATGAATTATGAATCGAATAATGAATCATGAATCATGAATTGAATCATGAATCATGAATCCTGAATCGAATCATGAATAATGTATCATGAATTGAATCATGAATTGAATCATGAATCATGAATCATGAATTGAATCATGAATCAAGAATTGAATCATGAATCATGAATCATAAATCGAATCATGAATCATGAATTGAATCATGACTCATGAATTATGAATCATGAATTGAATCATGAATCATGAATTATGAATCATGAATTGAATCATGAATCATGAATCATGAATTGAATCATGAATTGAATCATGAATCATGAATTGAATCATGAATCATGAATCATGAATCATAAATTGAATCATCAATCATGAATCAAGAACTGAATCATGAATTGAATCATAAATCATGAATCATGAATTGAATCATGAATCATGAATCATGTATTGAATCATGAATCATGAATCATAAATCATGAATTGAATCATGAATCATGAATCGAATCATGAATCATGAATTGAATCATGAATCTTGAATCATGTATTGAATCATAAATCATGAATCATAAATCATGAATTGAATCATGAATCATGAATCATGAATCGAATCATGAATCATGAATCAAGAATCATGATTCGAATCATGAATTGAATCATGAATCATGAATCATGAATCATAAATTGAATCATGAATCATGAATCGAATCATGAATCATGAATCATGAATCATGAATTGAATCATGAATCGAATCATGAATCATGAATTGAATCATGAATTGAATCATGAATTGAATCATGAATCATGAATCGAATCATGAATCATGAATTAAATAATAAATTGAATCATGAATCATGAATCGAATCATGAATTGAATCAGGAATCATGAATTGAATCATGAATCATGAATTATGAATTGAATCATGAATCATGAATCATAAATCAATCCATGAATCATGAATTGAATCGGGAATCGAATCATGAATTGAATCATGAATCATGAATCATGAATCATGAATCGAAACATAAATTATGAATCATGTTTCATGAATTGAATCATGAATCATGAATCCTGAATCGAAACATGAATCATGAATCATGAATTGAATCATGAATTGAATCATGAATCATGAATCATGAATTGAATCATGAATCATGAATTGAATCATGAATCATGAATCATAAATCGAATCATGAATGATGAATTGAATCATGAATTATGAATTAAATCATGACTCATGAATTATGAATCATGAATTGAATCATGAATCATGAAGTATGAATCATGAATTGAATCATGAATCATGAATTATGAATCATGAGTTATGAATTGAATCATGAATTGAATCATGAATCATGAATTGAATCATGAATCATGAATCATGAATCATGATTTATAAATTGAATCATCAATCATGAATCATGAATTGAATCATGAATCATGAATCATGAATCGAATCATGAATTGAATAATGAATCATGAATCATGAATCATAAATCATGAATTGAATCATTAATCATGAAATATGAAACATGAATTATGAATCATGAATTGAATCATGAATCATGAATCATGAATTGAATCATGAATCATGAATCATGAATTGAATCATGAATCATGAATCGAATCATGAATCATGAATCATGAATCAAATCATGAATCATGAATTGAATCATGAATCATGAATCATGAATTGAATCAGGAATCATGAATCATGAATCATGAATCGAATCATGAATCATGAATCATGAATCATGAATTGAATCATGAATCATGAACCATGAATCATGAATCGAATCATGAATCATGAATCATGAATTGAATCATGAATCATGAATCGAATCATGAATCATGAATTGAATCATGAATCATGAATTGAATCATGAATCATGAGTCATGAATTGAATCATGAATCATGAATCATGAATCATGAATCGAATCATGAATCATGAATCGAATCATGAATCATGAATTGAATCATGAATCATGAATCGAATCATGAATCATGAATTGAATCATGAGTTGAATCATGAATCATAAATTGAATCATGAATCATGAATTGAATCATGAGTTGAATCATGAATCATAAATCATGAATCATGAATCGAATCATGAATCATGAATCATGAATCATGAATCATGAATCGAATCAAGAATCATGAATTGAATCATGAGTTGAATCATGAATCATAAATTGAATCATGAATCATGAATCATGAATCATGAATCGAATCATAAATCATGAATCATGAATCATGATTCATGAATTGAATCATGAATCATGAATCATGAATCAAGATTCATGAATTGAATCATGAATCATGAATTAAGAATCGATTCATGAATCATGAATTGAATCATGAGTTGAATCATGAATCATAAATTGAATCATGAATCATGAAATGAATCATGATTTTAATTATGAATCATGAATCATGAATTAAATCATGAAATATGAATCATGAATCATGAATTGAATTATGAATTGAATCATGAATTTTGAATCATGAATCATGAATCATGAATTGAATCATGAATCATGAATCATGAATTGAATGATGAATCATGAATTGAATCATGAATCATGAATCATGAATTGAATCATGAATCATGAATCATGAATTGAATCATGAATCATGAATCGAATCATGAATCATGAATCGAATCATGAATCATGAATTGTATCATGAATCATGAATCATGAATTGAATCATGAATCATGAATCATGAATTGAATCATGAATCATGAATCATGAATCATGAATCATGAATCGAATCATGAATCATGAATCATGAATCATGAATCGAATCATGAATCATGAATTGAATCATGAATCATGAATTATGAATCATGAATTGAATCATGAATCATGAATCATGAATTGAATCATGAATCATGAATCATGAATTGAATCATGAATCATGAATCATGAATTGAATCATGATTTTAATTATGAATCATGAATCATGAATTGAATCATGAATCATGAATCATGAATCATGAATTGAATTATGAATTGAATCATGAATCTTGAATCATGAATTAAATCATGAATCATGAATCATAAATCATGAATCATGAATTGAATTATGAATTGAATCATGAATCATGAATTGAATCATGAATCATGAATCATGAATTGAATCATGAATGATGAATCATGAATTGAATCATGAATCATGAATCGAATCATGAATCATGAATTGTATCATGAATCATGAATCATGAATTGAATCATGAATCATGAATCATGAATTGAATCATGAATCATGAATCATGAATCATGAATCGAATCATGAATCATGAATCATGAATCATGAATCGAATCATGAATCATGAATTGAATCATGAATCATGAATTATGAATCATGAATTGAATCATGAATCATGAATCATGAATTGAATCATGAATCATGAATCGAATCATGAATCATGAATTGAATCATGAATCATGAATTATGAATCATGAATTGAATCATGAATCATGAATCATGAATTGAATCATGAATCATGAATCATGAATTGAATCATAAATCATGAATCATGAATTGAATCATGAATCATGAATCATGAATCATGAATCGAATAATGAATCATGAATCATGAATCGAATCATGAATCATGAATTGAATCATGAATCATGAATCATGAATTGAATCATGAATCATGAATCATGAATTGAATCATGAATCATGAATCATGAATTGAATCATGAATCATGAATCGAATCATGAATCATGAATCATGAATTGAATCATGAATTGAATCATGAATCATGAATCAAATCATGAATTGAATCATTAATCATGAATTGAATCATGAATCGAATCATGAATCATGAATTGAATCATGAATTGAATCATGAATTGAATCATTAATCATGAATTGAATCATGAATTGAATCATGAATCATGAATTATGAATCATGAATAGAATCATGAATCATGAATCGAATCATGAATCATGAATCATGAATTGAATCATGAATCGAATCATAAATCATGAATTGAATAATGAATTGAATCATGAATCATGAATCGAATCATGAATCATGAATTAAATAATAAATTGAATCATGAATCATGAATCGAATCATGAATTGAATCAGGAATTATGAATTGAATCATGAATCATGAATTGAATCATGAATCATGAATCATGAATCATGAATCGAATCATGAATCATGAATCATGAATCAAATCATGAATCATGAATCATGAATCGAATCATGAATCATGAATTGAATCATGAATCATGAATCATGAATTGAATCATGAATCATGAATCATGAATTGAATCATGAATCATGAATCATGAATTGAATCATGAATCATGAATCATGAATCATGAATCGAATCATGAATCATGAATCATAAATCATGAATTGAATCATGAATCATGAATTGAATCATGAATCATGAATCATAAATCATGAATTGAATCATGAATCATGAATTGAATCATGAATCATGAATCAAGATTCATGAATCGAAACATGAATCATGAATTGAATCATGAATCATGAATCATGAATCATGAATTGAATCATGAATCATGAATCATGAATCGAATAATGAATCATGAATCAAATAATGAATCAT
Organism: Mixophyes australis; assembly: GCA_036250195.1. Classification (NCBI taxonomy): domain Eukaryota; kingdom Metazoa; phylum Chordata; class Amphibia; order Anura; family Limnodynastidae; genus Mixophyes; species Mixophyes australis. Next base: position 275,946 of record JAVHZZ010000114.1, read on the forward strand.
GAATCATGAATCATGAATTGAATCATGAATCATGAATCAAGAATCATGAATCGAAACATGAATCATGAATTGAATCATGAATTGAATCATGAATCATGAATCATGAATCATGAATTGAATCATGAATCATGAATCATGAATCGAATAATGAATCATGAATCAAATAATGAATCATGAATCATGAATCATGAATTGAATCATGAATCATGAATCAAGAATCATGAATCGAAACATGAATCATGAATTGAATCATGAATCATGAATCATGAATCATGAATTGAATCATGAATCATGAATCATGAATCGAATAATGAATCATGAATCATGAATCATAAATTGAATCATGAATCATGAATTGAATCATGAATCATGAATTGAATCATGAATTGAATCATGAATCAAGAATCGAATCATGAATCATGAATTGAATCAAGAATCATGAATCATGAATCATAAATTGAATCATAAATCATGAATCATGAATTGAATCATGAATCATGAATCGAATCATGAATCATGAATCATGAATTGAATCATGAATTGAATCATGAATCATGAATCGAATCATGAAACATGAATTGAATCATGAATTGAATCATGAATTGAATCATGAATCATGAATTGAATCATGAATCATGAATTGAATCATGAATCATGAATCATAAATCGAATCATGAATCATGAATTAAATCATGAATCGAATCATGAATTGAATCATTAATCATGAATTGAATCATGAATTGAATCATGAATCATGAATTATAAATCATGAATTGAAACATGAATCATGAATCATGAATTGAATCATGAATCATGAATCATGAATTGAATCATAAATCATGAATCATGAATTGAATCATGAATCATAAATTGAATCATGAATCCTGAATTGAATCATGAATCATGAATCATGAATCGAATCATGAATCGAAACATGAATCATGAATCATGAATCATGAATTGAATCATGAATCATGAATCATGAATCATGAATCGAATCATGAATCATGAATCATGAATTGAATCATGAATCATGAATCATGAATTGAATCATGAATCATAAATCATGAATCATGAATCGAATCATGAATCATGAATCATGAATCATGAATTGAATCATGAATCATGAATCGAATCAAGAATCATGAATTGAATCATGAGTTGAATCATGAATCATAAATTGAATCATGAATCATGAATCATGAATCGAATCATAAATCATGAATCATGAATCATGATTCATGAATTGAATCATGAATCATGATTCATGAATTGAATCATGAATCATGAATTAAGAATCGATTCATGAATCATGAATTGAATCATGAGTTGAATCATGAATCATAAATTGAATCATGAATCATGAAATGAATCATGAATTGAATCATGAATTGAATCATGATTCATGAATCATGAATTGAATCATGAATCATGAATCATGAATCATGATTAATGAATTCAATCATGAATCATGATTTAAATCAGGAATCGAATCATGAATCATGAATTGAATCATGATTTTAATTATGAATCATGAATCATGAATTGAATCATGAATCATGAATCATGAATTATGAATTGAATTATGAATTGAATCATGAATCTTGAATCATGAATTAAATCATGAATCATGAATCATGAATTGAATTATGAATTGAATCATGAATCATGAATTGAATCATGAATCATGAATCATGAATTGAATCATGAATCATGAATCATGAATTGAATCATGAATCATGAATCGAATCATGAATCATGAATCGAATCATGAATGATGAATTGTATCATGAATCATGAATCATGAATTGAATCATGAATCATGAATCATGAATTGAATCATGAATCATGAATCATGAATCATGAATCGAATCATGAATCATGAATCATGAATCATGAATCGAATCATGAATCATGAATTGAATCATGAATCATGAATTATGAATCATGAATTGAATCATGAATCATGAATCATGAATTGAATCATGAATCATGAATCATGAATTGAACCATGAATCATGAATCATGAATTGAATCATGAATCATGAATCATGAATCATGAATCGAATCATGAATCATGAATCATGAATCGAATCATGAATCATGAATTGAATCATGAATCATGAATCATGAATTGAATCATGAATCATGAATCATGAATTGAATCATGAATCATGAATCATGAATCATGAATCGAATCATGAATCATGAATCATGAATCATGAATCGAATCATGAATCATGAATCATGAATCATGAATCATGAATTGAATCATGAATCATGAATCATGAATCGAATAATGAATCATGAATCATGAATCATGAATTGAATCATGAATCATGAATCAAGAATCATGAATCGAAACATGAATCATGAATTGAATCATGAATCATGAATCATGAATCATGAATTGAATCATGAATCATGAATCATGAATCGAATAATGAATCATGAATCATGAATCATGAATTGAATCATGAATCATGAATTGAATCATGAATTGAATCATGAATCAAGAATCGAATCATGAATCATGAATTGAATCAAGAATCATGAATCATGAATCATAAATTGAATCATAAATCATGAATCATGAATTGAATCATGAATCATGAATCATGAATTGAATCATGAATCATGAATTGAATCATGAATCATGAATCATGAATCATGAATTAAATCATGAATCGAATCATGAATCATGAATTGAATCATGAATTGAATCATGAATCATGAATTGAATCATGAATTGAATCATGAATCATGAATTATGAATCATGAATTGAATCATGAATCATGAATCGAATCATGAATCATGAATCATGAATTGAATCATGAATCGAATCATGAATCATGAATTGAATCATGAATTGAATCATGAATCATGAATCAAATTATGAATCATGAATTAAATAATAAATTGAATCATGAATCATGAATCGAATCATGAATTGAATCAGGAATCATGAATTGAATCATGAATCATGAATCATGAATTGAATCATGAATCATGAATCATGAATCATGAATCGAATCATGAATCATGAATCGAATCATGAATTGAATCAGGAATCATGAATTGAATCATGAATCATGAATCATGAATTGAATCATGAATCATGAATCATTAATCATGAATCGAATCATGAATCATGAATCATGAATCGAATCATGAATCATGAATCATGAATCGAATCATGAATCATGAATTGAATCATGAATCATGAATCATGAATTAAATCATGAATCATGAATCATGAATTGAATCATAAATCATGAATCAAGATTCATGAATCAAAACATGAATCATGAATTGAATCATGAATCATGAATCATGAATTGAATCATGAATCATGAATCAAGAATCATGAATCGAAACATGAATCATGAATTGAATCATGAATCATGAATCATGAATCATGAATTGAATCATGAATCATGAATCCTGAATCGAATCATGAATAATGTATCATGAATTGAATCATGAATTGAATCATGAATCATGAATCATGAATTGAATCATGAATCAAGAATTGAATCATGAATCATGAATCATAAATCGAATCATGAATCATGAATTGAATCATGACTCATGAATTATGAATCATGAATTGAATCATGAATCATGAATTATGAATCATGAATTGAATCATGAATCATGAATCATGAATTGAATCATGAATTGAATCATGAATCATGAATTGAATCATGAATCATGAATCATGAATCATGAATTGAATCATGAATCATGAATCATGAATTGAATCATGAATCATGAATCATGAATTGAATCATGAATCATGAATCATGAATCATGAATCGAATCATGAATCATGAATCATGAATCATGAATCGAATCATGAATCATGAATCATGAATCATGAATCATGAATTGAATCATGAATCATGAATCATGAATCGAATAATGAATCATGAATCATGAATCATGAATTGAATCATGAATCATGAATCAAGAATCATGAATCGAAACATGAATCATGAATTGAATCATGAATCATGAATCATGAATCATGAATTGAATCATGAATCATGAATCATGAATCGAATAATGAATCATGAATCATGAATCATGAATTGAATCATGAATCATGAATTGAATCATGAATTGAATCATGAATCAAGAATCGAATCATGAATCATGAATTGAATCAAGAATCATGAATCATGAATCATAAATTGAATCATAAATCATGAATCATGAATTGAATCATGAATCATGAATCATGAATTGAATCATGAATCATGAATTGAATCATGAATCATGAATCATGAATCATGAATTAAATCATGAATCGAATCATGAATCATGAATTGAATCATGAATTGAATCATGAATTGAATCATGAATCATGAATTGAATCATGAATTGAATCATGAATCATGAATTATGAATCATGAATTGAATCATGAATCATGAATCGAATCATGAATCATGAATCATGAATTGAATCATGAATCGAATCATGAATCATGAATTGAATCATGAATTGAATCATGAATCATGAATCAAATTATGAATCATGAATTAAATAATAAATTGAATCATGAATCATGAATCGAATCATGAATTGAATCAGGAATCATGAATTGAATCATGAATCATGAATCATGAATTGAATCATGAATCATGAATCATGAATCATGAATCGAATCATGAATCATGAATCGAATCATGAATTGAATCAGGAATCATGAATTGAATCATGAATCATGAATCATGAATTGAATCATGAATCATGAATCATGAATCGAATCATGAATCATGAATCATGAATCGAATCATGAATCATGAATTGAATCATGAATCATGAATCATGAATTAAATCATGAATCATGAATCATGAATTGAATCATAAATCATGAATCAAGATTCATGAATCAAAACATGAATCATGAATTGAATCATGAATCATGAATCATGAATTGAATCATGAATCATGAATCAAGAATCATGAATCGAAACATGAATCATGAATTGAATCATGAATCATGAATCATGAATCATGAATTGAATCATGAATCATGAATCCTGAATCGAATCATGAATAATGTATCATGAATTGAATCATGAATTGAATCATGAATCATGAATCATGAATTGAATCATGAATCAAGAATTGAATCATGAATCATGAATCATAAATCGAATCATGAATCATGAATTGAATCATGACTCATGAATTATGAATCATGAATTGAATCATGAATCATGAATTATGAATCATGAATTGAATCATGAATCATGAATCATGAATTGAATCATGAATTGAATCATGAATCATGAATTGAATCATGAATCATGAATCATGAATCATAAATTGAATCATCAATCATGAATCAAGAACTGAATCATGAATTGAATCATAAATCATGAATCATGAATTGAATCATGAATCATGAATCATGTATTGAATCATGAATCATGAATCATAAATCATGAATTGAATCATGAATCATGAATCGAATCATGAATCATGAATTGAATCATGAATCTTGAATCATGTATTGAATCATAAATCATGAATCATAAATCATGAATTGAATCATGAATCATGAATCATGAATCGAATCATGAATCATGAATCAAGAATCATGATTCGAATCATGAATTGAATCATGAATCATGAATCATAAATTGAATCATGAATCATGAATCGAATCATGAATCATGAATCATGAATCATGAATTGAATCATGAATCGAATCATGAATCATGAATTGAATCATGAATTGAATCATGAATTGAATCATGAATCATGAATCGAATCATGAATCATGAATTAAATAATAAATTGAATCATGAATCATGAATCGAATCATGAATTGAATCAGGAATCATGAATTGAATCATGAATCATGAATTATGAATTGAATCATGAATCATGAATCATAAATCAATCCATGAATCATGAATTGAATCGGGAATCGAATCATGAATTGAATCATGAATCATGAATCATGAATCATGAATCGAAACATAAATTATGAATCATGTTTCATGAATTGAATCATGAATCATGAATCCTGAATCGAAACATGAATCATGAATCATGAATTGAATCATGAATTGAATCATGACTCATGAATCATGAATTGAATCATGAATCATGAATTGAATCATGAATCATGAATCATAAATCGAATCATGAATCATGAATTGAATCATGAATTATGAATTAAATCATGACTCATGAATTATGAATCATGAATTGAATCATGAATCATGAAGTATGAATCATGCATTGAATCATGAATCATGAATTATGAATCATGAGTTATGAATTGAATCATGAATTGAATCGTGAATCATGAATTGAATCATGAATCATGAATCATGAATCATGATTTATAAATTGAATCATCAATCATGAATCATGAATTGAATCATGAATTGAATCATGAATCATGAATCATGAATTGAATCATGAATTGAATAATGAATCATGAATCATGAATCATAAATCATGAATTGAATCATTAATCATGAAATATGAAACATGAATTATGAATCATGAATTGAATCATGAATCATGAATCATGAATTGAATCATGAATCATGAATCATGAATTGAATCATGAATCATGAATTGAATCATGAATCATGAATCATAAATCGAATCATGAATCATGAATCGAATCATGAATCATGAATTGAATCATGAATCATGAATCATGAATTGAATCAGGAATCATGAATCATGAATCATGAATCGAATCATGAATCATGAATCATGAATCATGAATTGAATCATGAATCATGAACCATGAATCATGAATCGAATCATGAATCATGAATCATGAATTGAATCATGAATCATGAATCGAATCATGAATCATGAATTGAATCATGAATCATGAATTGAATCATGAATCATGAGTCATGAATTGAATCATGAATCATGAATCATGAATCATGAATCGAATCATGAATCATGAATCGAATCATGAATCATGAATTGAATCATGAATCATGAATCGAATCATGAATCATGAATTGAATCATGAGTTGATTCATGAATCATAAATCATGAATCATGAATCGAATCATGAATCATGAATCATGAATCATGAATCATGAATCGAATCAAGAATCATGAATTGAATCATGAGTTGAATCATGAATCATAAATTGAATCATGAATCATGAATCATGAATCATGAATCGAATCATAAATCATGAATCATGAATCATGATTCATGAATTGAATCATGAATCATGAATCATGAATCAAGATTCATGAATTGAATCATGAATCATGAATTAAGAATCGATTCATGAATCATGAATTGAATCATGAGTTGAATCATGAATCATAAATTGAATCATGAATCATGAAATGAATCATGATTTTAATTATGAATCATGAATCATGAATTAAATCATGAAATATGAATCATGAATCATGAATTGAATTATGAATTGAATCATGAATTTTGAATCATGAATCATGAATCATGAATTGAATCATGAATCATGAATCATGAATTGAATCATGAATCATGAATTGAATCATGAATCATGAATCATGAATTGAATCATGAATCATGAATTGAATCATAAATCATGAATCGAATCATGAATCATGAATCGAATCATGAATCATGAATTGTATCATGAATCATGAATCATGAATTGAATCATGAATCATGAATCATGAATTGAATCATGAATCATGAATCATGAATCATGAATCATGAATCGAATCATGAATCATGAATCATGAATCATGAATCGAATCATGAATCATGAATTGAATCATGAATCATGAATTATGAATCATGAATTGAATCATGAATCATGAATCATGAATTGAATCATGAATCATGAATCATAAATTGAATCATGAATCATGAATCATGAATTGAATCATGATTTTAATTATGAATCATGAATCATGAATTGAATCATGAATCATGAATCATGAATCATGAATTGAATTATGAATTGAATCATGAATCTTGAATCATGAATTAAATCATGAATCATGAATCATAAATCATGAATCATGAATTGAATTATGAATTGAATCATGAATCATGAATTGAATCATGAATCATGAATCATGAATTGAATCATGAATCATGAATCATGAATTGAATCATGAATCATGAATCGAATCATGAATCATGAATTGTATCATGAATCATGAATCATGAATTGAATCATGAATCATGAATCATGAATTGAATCATGAATCATGAATCATGAATCATGAATCGAATCATGAATCATGAATCATGAATCATGAATCGAATCATGAATCATGAATTGAATCATGAATCATGAATTATGAATCATGAATTGAATCATGAATCATGAATCATGAATTGAATCATGAATCATGAATCGAATCATGAATCATGAATTGAATCATGAATCATGAATCATGAATTGAATCATGAATCATGAATCATGAATTGAATCATAAATCATGAATCATGAATTGAATCATGAATCATGAATCATGAATCGAATCATGAATCATGAATCATGAATCGAATCATGAATCATGAATTGAATCATGAATCATGAATCATGAATTGAATCATGAATCATGAATCATGAATTGAATCATGAATCATGAATCATGAATTGAATCATGAATCATGAATCGAATCATGAATCATGAATCATGAATTGAATCATGAATTGAATAGTGAATCATGAATCGAATCATGAATTGAATCATTAATCATGAATTGAATCATGAATCGAATCATGAATCATGAATTGAATCATGAATTGAATCATGAATTGAATCATTAATCATGAATTGAATCATGAATTGAATCATGAATCATGAATTATGAATCATGAATAGAATCATGAATCATGAATCGAATCATGAATCATGAATCATGAATTGAATCATGAATCGAATCATAAATCATGAATTGAATAATGAATTGAATCATGAATCATGAATCGAATCATGAATCATGAATTAAATAATAAATTGAATCATGAATCATGAATCGAATCATAAATTGAATCAGGAATTATGAATTGAATCATGAATCATGAATTGAATCATGAATCATGAATCATGAATCATGAATCGAATCATGAATCATGAATCATGAATCAAATCATGAATCATGAATCATGAATCGAATCATGAATCATGAATTGAATCATGAATCATGAATCATGAATTGAATCATGAATCATGAATCATGAATTGAATCATGAATCATGAATCATGAATTGAATCATGAATCATGAATCATGAATCATGAATCGAATCATGAATCATGAATCATAAATCATGAATTGAATCATGAATCATGAATTGAATCATGAATCATGAATCATAAATCATGAATTGAATCATGAATCATGAATTGAATCATGAATCATGAATCAAGATTCATGAATCGAAACATGAATCATGAATTGAATCATGAATCATGAATCATGAATCATGAATCATGAATCGAATAATGAATCATGAATCAAATAATGAATCATGAATCATGAATCATGAATTGAATCATGAATCATGAATCAAGAATCATGAATCGAAACATGAATCATGAATTGAATCATGAATCATGAATCATGAATCATGAATTGAATCATGAATCATGAATCATGAATCGAATAATGAATCATGAATCATGAATCATAAATTGAATCATGAATCATGAATTGAATCATGAATCATGAATTGAATCATGAATTGAATCATGAATCAAGAATCGAATCATGAATCATGAATTGAATCAAGAATCATGAATCATGAATCATAAATTGAATCATAAATCATGAATCATGAATTGAATCATGAATCATGAATCGAATCATGAATCATGAATCATGAATTGAATCATGAATTGAATCATGAATCATGAATCGAATCATGAAACATGAATTGAATCATGAATTGAATCATGAATTGAATCATGAATCATGAATTGAATCATGAATCATGAATTGAATCATGAATCATGAATCATAAATCGAATCATGAATCATGAATTAAATCATGAATCGAATCATGAATTGAATCATTAATCATGAATTGAATCATGAATTGAATCATGAATCATGAATTATAAATCATGAATTGAAACATGAATCATGAATCATGAATTGAATCATGAATCATGAATCATGAATTGAATCATAAATCATGAATCATGAATTGAATCATGAATCATAAATTGAATCATGAATCATGAATCCTGAATTGAATCATGAATCATGAATCATGAATCGAATCATGAATCGAAACATGAATCATGAATCATGAATCATGAATTGAATCATGAATCATGAATCATGAATTGAATCATGAATCATGAATCATGAATCATGAATCGAATCATGAATCATGAATCATGAATTGAATCATGAATCATGAATCGAATCATGAATCATGAATTGAATCATGAATCATGAATCATGAATTGAATCATGAATCATGAGTCATGAATTGAATCATGAATCATGAATCATGAATCGAATCATGAATCATGAATCATGAATCATGAATTGAATCATGAATCATGAATCGAATCATGAATCATGAATTGAATCATGAATCATAAATTGAATCATGAATCATGAGTCATGAATTGAATCATGAATCATAAATCATGAATCAAATCATGAATCATGAATTGAATCATGAATCATGAATCGAATCAAGAATCATGAATTGAATCATGAGTTGAATCATGAATCATAAATTGAATCATGAATCATGAATCATGAATCATGAATCGAATCATAAATCATGAATCATGAAACATGATTCATGAATTGAATCATGAATCATGAATCATGATTCATGAATTGAATCATGAATCATGAATTAAGAATCGATTCATGAATCATGAATTGAATCATGAGTTGAATCATGAATCATAAATTGAATCATGAATCATGAAATGAATCATGAATTGAATCATGAATTGAATCATGATTCATGAATCATGAATTGAAGCATGAATCATGAATCATGAATCATGAATCATAAATTGAATCATGAATCATGAATTGAATCATGAATCATGAATTGAATCATGAATCAAGAATCGAATCATGAATCATGAATTGAATCAAGAATCATGAATCATGAATCATAAATTGAATCATAAATCATGAATCATGAATTGAATCATGAATCGAATCATGAATCATGAATCATGAATTGAATCATGAATCATGAATCGAATCATGAAACATGAATTGAATCATGAATTGAATCATGAATTGAATCATGAATCATGAATTGAATCATGAATCATGAATTGAATCATGAATCATGAATCATAAATCGAATCATGAATCATGAATTTAATCATGAATCGAATCATTAATTGAATCATTAATCATGAATTGAATCATGAATTGAATCATGAATCATGAATTATAAATCATGAATTGAAACATGAATCATGAATCATGAATTGAATCATGAATCATGAATCATGAATTGAATCATAAATCATGAATCATGAATTGAATCATGAATCATAAATTGAATCATGAATCATGAATTGAATCATGAATCATGAATCATGAATCGAATCATGAATCGAAACATGAATCATGAATCATGAATCATGAATTGAATCATGAATCATGAATCATGAATTGAATCATGAATCATGAACCATGAATCATGAATCGAATCATGAATCATGAATCATGAATTGAATCATGAATCATGAATCGAATCATGAATCATGAATTGAATCATGAATCATGAATCATGAATTGAATCATGAATCATGAATTGAATCATGAATCATGAATCATGAATCATGAATCGAATCATGAATCATGAATCATGAATCATGAATTGAATCATGAATCATGAATCGAATCATGAATCATGAATTGAATCATGAGTTGAATCATGAATCATAAATTGAATCATGAATCATGAGTCATGAATTGAATCATGAATCATAAATCATGAATCATGAATCGAATCATGAATCATGAATCATGAATCATGAATTGAATCATGAATCATGAATCGAATCAAGAATCATGAATTGAATCATGAGTTGAATCATGAATCATAAATTGAATCATGAATCATGAATCATGAATCATGAATCGAATCATAAATCATGAATCATGAATCATGATTCATGAATTGAATCATGAATCATGAATCATGATTCATGAATTGAATCATGAATCATGAATTAAGAATCGATTCATGAATCATGAATTGAATCATGAGTTGAATCATGAATCATAAATTGAATCATGAATCATGAAATGAATCATGAATTGAATCATGAATTTAATCATGATTCATGAATCATGAATTGAATCATAATTCATGAATCATGAATCATGATTAATGAATTCAATCATGAATCATGATTTAAATCAGGAATCGAATCATGAATCATGAATTGAATCATGATTTTAATTATGAATCATGAATCATGAATTGAATCATGAATCATGAATCATGAATTGAATTATGAATTGAATCATGAATCTTGAATCATGAATTAAATCATGAATCATGAATCATGAATTGAATTATGAATTGAATCATGAATCATGAATTGAATCATGAATCATGAATCATGAATTGAATCATGAATCATGAATCATGAATTGAATCATGAATCATGAATCGAATCATGAATCATGAATCGAATCATGAATCATGAATTGTATCATGAATCATGAATCATGAATTGAATCATGAATCATGAATCATGAATTGAATCATGAATCATGAATCATGAATCGAATCATGAATCATGAATCATGAATCATGAATCGAATCATGAATCATGAATCGAATCATGAATCATGAATTGAATCATGAATCATGAATTATGAATCATGAATTGAATCATGAATCATGAATCATGAATTGAATCATGAATCATGAATCATGAATTGAATCATGAATCATGAATCATGAATTGAATCATGAATCATGAATCATGAATCATGAATCGAATCATGAATCATGAATCATGAATCGAATCATGAATCATGAATTGAATCATGAATCATGAATCATGAATTGAATCATGAATCATGAATCATGAATCATGAATCGAATCATGAATCATGAATCATGAATCATGAATCGAATCATGAATCATGAATCATGAATCATGAATCATGAATTGAATCATGAATCATGAATCATGAATCGAATAATGAATCATGAATCATGAATCATGAATTGAATCATGAATCATGATTTAAGAATCATGAATCGAAACATGAATCATGAATTGAATCATGAATCATGAATCATGAATCATGAATTGAATCATGAATCATGAATCATGAATCGAATAATGAATCATGAATCATGAATCATGAATTGAATCATGAATCATGAATTGAATCATGAATCAAGAATCGAATCTTGAATCATGAATTGAATCAAGAATCATGAATCATGAATCATAAATTGAATCATAAATCATGAATCATGAATTAAATCATAAATCATGAATCATGAATTGAATCATGAATCATGAATTGAATCATGAATCATGAATCATGAATTAAATCATGAATCGAATCATGAATCATGAATTGAATCATGAATCATGAATCATGAATTGAATCATGAATCATGAATCATGAATCATGAATCGAATCATGAATCATGAATCGAATCATGAATTGAATCAGGAATCATGAATTGAATCATGAATCATGAATCATGAATTGAATCATGAATCATGAATCATTAATCATGAATCGAATCATGAATCATGAATCGAATCATGAATCATGAATCATGAATCGAATCATGAATCATGAATTGAATCATGAATCATGAATCATGAATTAAATCATGAATCATGAATCATGAATTGAATCATGAATCATGAATCATGAATCATGAATCATGTATCGAATCATGAATCATGAATCATAAATCATGAATTAAATCATGAATCATGAATTGAATCATGAATCATGAATCAAGATTCATGAATCAAAACATGAATCATGAATTGAATCATGAATCATGAATTGAATCATGAATCATGAATCATGAATCGAATAATGAATCATGAATCATGAATTGAATCATGAATCATGAATCATGAATCGAATAATGAATCATGAATCATGAATCATGAATTGAATCATGAATCATGAATCAAGAATCATGAATCGAAACATGAATCATGAATTGAATCATGAATCATGAATCATGAATCATGAATGGAATCATGAATCATGAATGGAATCATGAATCATGAATTATGAATCGAATAATGAATCATGAATCATGAATCATGAATTGAATCATGAATCATGAATCCTGAATCGAATCATGAATAATGTATCATGAATTGAATCATGAATTGAATCATGAATCATGAATCATGAATTGAATCATGAATCATGAATCATGAATTGAATCATGAATCAAGAATTGAATCATGAATCATGAATCATAAATCGAATCATGAATCATGAATTGAATCATGACTCATTAATTATGAATCATGAATTGAATCATGAATCATGAATTGAATCATGAATTGAATCATGAATCATGAATTGAATCATGAATCATGAATCATGAATCATAAATTGAATCATCAATCATGAATCATGAACTGAATCATGAATTGAATCATAAATCATGAATCATGAATTGAATCATGAATCATGAATCATGTATTGAATCATGAATCATGAATCATAAATCATGAATTGAATCATGAATCATGAATCGAATCATGAATCATGAATTGAATCATGAATCATGAATCATGTATTGAATCATAAATCATGAATCATAAATCATGAATTGAATCATGAATCATGAATCATGAATCGAATCATGAATTGAATCAGGAATCATGAATCGAATCATGAATTGAATCAGGAATCATGAATTGAATCATGAATCATGAATTATGAATTGAATCATGAATCATGAATCATAAATCGATCCATGAATCATGAATTGAATCGGGAATCGAATCATGAATTGAATCATGAATCATGAATCATGAATCGAAACATAAATTATGAATCATGTTTCATGAATTGAATCATGAATCATGAATCCTGAATCGAAACATGAATCATGAATCATGAATTGAATCATGAATTGAATCATGAATCATGAATCATGAATTGAATCATGAATCATGAATTGAATCATGAATCATGAATCATAAATCGAATCATGAATCATGAATTGAATCATGAATTATGAATTGAATCATGACTCATGAATTATGAATCATGAATTGAATCATGAATCATGAATTATGAATCATGAATTGAATCATGAATCATGAATTATGAATCATGAGTTATGAATTGAATCATGAATTGAATCATGAATTGAATCATGAATCATGAATCATGAATCATGAATCATAAATTGAAACATCAATCATGAATCATGAATTGAATCATGAATTGAATCATGAATCATGAATCATGAATCGAATCATGAATTGAATAATGAATCATGAATCATGAATCATAAATCATGAATTGAATCATTAATCATGAAATATGAAACATGAATTATGAATCATGAATTGAATCATGAATCATGAATCATGAATTGAATCATGAATCATGAATCATGAATCGAATCATGAATCATGAATCATGAATCGAATCATGAATCATGAATTGAATCATGAATCATGAATCATGAATCGAATCATGAATCATGAATCGAATCATGAATTGAATCAGGAATCATGAATTGAATCATGAATCATGAATCATGAATTGAATCATGAATCATTAATCATGAATCGAATCATGAATCATGAATCATGAATCGAATCATGAATCATGAATCATGAATCGAATCATGAATCATGAATTGAATCATGAATTAAATCATGAATCATGAATCATGAATTGAATCATGAATCATGAATCAAGATTCATGAATCAAAACATGAATCATGAATTGAATCATGAATCATGAATCATGAATTGAATCATAAATCATGAATCATGAATCGAATAATGAATCATGAATCATGAATCAGGAATTGAATCATGAATCATGAATCAAGAATCATGAATCGAAACATGAATCATTAATTGAATCATGAATCATGAATCATGAATCATGAATGGAATCATGAATCATGAATTATGAATCGAATAATGAATCATGAATCATGAATCATGAATTGAATCATGAATCATGAATCCTGAATCGAATCATGAATAATGTATCATGAATTGAATCATGAATTGAATCATGAATCATGAATCATGAATTGAATCATGAATCAAGAATTGAATCATGAATCATGAATCATAAATCGAATCATGAATCATGAATTGAATCATGACTCATGAATTATGAATCATGAATTGAATCATGAATCATGAATCATGAATTGAATCATGAATTGAATCATGAATCATGAATTGAATCATGAATCATGAATCATGAATCATAAATTGAATCATCAATCATGAATCATGAACTGAATCATGAATTGAATCATACATCATGAATCATGAATTGAATCATGAATCATGAATCATGTATTGAATCATGAATCATGAATCATAAATCATGAATTGAATCATGAATCATGAATCGAATCATGAATCATGAATTGAATAATGAATCATGAATCATGTATTGAATCATAAATCATGAATCATAAATCATGAATTGAATCATGAATCATGAATCATGAATCGAATCATGAATCATGAATCAAGAATCATGAATCGAATCATGAATTGAATCATGAATCATGAATCATGAATCATAAATTGAATCATGAATCATGAATCGAATCATGAATCATGAATCATGAATCATGAATTGAATCATGAATCGAATCATGAATCATGAATTGAATCATGAATTGAATCAGGAATCATGAATCGAATGATGAATCATGAATTAAATAATAAATTGAATCATGAATCATGAATCGAATCATGAATTGAATCAGGAATCATGAATTGAATCATGAATCATGAATTATGAATTGAATCATGAATCATGAATCATAAATCGATCCATGAATCATGAATCATGTTTCATGAATTGAATCATGAATCATGAATCATGAATCATGAATCGAAACATAAATTATGAATCATGTTTCATGAATTGAATCATGAATCATGAATCCTGAATCGAAACATGAATCATGAATCATGAATTGAATCATGAATTGAATCATGAATTGAATCATGAATCATGAATTGAATCATGAATCATGAATCATAAATCGAATCATGAATCATGAATTGAATCATGAATTATGAATTGAATCATGACTCATGAATTATGAATCATGAATTGAATCATGAATCATGAATTATGAATCATGAATTGAATCATGAATCATGAATCATAAATCGAATCATGAATCATGAATTGAATCATGAATTATGAATTGAATCATGACTCATGAATTATGAATCATGAATTGAATCATGAATCATGAATTATGAATCATGAATTGAATCATGAATCATGAATTATGAATCATGAGTTATGAATTGAATCATGAATCATGAATTGAATCATGAATCATGAATCATGAATCATGAATTGAATCATGAATTGAATCATGAATCATGAATCGAATCATGAATTGAATAATGAATCATGAATCATGAATCATAAATCATGAATTGAATCATTAATCATGAAATATGAAACATGAATTATGAATCATGAATTGAATCATGAATCATGAATCATGAATTGAATCATGAATCATGAATCATGAATTGAATCATGAATCATGAATCATGAATCGAATCATGAATCATGAATCATGAATCGAATCATGAATCATGAATTGAATCATGAATCATGAATCATGAATTGAATCAGGAATCATGAATCGTGAATCATGAATCGAATCATGAATCATGAATCAAGAATCATGAATCAAATCATGAATTGAATCATGAATCATGAATTGAATCATGAATCATGAATCATGAATTGAATCATAAATCATGAATCATGAATCGAATAATGAATCATGAATCATGAATCAGGAATTGAATCATGAATCATGAATCAAGAATCATGAATCGAAACATGAATCATTAATTGAATCATGAATCATGAATCATGAATCATGAATGGAATCATGAATCATGAATTATGAATCGAATAATGAATCATGAATCATGAATCATGAATTGAATCATGAATCATGAATCCTGAATCGAATCATGAATAATGTATCATGAATTGAATCATGAATTGAATCATGAATCATGAATCATGAATTGAATCATGAATCAAGAATTGAATCATGAATCATGAATCATAAATCGAATCATGAATCATGAATTGAATCATGACTCATGAATTATGAATCATGAATTGAATCATGAATCATGAATCATGAATTGAATCATGAATTGAATCATGAATCATGAATTGAATCATGAATCATGAATCATGAATCATAAATTGAATCATCAATCATGAATCATGAACTGAATCATGAATTGAATCATACATCATGAATCATGAATTGAATCATGAATCATGAATCATGTATTGAATCATGAATCATGAATCATAAATCATGAATTGAATCATGAATCATGAATCGAATCATGAATCATGAATTGAATAATGAATCATGAATCATGTATTGAATCATAAATCATGAATCATAAATCATGAATTGAATCATGAATCATGAATCATGAATCGAATCATGAATCATGAATCAAGAATCATGAATCGAATCATGAATTGAATCATGAATCATGAATCATGAATCATAAATTGAATCATGAATCATGAATCGAATCATGAATCATGAATCATGAATCATGAATTGAATCATGAATCGAATCATGAATCATGAATTGAATCATGAATTGAATCAGGAATCATGAATCGAATGATGAATCATGAATTAAATAATAAATTGAATCATGAATCATGAATCGAATCATGAATTGAATCAGGAATCATGAATTGAATCATGAATCATGAATTATGAATTGAATCATGAATCATGAATCATAAATCGATCCATGAATCATGAATCATGTTTCATGAATTGAATCATGAATCATGAATCATGAATCATGAATCGAAACATAAATTATGAATCATGTTTCATGAATTGAATCATGAATCATGAATCCTGAATCGAAACATGAATCATGAATCATGAATTGAATCATGAATTGAATCATGAATTGAATCATGAATCATGAATTGAATCATGAATCATGAATCATAAATCGAATCATGAATCATGAATTGAATCATGAATTATGAATTGAATCATGACTCATGAATTATGAATCATGAATTGAATCATGAATCATGAATTATGAATCATGAATTGAATCATGAATCATGAATTATGAATCATGAGTTATGAATTGAATCATGAATCATGAATTGAATCATGAATCATGAATCATGAATTGAATCATGAATTGAATCATGAATCATGAATCGAATCATGAATTGAATAATGAATCATGAATCATGAATCATAAATCATGAATTGAATCATTAATCATGAAATATGAAATATGAATTATGAATCATGAATTGAATCATGAATCATGAATCATGAATTGAATCATGAATCATGAATCATGAATTGAATCATGAATCATGAATCATGAATCATGAATCGAATCATGAATCATGAATTGAATCATGAATCATGAATCATGAATTGAATCAGGAATCATGAATCATGAATCATGAATCGAATCATGAATCATGAATCAAGAATCATGAATCAAATCATGAATTGAATCATGAATCATGAATTGAATCATGAATCATGAATTGAATCATGAATCATGAATTGAATCATGAATCATGAATCCTGAATCGAATCATGAATAATGTATCATGAATTGAATCATGAATTGAATCATGAATCATGAATTGAATCATGAATCAAGAATTGAATCATGAATCATGAATCATAAATCGAATCATGAATCATGAATTGAATCATGAATCATGAATTGAATCATGAATCATGAATTATGAATCATGAATTGAATCATGAATCATGAATCATGAATTGAATCATGAATCATGAATCATGAATTGAATCATGAATCATGAATCATGAATTGAATCATGATTTTAATTATGAATCATGAATCATGAATTGAATCATGAATCATGAATCATGAATCATGAATTGAATTATGAATTGAATCATGAATCTTGAATCATGAATTAAATCATGAATCATGAATCATAAATCATGAATCATGAATTGAATTATGAATTGAATCATGAATCATGAATTGAATCATGAATCATGAATCATGAATTGAATCATGAATCATGAATCATGAATTGAATCATGAATCATGAATCGAATCATGAATCATGAATTGTATCATGAATCATGAATCATGAATTGAATCATGAATCATGAATCATGAATTGAATCATGAATCATGAATCATGAATCATGAATCGAATCATGAATCATGAATCATGAATCATGAATCGAATCATGAATCATGAATTGAATCATGAATCATGAATTATGAATCATGAATTGAATCATGAATCATGAATCATGAATTGAATCATGAATCATGAATCGAATCATGAATCATGAATTGAATCATGAATCATGAATCATGAATTGAATCATGAATCATGAATCATGAATTGAATCATAAATCATGAATCATGAATTGAATCATGAATCATGAATCATGAATCATGAATCGAATCATGAATCATGAATCATGAATCGAATCATGAATCATGAATTGAATCATGAATCATGAATCATGAATTGAATCATGAATCATGAATCATGAATTGAATCATGAATTGAATAGTGAATCATGAATCGAATCATGAATTGAATCATTAATCATGAATTGAATCATGAATCGAATCATGAATCATGAATTGAATCATGAATTGAATCATGAATTGAATCATTAATCATGAATTGAATCATGAATTGAATCATGAATCATGAATTATGAATCATGAATAGAATCATGAATCATGAATCGAATCATGAATCATGAATCATGAATTGAATCATGAATCGAATCATAAATCATGAATTGAATAATGAATTGAATCATGAATCATGAATCGAATCATGAATCATGAATTAAATAATAAATTGAATCATGAATCATGAATCGAATCATAAATTGAATCAGGAATTATGAATTGAATCATGAATCATGAATTGAATCATGAATCATGAATCATGAATCATGAATCGAATCATGAATCATGAATCATGAATCAAATCATGAATCATGAATCATGAATCGAATCATGAATCATGAATTGAATCATGAATCATGAATCATGAATTGAATCATGAATCATGAATCATGAATTGAATCATGAATCATGAATCATGAATTGAATCATGAATCATGAATCATGAATCATGAATCGAATCATGAATCATGAATCATAAATCATGAATTGAATCATGAATCATGAATTGAATCATGAATCATGAATCATAAATCATGAATTGAATCATGAATCATGAATTGAATCATGAATCATGAATCAAGATTCATGAATCGAAACATGAATCATGAATTGAATCATGAATCATGAATCATGAATCATGAATTGAATCATGAATCATGAATCATGAATCGAATAATGAATCATGAATCAAATAATGAATCATGAATCATGAATCATGAATTGAATCATGAATCATGAATCAAGAATCATGAATCGAAACATGAATCATGAATTGAATCATGAATCATGAATCATGAATCATGAATTGAATCATGAATCATGAATCGAATAATGAATCATGAATCATGAATCATAAATTGAATCATGAATCATGAATTGAATCATGAATCATGAATTGAATCATGAATTGAATCATGAATCAAGAATCGAATCATGAATCATGAATTGAATCAAGAATCATGAATCATGAATCATAAATTGAATCATAAATCATGAATCATGAATTGAATCATGAATCATGAATCGAATCATGAATCATGAATCATGAATTGAATCATGAATTGAATCATGAATCATGAATCGAATCATGAAACATGAATTGAATCATGAATTGAATCATGAATTGAATCATGAATCATGAATTGAATCATGAATCATGAATTGAATCATGAATCATGAATCATAAATCGAATCATGAATCATGAATTAAATCATGAATCGAATCATGAATTGAATCATTAATCATGAATTGAATCATGAATTGAATCATGAATCATGAATTATAAATCATGAATTGAAACATGAATCATGAATCATGAATTGAATCATGAATCATGAATCATGAATTGAATCATAAATCATGAATCATGAATTGAATCATGAATCATAAATTGAATCATGAATCATGAATCCTGAATTGAATCATGAATCATGAATCATGAATCGAATCATGAATCGAAACATGAATCATGAATCATGAATCATGAATTGAATCATGAATCATGAATCATGAATTGAATCATGAATCATGAATCATGAATCATGAATCGAATCATGAATCATGAATCATGAATTGAATCATGAATCATGAATCGAATCATGAATTGAATCATGAATCATGAATCATGAATTGAATCATGAATCATGAGTCATGAATTAAATAATGAATCATGAATCATGAATCGAATCATGAATCATGAATCATGAATCATGAATTGAATCATGAATCATGAATCGAATCATGAATCATGAATTGAATCATGAGTTGAATCATGAATCATAAATTGAATCATGAATCATGAGTCATGAATTGAATCATGAATCATAAATCATGAATCATGAATCAAATCATGAATCATGAATCATGAATTGAATCATGAATCATGAATCGAATCAAGAATCATGAATTGAATCATGAGTTGAATCATGAATCATAAATTGAATCATGAATCATGAATCATGAATCATGAATCGAATCATAAATCATGAATCATGAAACATGATTCATGAATTGAATCATGAATCATGAATCATGATTCATGAATTGAATCATGAATCATGAATTAAGAATCGATTCATGAATCATGAATTGAATCATGAGTTGAATCATGAATCATAAATTGAATCATGAATCATGAAATGAATCATGAATTGAATCATGAATTGAATCATGATTCATGAATCATGAATTGAAGCATGAATCATGAATCATGAATCATGAATCATAAATTGAATCATGAATCATGAATTGAATCATGAATCATGAATTGAATCATGAATCAAGAATCGAATCATGAATCATGAATTGAATCAAGAATCATGAATCATGAATCATAAATTGAATCATAAATCATGAATCATGAATTGAATCATGAATCGAATCATGAATCATGAATCATGAATTGAATCATGAATCATGAATCGAATCATGAAACATGAATTGAATCATGAATTGAATCATGAATTGAATCATGAATCATGAATTGAATCATGAATCATGAATTGAATCATGAATCATGAATCATAAATCGAATCATGAATCATGAATTTAATCATGAATCGAATCATTAATTGAATCATTAATCATGAATTGAATCATGAATTGAATCATGAATCATGAATCATGAATCATGAATTGAATCATAAATCATGAATCATGAATTGAATCATGAATCATAAATTGAATCATGAATCATGAATTGAATCATGAATCATGAATCATGAATCGAATCATGAATCGAAACATGAATCATGAATCATGAATTGAATCATGAATCATGAATCATGAATTGAATCATGAATCATGAACCATGAATCATGAATCGAATCATGAATCATGAATCATGAATTGAATCATGAATCATGAATCGAATCATGAATCATGAATTGAATCATGAATCATGAATTGAATCATGAATCATGAATTGAATCATGAATCATGAATCATGAATCATGAATCGAATCATGAATCATGAATCATGAATCATGAATTGAATCATGAATCATGAATCGAATCATGAATCATGAATTGAATCATGAGTTGAATCATGAATCATAAATTGAATCATGAATCATGAGTCATGAATTGAATCATGAATCATAAATCATGAATCATGAATCGAATCATGAATCATGAATCATGAATCATGAATTGAATCATGAATCATGAATCGAATCAAGAATCATGAATTGAATCATGAGTTGAATCATGAATCATAAATTGAATCATGAATCATGAATCATGAATCATGAATCGAATCATAAATCATGAATCATGAATCATGATTCATGAATTGAATCATGAATCATGAATCATGATTCATGAATTGAATCATGAATCATGAATTAAGAATCGATTCATGAATCATGAATTGAATCATGAGTTGAATCATGAATCATAAATTGAATCATGAATCATGAAATGAATCATGAATTGAATCATGAATTTAATCATGATTCATGAATCATGAATTGAATCATAATTCATGAATCATGAATCATGATTAATGAATTCAATCATGAATCATGATTTAAATCAGGAATCGAATCATGAATCATGAATTGAATCATGATTTTAATTATGAATCATGAATCATGAATTGAATCATGAATCATGAATCATGAATTGAATTATGAATTGAATCATGAATCTTGAATCATGAATTAAATCATGAATCATGAATCATGAATTGAATTATGAATTGAATCATGAATCATGAATTGAATCATGAATCATGAATCATGAATTGAATCATGAATCATGAATCATGAATTGAATCATGAATCATGAATCGAATCATGAATCATGAATCGAATCATGAATCATGAATTGTATCATGAATCATGAATCATGAATTGAATCATGAATCATGAATCATGAATTGAATCATGAATCATGAATCATGAATCGAATCATGAATCATGAATCATGAATCATGAATCGAATCATGAATCATGAATCGAATCATGAATCATGAATTGAATCATGAATCATGAATTATGAATCATGAATTGAATCATGAATCATGAATCATGAATTGAATCATGAATCATGAATCATGAATTGAATCATGAATCATGAATCATGAATTGAATCATGAATCATGAATCATGAATCATGAATCATGAATCGAATCATGAATCATGAATCATGAATCGAATCATGAATCATGAATTGAATCATGAATCATGAATCATGAATTGAATCATGAATCATGAATCATGAATCATGAATCGAATCATGAATCATGAATCATGAATCATGAATCGAATCATGAATCATGAATCATGAATCATGAATCATGAATTGAATCATGAATCATGAATCATGAATCGAATAATGAATCATGAATCATGAATCATGAATTGAATCATGAATCATGATTTAAGAATCATGAATCGAAACATGAATCATGAATTGAATCATGAATCATGAATCATGAATTGAATCATGAATCATGAATCATGAATCGAATAATGAATCATGAATCATGAATCATGAATTGAATCATGAATCATGAATTGAATCATGAATCAAGAATCGAATCTTGAATCATGAATTGAATCAAGAATCATGAATCATGAATCATAAATTGAATCATAAATCATGAATCATGAATTAAATCATGAATCATGAATCATGAATTGAATCATGAATCATGAATTGAATCATGAATCATGAATCATGAATTAAATCATGAATCGAATCATGAATCATGAATTGAATCATGAATCATGAATCATGAATTCATGAATCATGAATCGAATCATGAATCATGAATCGAATCATGAATTGAATCAGGAATCATGAATTGAATCATGAATCATGAATCATGAATTGAATCATGAATCATGAATCATTAATCATGAATCGAATCATGAATCATGAATCGAATCATGAATCATGAATCATGAATCGAATCATGAATCATGAATTGAATCATGAATCATGAATCATGAATTAAATCATGAATCATGAATCATGAATTGAATCATGAATCATGAATCATGAATCATGAATTATGTATCGAATCATGAATCATAAATCATGAATTAAATCATGAATCATGAATTGAATCATGAATCATGAATCAAGATTCATGAATCAAAACATGAATCATGAATTGAATCATGAATCATGAATTGAATCATGAATCATGAATCATGAATCGAATAATGAATCATGAATCATGAATCATGAATTGAATCATGAATCATGAATTGAATCATGAATCATGAATCATAAATCGAATCATGAATCATGAATTAAATCATGAATCGAATCATGAATTGAATCATTAATCATGAATTGAATCATGAATTGAATCATGAATCATGAATTATAAATCATGAATTGAAACATGAATCATGAATCATGAATTGAATCATGAATCATGAATCATGAATTGAATCATAAATCATGAATCATGAATTGAATCATGAATCATAAATTGAATCATGAATCATGAATCCTGAATTGAATCATGAATCATGAATCATGAATCGAATCATGAATCGAAACATGAATCATGAATCATGAATCATGAATTGAATCATGAATCATGAATCATGAATTGAATCATGAATCATGAATCATGAATCATGAATCGAATCATGAATCATGAATCATGAATTGAATCATGAATCATGAATCGAATCATGAATCATGAATTGAATCATGAATCATGAATTGAATCATGAATCATGAGTCATGAATTGAATCATGAATCATGAATCATGAATCATGAATCGAATCATGAATCATGAATCATGAATCATGAATTGAATCATGAATCATGAATCGAATCATGAATCATGAATTGAATCATGAGTTGAATCATGAATCATAAATTGAATCATGAATCATGAGTCATGAATTGAATCATGAATCATAAATCATGAATCATGAATCAAATCATGAATCATGAATCATGAATTGAATCATGAATCATGAATCGAATCAAGAATCATGAATTGAATCATGAGTTGAATCATGAATCATAAATTGAATCATGAATCATGAATCATGAATCATGAATCGAATCATAAATCATGAATCATGAAACATGATTCATGAATTGAATCATGAATCATGAATCATGATTCATGAATTGAATCATGAATCATGAATTAAGAATCGATTCATGAATCATGAATTGAATCATGAGTTGAATCATGAATCATAAATTGAATCATGAATCATGAAATGAATCATGAATTGAATCATGAATTGAATCATGATTCATGAATCATGAATTGAAGCATGAATCATGAATCATGAATCATGAATCATAAAATGAATCATGAATCATGAATTGAATCATGAATCATGAATCATGAATTGAATTATGAATTGAATCATGAATCTTGAATCATGAATTAAATCATGAATCATGAATCATGAATTGAATTATGAATTGAATCATGAATCATGAATTGAATCATGAATCATGAATCATGAATTGAATCATGAATCATGAATCATGAATTGAATCATGAATCATGAATCGAATCATGAATCATGAATCGAATCATGAATCATGAATTGTATCATGAATCATGAATCATGAATTGAATCATGAATCATGAATCATGAATTGAATCATGAATCATGAATCATGAATCGAATCATGAATCATGAATCATGAATCATGAATCGAATCATGAATCATGAATCGAATCATGAATCATGAATTGAATCATGAATCATGAATTATGAATCATGAATTGAATCATGAATCATGAATCATGAATTGAATCATGAATCATGAATCATGAATTGAATCATGAATCATGAATCATGAATTGAATCATGAATCATGAATCATGAATCATGAATCATGAATCGAATCATGAATCATGAATCATGAATCGAATCATGAATCATGAATTGAATCATGAATCATGAATCATGAATTGAATCATGAATCATGAATCATGAATCATGAATCGAATCATGAATCATGAATCATGAATCATGAATCGAATCATGAATCATGAATCATGAATCATGAATCATGAATTGAATCATGAATCATGAATCATGAATCGAATAATGAATCATGAATCATGAATCATGAATTGAATCATGAATCATGATTTAAGAATCATGAATCGAAACATGAATCATGAATTGAATCATGAATCATGAATCATGAATTGAATCATGAATCATGAATCATGAATCGAATAATGAATCATGAATCATGAATCATGAATTGAATCATGAATCATGAATTGAATCATGAATCAAGAATCGAATCTTGAATCATGAATTGAATCAAGAATCATGAATCATGAATCATAAATTGAATCATAAATCATGAATCATGAATTAAATCATGAATCATGAATCATGAATTGAATCATGAATCATGAATTGAATCATGAATCATGAATCATGAATTAAATCATGAATCGAATCATGAATCATGAATTGAATCATGAATCATGAATCATGAATTCATGAATCATGAATCGAATCATGAATCATGAATCGAATCATGAATTGAATCAGGAATCATGAATTGAATCATGAATCATGAATCATGAATTGAATCATGAATCATGAATCATTAATCATGAATCGAATCATGAATCATGAATCGAATCATGAATCATGAATCATGAATCGAATCATGAATCATGAATTGAATCATGAATCATGAATCATGAATTAAATCATGAATCATGAATCATGAATTGAATCATGAATCATGAATCATGAATCATGAATTATGTATCGAATCATGAATCATAAATCATGAATTAAATCATGAATCATGAATTGAATCATGAATCATGAATCAAGATTCATGAATCAAAACATGAATCATGAATTGAATCATGAATCATGAATTGAATCATGAATCATGAATCATGAATCGAATAATGAATCATGAATCATGAATCATGAATTGAATCATGAATCATGAATTGAATCATGAATCATGAATCATAAATCGAATCATGAATCATGAATTAAATCATGAATCGAATCATGAATTGAATCATTAATCATGAATTGAATCATGAATTGAATCATGAATCATGAATTATAAATCATGAATTGAAACATGAATCATGAATCATGAATTGAATCATGAATCATGAATCATGAATTGAATCATAAATCATGAATCATGAATTGAATCATGAATCATAAATTGAATCATGAATCATGAATCCTGAATTGAATCATGAATCATGAATCATGAATCGAATCATGAATCGAAACATGAATCATGAATCATGAATCATGAATTGAATCATGAATCATGAATCATGAATTGAATCATGAATCATGAATCATGAATCATGAATCGAATCATGAATCATGAATCATGAATTGAATCATGAATCATGAATCGAATCATGAATCATGAATTGAATCATGAATCATGAATTGAATCATGAATCATGAGTCATGAATTGAATCATGAATCATGAATCATGAATCATGAATCGAATCATGAATCATGAATCATGAATCATGAATTGAATCATGAATCATGAATCGAATCATGAATCATGAATTGAATCATGAGTTGAATCATGAATCATAAATTGAATCATGAATCATGAGTCATGAATTGAATCATGAATCATAAATCATGAATCATGAATCAAATCATGAATCATGAATCATGAATTGAATCATGAATCATGAATCGAATCAAGAATCATGAATTGAATCATGAGTTGAATCATGAATCATAAATTGAATCATGAATCATGAATCATGAATCATGAATCGAATCATAAATCATGAATCATGAAACATGATTCATGAATTGAATCATGAATCATGAATCATGATTCATGAATTGAATCATGAATCATGAATTAAGAATCGATTCATGAATCATGAATTGAATCATGAGTTGAATCATGAATCATAAATTGAATCATGAATCATGAAATGAATCATGAATTGAATCATGAATTGAATCATGATTCATGAATCATGAATTGAAGCATGAATCATGAATCATGAATCATGAATCATAAATTGAATCATGAATCATGAATTGAATCATGAATCATGAATTGAATCATGAATCAAGAATCGAATCATGAATCATGAATTGAATCAAGAATCATGAATCATGAATCATAAATTGAATCATAAATCATGAATCATGAATTGAATCATGAATCGAATCATGAATCATGAATCATGAATTGAATCATGAATCATGAATCGAATCATGAAACATGAATTGAATCATGAATTGAATCATGAATTGAATCATGAATCATGAATTGAATCATGAATCATGAATTGAATCATGAATCATGAATCATAAATCGAATCATGAATCATGAATTTAATCATGAATCGAATCATTAATTGAATCATTAATCATGAATTGAATCATGAATTGAATCATGAATCATGAATTATAAATCATGAATTGAAACATGAATCATGAATCATGAATTGAATCATGAATCATGAATCATGAATTGAATCATAAATCATGAATCATGAATTGAATCATGAATCATAAATTGAATCATGAATCATGAATTGAATCATGAATCATGAATCATGAATCGAATCATGAATCGAAACATGAATCATGAATCATGAATCATGAATTGAATCATGAATCATGAATCATGAATTGAATCATGAATCATGAACCATGAATCATGAATCGAATCATGAATCATGAATCATGAATTGAATCATGAATCATGAATCGAATCATGAATCATGAATTGAATCATGAATCATGAATCATGAATTGAATCATGAATCATGAATTGAATCATGAATCATGAATCATGAATCATGAATCGAATCATGAATCATGAATCATGAATCATGAATTGAATCATGAATCATGAATCGAATCATGAATCATGAATTGAATCATGAGTTGAATCATGAATCATAAATTGAATCATGAATCATGAGTCATGAATTGAATCATGAATCATAAATCATGAATCATGAATCGAATCATGAATCATGAATCATGAATCATGAATTGAATCATGAATCATGAATCGAATCAAGAATCATGAATTGAATCATGAGTTGAATCATGAATCATAAATTGAATCATGAATCATGAATCATGAATCATGAATCGAATCATAAATCATGAATCATGAATCATGATTCATGAATTGAATCATGAATCATGAATCATGATTCATGAATTGAATCATGAATCATGAATTAAGAATCGATTCATGAATCATGAATTGAATCATGAGTTGAATCATGAATCATAAATTGAATCATGAATCATGAAATGAATCATGAATTGAATCATGAATTTAATCATGATTCATGAATCATGAATTGAATCATAATTCATGAATCATGAATCATGATTAATGAATTCAATCATGAATCATGATTTAAATCAGGAATCGAATCATGAATCATGAATTGAATCATGATTTTAATTATGAATCATGAATCATGAATTGAATCATGAATCATGAATCATGAATTGAATTATGAATTGAATCATGAATCTTGAATCATGAATTAAATCATGAATCATGAATCATGAATTGAATTATGAATTGAATCATGAATCATGAATTGAATCATGAATCATGAATCATGAATTGAATCATGAATCATGAATCATGAATTGAATCATGAATCATGAATCGAATCATGAATCATGAATCGAATCATGAATCATGAATTGTATCATGAATCATGAATCATGAATTGAATCATGAATCATGAATCATGAATTGAATCATGAATCATGAATCATGAATCGAATCATGAATCATGAATCATGAATCATGAATCGAATCATGAATCATGAATCGAATCATGAATCATGAATTGAATCATGAATCATGAATTATGAATCATGAATTGAATCATGAATCATGAATCATGAATTGAATCATGAATCATGAATCATGAATTGAATCATGAATCATGAATCATGAATTGAATCATGAATCATGAATCATGAATCATGAATCATGAATCGAATCATGAATCATGAATCATGAATCGAATCATGAATCATGAATTGAATCATGAATCATGAATCATGAATTGAATCATGAATCATGAATCATGAATCATGAATCGAATCATGAATCATGAATCATGAATCATGAATCGAATCATGAATCATGAATCATGAATCATGAATCATGAATTGAATCATGAATCATGAAACATGAATCGAATAATGAATCATGAATCATGAATCATGAATTGAATCATGAATCATGATTTAAGAATCATGAATCGAAACATGAATCATGAATTGAATCATGAATCATGAATCATGAATCATGAATTGAATCATGAATCATGAATCATGAATCGAATAATGAATCATGAATCATGAATCATGAATTGAATCATGAATCATGAATTGAATCATGAATCAAGAATCGAATCTTGAATCATGAATTGAATCAAGAATCATGAATCATGAATCATAAATTGAATCATAAATCATGAATCATGAATTAAATCATGAATCATGAATCATGAATTGAATCATGAATCATGAATTGAATCATGAATCATGAATCATGAATTAATCATGAATCGAATCATGAATCATGAATTGAATCATGAATCATGAATCATAATTGAATCATGAATCATGAATCATGAATCATGAATCGAATCATGAATCATGAATCGAATCATGAATTGAATCAGGAATCATGAATTGAATCTTGAATCATGAATCATGAATTGAATCATGAATCATGAATCATTAATCATGAATCGAATCATGAATCATGAATCGATCATGAATCATGAATCATGAATCGATCATGAATCATGAATATGAATCATGAATCATTGAATCATGAATTAAATCATGAATCAATCATGATCATGAATTGAATCATGAAGATTCATTGAATC
>JAVHZZ010000115.1:0-80000 GCA_036250195.1 Mixophyes australis
CTGGGAATGTATTTCATTTATCCCAGAAAACATCTTTAAATCTAAGTATTAATACTACGTTGATGTACTTTTGAAATTGGAGAGCTACTTTTTACTAAAAGTACATCTCCCTTATATAATTAAGTATAATGCAGACCTGCTCAAAAACTTAGTATAATTAAAGAAGTCTTATGCCATAAATGATGATGATGAGAGCTGCTTATGTGAATGTCTATAGTGGTTTTCTCTACCAGTGTCACTGTATTAGACAACTGTTATCAAACTTAGCAATAATGATGCATTAATCTGCCAATCAAGTGTGAAAGCTGGCTATGTGTATAGGCATAGTAAACACATATCATCATCATCCTCATTATCATTTATTTATATAGTGTCACTAATAGCGCAGCGCTGTACAGAGAACCCATTCACATCAGTCCCTACCCTATTGGAGCTTACAGTCTAAATTCCCTAATATAGACACACACTCACACACAGACAGAGAGGGAGAGACTAGGGTCAATTTTGATAGCAGCCAATTAACCTAACAGTATGTTTTTTGGAGTGTGGGAGGAAACCACAGCACCGGAGGAAACCCACGCAAACACAGGGAGAACATACAAACTTCACACAGATAAGGCCATTGTTGATATAAGTACTGGCTCTGCTTACCATTGTCCAGTCTAGTACATAACTGTATTAATGCTGTGAAATATTATTACTTTGAATGCCTTAAATATGCAAGAGCGCATTTGGGTAAGTTTATGCTAATAAAAGATATATGCACTTTTCTTGCCTACCCATACTATTTAATAACCACCAAAAATTAAGCAATATGTAAGCACTGCTTCCAGTTGAAATCAGTCTGTCTGTCTATCTATCTATCTATCTATCTATCTATCTATCTATCTATCTATCTATCTATCTATCTATCTTTCTATCTATCTATCTTTCTATCTTTCTATCGGTCTGTCTATCTTTAAAACTGAAAGACATCCATTAAAAATACACAATGACAGCATATTTAGTGTGTAATTGATGCTAAAACACAATTCTCACTCTCCTAATATAGCTGATTTTTGACAATGAACTGCATTTTTCATGTGAAGCATTTGATGTCATAAAGATGTAAACCTCACAAAGCAATTCTGTCACTGGTCAGTTTGCTTGACAGACATCTGACTTTAAGGTACTAGCCAATGGAAACATGGTGACATGTAAATATGAAAGCACATTAGGACAAAATATGCAATAAGATAGAGGCAAAGGGAGATGGCTGCTGGGAATGTATTTCATTTATCCCAGAAAACATCTTTAAATCTAAGTATTAATACTACGTTGATGTACTTTTGAAATTGGAGAGCTACTTTTTACTAAAAGTACATCTCCCTTATATAATTAAGTATAATGCAGACCTGCTCAAAAACTTAGTATAATTAAAGAAGTCTTATGCCATAAATGATGATGATGAGAGCTGCTTATGTGAATGTCTATAGTGGTTTTCTCTACCAGTGTCACTGTATTAGACAACTGTTATCAAACTTAGCAATAATGATGCATTAATCTGCCAATCAAGTGTGAAAGCTGGCTATGTGTATAGGCATAGTAAACACATATCATCATCATCCTCATTATCATTTATTTATATAGTGTCACTAATAGCGCAGCGCTGTACAGAGAACCCATTCACATCAGTCCCTACCCTATTGGAGCTTACAGTCTAAATTCCCTAATATAGACACACACTCACACACAGACAGAGAGGGAGAGACTAGGGTCAATTTTGATAGCAGCCAATTAACCTAACAGTATGTTTTTTGGAGTGTGGGAGGAAACCACAGCACCGGAGGAAACCCACGCAAACACAGGGAGAACATACAAACTTCACACAGATAAGGCCATTGTTGATATAAGTACTGGCTCTGCTTACCATTGTCCAGTCTAGTACATAACTGTATTAATGCTGTGAAATATTATTACTTTGAATGCCTTAAATATGCAAGAGCGCATTTGGGTAAGTTTATGCTAATAAAAGATATATGCACTTTTCTTGCCTACCCATACTATTTAATAACCACCAAAAATTAAGCAATATGTAAGCACTGCTTCCAGTTGAAATCAGTCTGTCTGTCTATCTATCTATCTATCTATCTATCTATCTATCTATCTATCTATCTATCTTTCTATCTATCTATCTTTCTATCTTTCTATCGGTCTGTCTATCTTTAAAACTGAAAGACATCCATTAAAAATACACAATGACAGCATATTTAGTGTGTAATTGATGCTAAAACACAATTCTCACTCTCCTAATATAGCTGATTTTTGACAATGAACTGCATTTTTCATGTGAAGCATTTGATGTCATAAAGATGTAAACCTCACAAAGCAATTCTGTCACTGGTCAGTTTGCTTGACAGACATCTGACTTTAAGGTACTAGCCAATGGAAACATGGTGACATGTAAATATGAAAGCACATTAGGACAAAATATGCAATAAGATAGAGGCAAAGGGAGATGGCTGCTGGGAATGTATTT
Source organism: Mixophyes australis (assembly GCA_036250195.1). Classification (NCBI taxonomy): domain Eukaryota; kingdom Metazoa; phylum Chordata; class Amphibia; order Anura; family Limnodynastidae; genus Mixophyes; species Mixophyes australis. Next base: position 2,519 of record JAVHZZ010000115.1, read on the forward strand.
CATTTATCCCAGAAAACATCTTTAAATCTAAGTATTAATACTACGTTGATGTACTTTTGAAATTGGAGAGCTACTTTTTACTAAAAGTACATCTCCCTTATATAATTAAGTATAATGCAGACCTGCTCAAAAACTTAGTATAATTAAAGAAGTCTTATGCCATAAATGATGATGATGAGAGCTGCTTATGTGAATGTCTATAGTGGTTTTCTCTACCAGTGTCACTGTATTAGACAACTGTTATCAAACTTAGCAATAATGATGCATTAATCTGCCAATCAAGTGTGAAAGCTGGCTATGTGTATAGGCATAGTAAACACATATCATCATCATCCTCATTATCATTTATTTATATAGTGTCACTAATAGCGCAGCGCTGTACAGAGAACCCATTCACATCAGTCCCTACCCTATTGGAGCTTACAGTCTAAATTCCCTAATATAGACACACACTCACACACAGACAGAGAGGGAGAGACTAGGGTCAATTTTGATAGCAGCCAATTAACCTAACAGTATGTTTTTTGGAGTGTGGGAGGAAACCACAGCACCGGAGGAAACCCACGCAAACACAGGGAGAACATACAAACTTCACACAGATAAGGCCATTGTTGATATAAGTACTGGCTCTGCTTACCATTGTCCAGTCTAGTACATAACTGTATTAATGCTGTGAAATATTATTACTTTGAATGCCTTAAATATGCAAGAGCGCATTTGGGTAAGTTTATGCTAATAAAAGATATATGCACTTTTCTTGCCTACCCATACTATTTAATAACCACCAAAAATTAAGCAATATGTAAGCACTGCTTCCAGTTGAAATCAGTCTGTCTGTCTGTCTGTCTATCTATCTATCTATCTATCTATCTATCTTTCTATCTATCTATCTTTCTATCTTTCTATCGGTCTGTCTATCTTTAAAACTGAAAGACATCCATTAAAAATACACAATGACAGCATATTTAGTGTGTAATTGATGCTAAAACACAATTCTCACTCTCCTAATATAGCTGATTTTTGACAATGAACTGCATTTTTCATGTGAAGCATTTGATGTCATAAAGATGTAAACCTCACAAAGCAATTCTGTCACTGGTCAGTTTGCTTGACAGACATCTGACTTTAAGGTACTAGCCAATGGAAACATGGTGACATGTAAATATGAAAGCACATTAGGACAAAATATGCAATAAGATAGAGGCAAAGGGAGATGGCTGCTGGGAATGTATTTCATTTATCCCAGAAAACATCTTTAAATCTAAGTATTAATACTACGTTGATGTACTTTTGAAATTGGAGAGCTACTTTTTACTAAAAGTACATCTCCCTTATATAATTAAGTATAATGCAGACCTGCTCAAAAACTTAGTATAATTAAAGAAGTCTTATGCCATAAATGATGATGATGAGAGCTGCTTATGTGAATGTCTATAGTGGTTTTCTCTACCAGTGTCACTGTATTAGACAACTGTTATCAAACTTAGCAATAATGATGCATTAATCTGCCAATCAAGTGTGAAAGCTGGCTATGTGTATAGGCATAGTAAACACATATCATCATCATCCTCATTATCATTTATTTATATAGTGTCACTAATAGCGCAGCGCTGTACAGAGAACCCATTCACATCAGTCCCTACCCTATTGGAGCTTACAGTCTAAATTCCCTAATATAGACACACACTCACACACAGACAGAGAGGGAGAGACTAGGGTCAATTTTGATAGCAGCCAATTAACCTAACAGTATGTTTTTTGGAGTGTGGGAGGAAACCACAGCACCGGAGGAAACCCACGCAAACACAGGGAGAACATACAAACTTCACACAGATAAGGCCATTGTTGATATAAGTACTGGCTCTGCTTACCATTGTCCAGTCTAGTACATAACTGTATTAATGCTGTGAAATATTATTACTTTGAATGCCTTAAATATGCAAGAGCGCATTTGGGTAAGTTTATGCTAATAAAAGATATATGCACTTTTCTTGCCTACCCATACTATTTAATAACCACCAAAAATTAAGCAATATGTAAGCACTGCTTCCAGTTGAAATCAGTCTGTCTGTCTATCTATCTATCTATCTATCTATCTATCTATCTATCTATCTATCTATCTATCTTTCTATCTATCTATCTTTCTATCTTTCTATCGGTCTGTCTATCTTTAAAACTGAAAGACATCCATTAAAAATACACAATGACAGCATATTTAGTGTGTAATTGATGCTAAAACACAATTCTCACTCTCCTAATATAGCTGATTTTTGACAATGAACTGCATTTTTCATGTGAAGCATTTGATGTCATAAAGATGTAAACCTCACAAAGCAATTCTGTCACTGGTCAGTTTGCTTGACAGACATCTGACTTTAAGGTACTAGCCAATGGAAACATGGTGACATGTAAATATGAAAGCACATTAGGACAAAATATGCAATAAGATAGAGGCAAAGGGAGATGGCTGCTGGGAATGTATTTCATTTATCCCAGAAAACATCTTTAAATCTAAGTATTAATACTACGTTGATGTACTTTTGAAATTGGAGAGCTACTTTTTACTAAAAGTACATCTCCCTTATATAATTAAGTATAATGCAGACCTGCTCAAAAACTTAGTATAATTAAAGAAGTCTTATGCCATAAATGATGATGATGAGAGCTGCTTATGTGAATGTCTATAGTGGTTTTCTCTACCAGTGTCACTGTATTAGACAACTGTTATCAAACTTAGCAATAATGATGCATTAATCTGCCAATCAAGTGTGAAAGCTGGCTATGTGTATAGGCATAGTAAACACATATCATCATCATCCTCATTATCATTTATTTATATAGTGTCACTAATAGCGCAGCGCTGTACAGAGAACCCATTCACATCAGTCCCTACCCTATTGGAGCTTACAGTCTAAATTCCCTAATATAGACACACACTCACACACAGACAGAGAGGGAGAGACTAGGGTCAATTTTGATAGCAGCCAATTAACCTAACAGTATGTTTTTTGGAGTGTGGGAGGAAACCACAGCACCGGAGGAAACCCACGCAAACACAGGGAGAACATACAAACTTCACACAGATAAGGCCATTGTTGATATAAGTACTGGCTCTGCTTACCATTGTCCAGTCTAGTACATAACTGTATTAATGCTGTGAAATATTATTACTTTGAATGCCTTAAATATGCAAGAGCGCATTTGGGTAAGTTTATGCTAATAAAAGATATATGCACTTTTCTTGCCTACCCATACTATTTAATAACCACCAAAAATTAAGCAATATGTAAGCACTGCTTCCAGTTGAAATCAGTCTGTCTGTCTATCTATCTATCTATCTATCTATCTATCTATCTATCTATCTATCTATCTATCTATCTTTCTATCTATCTATCTTTCTATCTTTCTATCGGTCTGTCTATCTTTAAAACTGAAAGACATCCATTAAAAATACACAATGACAGCATATTTAGTGTGTAATTGATGCTAAAACACAATTCTCACTCTCCTAATATAGCTGATTTTTGACAATGAACTGCATTTTTCATGTGAAGCATTTGATGTCATAAAGATGTAAACCTCACAAAGCAATTCTGTCACTGGTCAGTTTGCTTGACAGACATCTGACTTTAAGGTACTAGCCAATGGAAACATGGTGACATGTAAATATGAAAGCACATTAGGACAAAATATGCAATAAGATAGAGGCAAAGGGAGATGGCTGCTGGGAATGTATTTCATTTATCCCAGAAAACATCTTTAAATCTAAGTATTAATACTACGTTGATGTACTTTTGAAATTGGAGAGCTACTTTTTACTAAAAGTACATCTCCCTTATATAATTAAGTATAATGCAGACCTGCTCAAAAACTTAGTATAATTAAAGAAGTCTTATGCCATAAATGATGATGATGAGAGCTGCTTATGTGAATGTCTATAGTGGTTTTCTCTACCAGTGTCACTGTATTAGACAACTGTTATCAAACTTAGCAATAATGATGCATTAATCTGCCAATCAAGTGTGAAAGCTGGCTATGTGTATAGGCATAGTAAACACATATCATCATCATCCTCATTATCATTTATTTATATAGTGTCACTAATAGCGCAGCGCTGTACAGAGAACCCATTCACATCAGTCCCTACCCTATTGGAGCTTACAGTCTAAATTCCCTAATATAGACACACACTCACACACAGACAGAGAGGGAGAGACTAGGGTCAATTTTGATAGCAGCCAATTAACCTAACAGTATGTTTTTTGGAGTGTGGGAGGAAACCACAGCACCCGGAGGAAACCCACGCAAACACAGGGAGAACATACAAACTTCACACAGATAAGGCCATTGTTGATATAAGTACTGGCTCTGCTTACCATTGTCCAGTCTAGTACATAACTGTATTAATGCTGTGAAATATTATTACTTTGAATGCCTTAAATATGCAAGAGCGCATTTGGGTAAGTTTATGCTAATAAAAGATATATGCACTTTTCTTGCCTACCCATACTATTTAATAACCACCAAAAATTAAGCAATATGTAAGCACTGCTTCCAGTTGAAATCAGTCTGTCTGTCTGTCTGTCTGTCTATCTATCTATCTATCTATCTATCTATCTATCTATCTATCTATCTATCTATCTATCTATCTTTCTATCTATCTATCTTTCTATCTTTCTATCGGTCTGTCTATCTTTAAAACTGAAAGACATCCATTAAAAATACACAATGACAGCATATTTAGTGTGTAATTGATGCTAAAACACAATTCTCACTCTCCTAATATAGCTGATTTTTGACAATGAACTGCATTTTTCATGTGAAGCATTTGATGTCATAAAGATGTAAACCTCACAAAGCAATTCTGTCACTGGTCAGTTTGCTTGACAGACATCTGACTTTAAGGTACTAGCCAATGGAAACATGGTGACATGTAAATATGAAAGCACATTAGGACAAAATATGCAATAAGATAGAGGCAAAGGGAGATGGCTGCTGGGAATGTATTTCATTTATCCCAGAAAACATCTTTAAATCTAAGTATTAATACTACGTTGATGTACTTTTGAAATTGGAGAGCTACTTTTTACTAAAAGTACATCTCCCTTATATAATTAAGTATAATGCAGACCTGCTCAAAAACTTAGTATAATTAAAGAAGTCTTATGCCATAAATGATGATGATGAGAGCTGCTTATGTGAATGTCTATAGTGGTTTTCTCTACCAGTGTCACTGTATTAGACAACTGTTATCAAACTTAGCAATAATGATGCATTAATCTGCCAATCAAGTGTGAAAGCTGGCTATGTGTATAGGCATAGTAAACACATATCATCATCATCCTCATTATCATTTATTTATATAGTGTCACTAATAGCGCAGCGCTGTACAGAGAACCCATTCACATCAGTCCCTACCCTATTGGAGCTTACAGTCTAAATTCCCTAATATAGACACACACTCACACACAGACAGAGAGGGAGAGACTAGGGTCAATTTTGATAGCAGCCAATTAACCTAACAGTATGTTTTTTGGAGTGTGGGAGGAAACCACAGCACCGGAGGAAACCCACGCAAACACAGGGAGAACATACAAACTTCACACAGATAAGGCCATTGTTGATATAAGTACTGGCTCTGCTTACCATTGTCCAGTCTAGTACATAACTGTATTAATGCTGTGAAATATTATTACTTTGAATGCCTTAAATATGCAAGAGCGCATTTGGGTAAGTTTATGCTAATAAAAGATATATGCACTTTTCTTGCCTACCCATACTATTTAATAACCACCAAAAATTAAGCAATATGTAAGCACTGCTTCCAGTTGAAATCAGTCTGTCTGTCTGTCTGTCTATCTATCTATCTATCTATCTATCTATCTTTCTATCTATCTATCTTTCTATCTTTCTATCGGTCTGTCTATCTTTAAAACTGAAAGACATCCATTAAAAATACACAATGACAGCATATTTAGTGTGTAATTGATGCTAAAACACAATTCTCACTCTCCTAATATAGCTGATTTTTGACAATGAACTGCATTTTTCATGTGAAGCATTTGATGTCATAAAGATGTAAACCTCACAAAGCAATTCTGTCACTGGTCAGTTTGCTTGACAGACATCTGACTTTAAGGTACTAGCCAATGGAAACATGGTGACATGTAAATATGAAAGCACATTAGGACAAAATATGCAATAAGATAGAGGCAAAGGGAGATGGCTGCTGGGAATGTATTTCATTTATCCCAGAAAACATCTTTAAATCTAAGTATTAATACTACGTTGATGTACTTTTGAAATTGGAGAGCTACTTTTTACTAAAAGTACATCTCCCTTATATAATTAAGTATAATGCAGACCTGCTCAAAAACTTAGTATAATTAAAGAAGTCTTATGCCATAAATGATGATGATGAGAGCTGCTTATGTGAATGTCTATAGTGGTTTTCTCTACCAGTGTCACTGTATTAGACAACTGTTATCAAACTTAGCAATAATGATGCATTAATCTGCCAATCAAGTGTGAAAGCTGGCTATGTGTATAGGCATAGTAAACACATATCATCATCATCCTCATTATCATTTATTTATATAGTGTCACTAATAGCGCAGCGCTGTACAGAGAACCCATTCACATCAGTCCCTACCCTATTGGAGCTTACAGTCTAAATTCCCTAATATAGACACACACTCACACACAGACAGAGAGGGAGAGACTAGGGTCAATTTTGATAGCAGCCAATTAACCTAACAGTATGTTTTTTGGAGTGTGGGAGGAAACCACAGCACCCGGAGGAAACCCACGCAAACACAGGGAGAACATACAAACTTCACACAGATAAGGCCATTGTTGATATAAGTACTGGCTCTGCTTACCATTGTCCAGTCTAGTACATAACTGTATTAATGCTGTGAAATATTATTACTTTGAATGCCTTAAATATGCAAGAGCGCATTTGGGTAAGTTTATGCTAATAAAAGATATATGCACTTTTCTTGCCTACCCATACTATTTAATAACCACCAAAAATTAAGCAATATGTAAGCACTGCTTCCAGTTGAAATCAGTCTGTCTGTCTGTCTGTCTGTCTATCTATCTATCTATCTATCTATCTATCTATCTATCTATCTATCTATCTATCTATCTATCTTTCTATCTATCTATCTTTCTATCTTTCTATCGGTCTGTCTATCTTTAAAACTGAAAGACATCCATTAAAAATACACAATGACAGCATATTTAGTGTGTAATTGATGCTAAAACACAATTCTCACTCTCCTAATATAGCTGATTTTTGACAATGAACTGCATTTTTCATGTGAAGCATTTGATGTCATAAAGATGTAAACCTCACAAAGCAATTCTGTCACTGGTCAGTTTGCTTGACAGACATCTGACTTTAAGGTACTAGCCAATGGAAACATGGTGACATGTAAATATGAAAGCACATTAGGACAAAATATGCAATAAGATAGAGGCAAAGGGAGATGGCTGCTGGGAATGTATTTCATTTATCCCAGAAAACATCTTTAAATCTAAGTATTAATACTACGTTGATGTACTTTTGAAATTGGAGAGCTACTTTTTACTAAAAGTACATCTCCCTTATATAATTAAGTATAATGCAGACCTGCTCAAAAACTTAGTATAATTAAAGAAGTCTTATGCCATAAATGATGATGATGAGAGCTGCTTATGTGAATGTCTATAGTGGTTTTCTCTACCAGTGTCACTGTATTAGACAACTGTTATCAAACTTAGCAATAATGATGCATTAATCTGCCAATCAAGTGTGAAAGCTGGCTATGTGTATAGGCATAGTAAACACATATCATCATCATCCTCATTATCATTTATTTATATAGTGTCACTAATAGCGCAGCGCTGTACAGAGAACCCATTCACATCAGTCCCTACCCTATTGGAGCTTACAGTCTAAATTCCCTAATATAGACACACACTCACACACAGACAGAGAGGGAGAGACTAGGGTCAATTTTGATAGCAGCCAATTAACCTAACAGTATGTTTTTTGGAGTGTGGGAGGAAACCACAGCACCGGAGGAAACCCACGCAAACACAGGGAGAACATACAAACTTCACACAGATAAGGCCATTGTTGATATAAGTACTGGCTCTGCTTACCATTGTCCAGTCTAGTACATAACTGTATTAATGCTGTGAAATATTATTACTTTGAATGCCTTAAATATGCAAGAGCGCATTTGGGTAAGTTTATGCTAATAAAAGATATATGCACTTTTCTTGCCTACCCATACTATTTAATAACCACCAAAAATTAAGCAATATGTAAGCACTGCTTCCAGTTGAAATCAGTCTGTCTGTCTATCTATCTATCTATCTATCTATCTATCTATCTATCTATCTATCTATCTATCTATCTATCTATCTATCTATCTTTCTATCTATCTATCTTTCTATCTTTCTATCGGTCTGTCTATCTTTAAAACTGAAAGACATCCATTAAAAATACACAATGACAGCATATTTAGTGTGTAATTGATGCTAAAACACAATTCTCACTCTCCTAATATAGCTGATTTTTGACAATGAACTGCATTTTTCATGTGAAGCATTTGATGTCATAAAGATGTAAACCTCACAAAGCAATTCTGTCACTGGTCAGTTTGCTTGACAGACATCTGACTTTAAGGTACTAGCCAATGGAAACATGGTGACATGTAAATATGAAAGCACATTAGGACAAAATATGCAATAAGATAGAGGCAAAGGGAGATGGCTGCTGGGAATGTATTTCATTTATCCCAGAAAACATCTTTAAATCTAAGTATTAATACTACGTTGATGTACTTTTGAAATTGGAGAGCTACTTTTTACTAAAAGTACATCTCCCTTATATAATTAAGTATAATGCAGACCTGCTCAAAAACTTAGTATAATTAAAGAAGTCTTATGCCATAAATGATGATGATGAGAGCTGCTTATGTGAATGTCTATAGTGGTTTTCTCTACCAGTGTCACTGTATTAGACAACTGTTATCAAACTTAGCAATAATGATGCATTAATCTGCCAATCAAGTGTGAAAGCTGGCTATGTGTATAGGCATAGTAAACACATATCATCATCATCCTCATTATCATTTATTTATATAGTGTCACTAATAGCGCAGCGCTGTACAGAGAACCCATTCACATCAGTCCCTACCCTATTGGAGCTTACAGTCTAAATTCCCTAATATAGACACACACTCACACACAGACAGAGAGGGAGAGACTAGGGTCAATTTTGATAGCAGCCAATTAACCTAACAGTATGTTTTTTGGAGTGTGGGAGGAAACCACAGCACCCGGAGGAAACCCACGCAAACACAGGGAGAACATACAAACTTCACACAGATAAGGCCATTGTTGATATAAGTACTGGCTCTGCTTACCATTGTCCAGTCTAGTACATAACTGTATTAATGCTGTGAAATATTATTACTTTGAATGCCTTAAATATGCAAGAGCGCATTTGGGTAAGTTTATGCTAATAAAAGATATATGCACTTTTCTTGCCTACCCATACTATTTAATAACCACCAAAAATTAAGCAATATGTAAGCACTGCTTCCAGTTGAAATCAGTCTGTCTGTCTGTCTGTCTGTCTATCTATCTATCTATCTATCTATCTATCTATCTATCTATCTATCTATCTTTCTATCTATCTATCTTTCTATCTTTCTATCGGTCTGTCTATCTTTAAAACTGAAAGACATCCATTAAAAATACACAATGACAGCATATTTAGTGTGTAATTGATGCTAAAACACAATTCTCACTCTCCTAATATAGCTGATTTTTGACAATGAACTGCATTTTTCATGTGAAGCATTTGATGTCATAAAGATGTAAACCTCACAAAGCAATTCTGTCACTGGTCAGTTTGCTTGACAGACATCTGACTTTAAGGTACTAGCCAATGGAAACATGGTGACATGTAAATATGAAAGCACATTAGGACAAAATATGCAATAAGATAGAGGCAAAGGGAGATGGCTGCTGGGAATGTATTTCATTTATCCCAGAAAACATCTTTAAATCTAAGTATTAATACTACGTTGATGTACTTTTGAAATTGGAGAGCTACTTTTTACTAAAAGTACATCTCCCTTATATAATTAAGTATAATGCAGACCTGCTCAAAAACTTAGTATAATTAAAGAAGTCTTATGCCATAAATGATGATGATGAGAGCTGCTTATGTGAATGTCTATAGTGGTTTTCTCTACCAGTGTCACTGTATTAGACAACTGTTATCAAACTTAGCAATAATGATGCATTAATCTGCCAATCAAGTGTGAAAGCTGGCTATGTGTATAGGCATAGTAAACACATATCATCATCATCCTCATTATCATTTATTTATATAGTGTCACTAATAGCGCAGCGCTGTACAGAGAACCCATTCACATCAGTCCCTACCCTATTGGAGCTTACAGTCTAAATTCCCTAATATAGACACACACTCACACACAGACAGAGAGGGAGAGACTAGGGTCAATTTTGATAGCAGCCAATTAACCTAACAGTATGTTTTTTGGAGTGTGGGAGGAAACCACAGCACCGGAGGAAACCCACGCAAACACAGGGAGAACATACAAACTTCACACAGATAAGGCCATTGTTGATATAAGTACTGGCTCTGCTTACCATTGTCCAGTCTAGTACATAACTGTATTAATGCTGTGAAATATTATTACTTTGAATGCCTTAAATATGCAAGAGCGCATTTGGGTAAGTTTATGCTAATAAAAGATATATGCACTTTTCTTGCCTACCCATACTATTTAATAACCACCAAAAATTAAGCAATATGTAAGCACTGCTTCCAGTTGAAATCAGTCTGTCTGTCTATCTATCTATCTATCTATCTATCTATCTATCTATCTATCTATCTATCTATCTATCTATCTATCTTTCTATCTATCTATCTTTCTATCTTTCTATCGGTCTGTCTATCTTTAAAACTGAAAGACATCCATTAAAAATACACAATGACAGCATATTTAGTGTGTAATTGATGCTAAAACACAATTCTCACTCTCCTAATATAGCTGATTTTTGACAATGAACTGCATTTTTCATGTGAAGCATTTGATGTCATAAAGATGTAAACCTCACAAAGCAATTCTGTCACTGGTCAGTTTGCTTGACAGACATCTGACTTTAAGGTACTAGCCAATGGAAACATGGTGACATGTAAATATGAAAGCACATTAGGACAAAATATGCAATAAGATAGAGGCAAAGGGAGATGGCTGCTGGGAATGTATTTCATTTATCCCAGAAAACATCTTTAAATCTAAGTATTAATACTACGTTGATGTACTTTTGAAATTGGAGAGCTACTTTTTACTAAAAGTACATCTCCCTTATATAATTAAGTATAATGCAGACCTGCTCAAAAACTTAGTATAATTAAAGAAGTCTTATGCCATAAATGATGATGATGAGAGCTGCTTATGTGAATGTCTATAGTGGTTTTCTCTACCAGTGTCACTGTATTAGACAACTGTTATCAAACTTAGCAATAATGATGCATTAATCTGCCAATCAAGTGTGAAAGCTGGCTATGTGTATAGGCATAGTAAACACATATCATCATCATCCTCATTATCATTTATTTATATAGTGTCACTAATAGCGCAGCGCTGTACAGAGAACCCATTCACATCAGTCCCTACCCTATTGGAGCTTACAGTCTAAATTCCCTAATATAGACACACACTCACACACAGACAGAGAGGGAGAGACTAGGGTCAATTTTGATAGCAGCCAATTAACCTAACAGTATGTTTTTTGGAGTGTGGGAGGAAACCACAGCACCGGAGGAAACCCACGCAAACACAGGGAGAACATACAAACTTCACACAGATAAGGCCATTGTTGATATAAGTACTGGCTCTGCTTACCATTGTCCAGTCTAGTACATAACTGTATTAATGCTGTGAAATATTATTACTTTGAATGCCTTAAATATGCAAGAGCGCATTTGGGTAAGTTTATGCTAATAAAAGATATATGCACTTTTCTTGCCTACCCATACTATTTAATAACCACCAAAAATTAAGCAATATGTAAGCACTGCTTCCAGTTGAAATCAGTCTGTCTGTCTATCTATCTATCTATCTATCTATCTATCTATCTATCTATCTATCTATCTATCTATCTATCTTTCTATCTATCTATCTTTCTATCTTTCTATCGGTCTGTCTATCTTTAAAACTGAAAGACATCCATTAAAAATACACAATGACAGCATATTTAGTGTGTAATTGATGCTAAAACACAATTCTCACTCTCCTAATATAGCTGATTTTTGACAATGAACTGCATTTTTCATGTGAAGCATTTGATGTCATAAAGATGTAAACCTCACAAAGCAATTCTGTCACTGGTCAGTTTGCTTGACAGACATCTGACTTTAAGGTACTAGCCAATGGAAACATGGTGACATGTAAATATGAAAGCACATTAGGACAAAATATGCAATAAGATAGAGGCAAAGGGAGATGGCTGCTGGGAATGTATTTCATTTATCCCAGAAAACATCTTTAAATCTAAGTATTAATACTACGTTGATGTACTTTTGAAATTGGAGAGCTACTTTTTACTAAAAGTACATCTCCCTTATATAATTAAGTATAATGCAGACCTGCTCAAAAACTTAGTATAATTAAAGAAGTCTTATGCCATAAATGATGATGATGAGAGCTGCTTATGTGAATGTCTATAGTGGTTTTCTCTACCAGTGTCACTGTATTAGACAACTGTTATCAAACTTAGCAATAATGATGCATTAATCTGCCAATCAAGTGTGAAAGCTGGCTATGTGTATAGGCATAGTAAACACATATCATCATCATCCTCATTATCATTTATTTATATAGTGTCACTAATAGCGCAGCGCTGTACAGAGAACCCATTCACATCAGTCCCTACCCTATTGGAGCTTACAGTCTAAATTCCCTAATATAGACACACACTCACACACAGACAGAGAGGGAGAGACTAGGGTCAATTTTGATAGCAGCCAATTAACCTAACAGTATGTTTTTTGGAGTGTGGGAGGAAACCACAGCACCGGAGGAAACCCACGCAAACACAGGGAGAACATACAAACTTCACACAGATAAGGCCATTGTTGATATAAGTACTGGCTCTGCTTACCATTGTCCAGTCTAGTACATAACTGTATTAATGCTGTGAAATATTATTACTTTGAATGCCTTAAATATACAAGAGCGCATTTGGGTAAGTTTATGCTAATAAAAGATATATGCACTTTTCTTGCCTACCCATACTATTTAATAACCACCAAAAATTAAGCAATATGTAAGCACTGCTTCCAGTTGAAATCAGTCTGTCTGTCTATCTATCTATCTATCTATCTATCTATCTATCTATCTATCTATCTATCTATCTATCTTTCTATCTATCTATCTTTCTATCTTTCTATCGGTCTGTCTATCTTTAAAACTGAAAGACATCCATTAAAAATACACAATGACAGCATATTTAGTGTGTAATTGATGCTAAAACACAATTCTCACTCTCCTAATATAGCTGATTTTTGACAATGAACTGCATTTTTCATGTGAAGCATTTGATGTCATAAAGATGTAAACCTCACAAAGCAATTCTGTCACTGGTCAGTTTGCTTGACAGACATCTGACTTTAAGGTACTAGCCAATGGAAACATGGTGACATGTAAATATGAAAGCACATTAGGACAAAATATGCAATAAGATAGAGGCAAAGGGAGATGGCTGCTGGGAATGTATTTCATTTATCCCAGAAAACATCTTTAAATCTAAGTATTAATACTACGTTGATGTACTTTTGAAATTGGAGAGCTACTTTTTACTAAAAGTACATCTCCCTTATATAATTAAGTATAATGCAGACCTGCTCAAAAACTTAGTATAATTAAAGAAGTCTTATGCCATAAATGATGATGATGAGAGCTGCTTATGTGAATGTCTATAGTGGTTTTCTCTACCAGTGTCACTGTATTAGACAACTGTTATCAAACTTAGCAATAATGATGCATTAATCTGCCAATCAAGTGTGAAAGCTGGCTATGTGTATAGGCATAGTAAACACATATCATCATCATCCTCATTATCATTTATTTATATAGTGTCACTAATAGCGCAGCGCTGTACAGAGAACCCATTCACATCAGTCCCTACCCTATTGGAGCTTACAGTCTAAATTCCCTAATATAGACACACACTCACACACAGACAGAGAGGGAGAGACTAGGGTCAATTTTGATAGCAGCCAATTAACCTAACAGTATGTTTTTTGGAGTGTGGGAGGAAACCACAGCACCGGAGGAAACCCACGCAAACACAGGGAGAACATACAAACTTCACACAGATAAGGCCATTGTTGATATAAGTACTGGCTCTGCTTACCATTGTCCAGTCTAGTACATAACTGTATTAATGCTGTGAAATATTATTACTTTGAATGCCTTAAATATGCAAGAGCGCATTTGGGTAAGTTTATGCTAATAAAAGATATATGCACTTTTCTTGCCTACCCATACTATTTAATAACCACCAAAAATTAAGCAATATGTAAGCACTGCTTCCAGTTGAAATCAGTCTGTCTGTCTATCTATCTATCTATCTATCTATCTATCTATCTATCTATCTATCTATCTATCTTTCTATCTATCTATCTTTCTATCTTTCTATCGGTCTGTCTATCTTTAAAACTGAAAGACATCCATTAAAAATACACAATGACAGCATATTTAGTGTGTAATTGATGCTAAAACACAATTCTCACTCTCCTAATATAGCTGATTTTTGACAATGAACTGCATTTTTCATGTGAAGCATTTGATGTCATAAAGATGTAAACCTCACAAAGCAATTCTGTCACTGGTCAGTTTGCTTGACAGACATCTGACTTTAAGGTACTAGCCAATGGAAACATGGTGACATGTAAATATGAAAGCACATTAGGACAAAATATGCAATAAGATAGAGGCAAAGGGAGATGGCTGCTGGGAATGTATTTCATTTATCCCAGAAAACATCTTTAAATCTAAGTATTAATACTACGTTGATGTACTTTTGAAATTGGAGAGCTACTTTTTACTAAAAGTACATCTCCCTTATATAATTAAGTATAATGCAGACCTGCTCAAAAACTTAGTATAATTAAAGAAGTCTTATGCCATAAATGATGATGATGAGAGCTGCTTATGTGAATGTCTATAGTGGTTTTCTCTACCAGTGTCACTGTATTAGACAACTGTTATCAAACTTAGCAATAATGATGCATTAATCTGCCAATCAAGTGTGAAAGCTGGCTATGTGTATAGGCATAGTAAACACATATCATCATCATCCTCATTATCATTTATTTATATAGTGTCACTAATAGCGCAGCGCTGTACAGAGAACCCATTCACATCAGTCCCTACCCTATTGGAGCTTACAGTCTAAATTCCCTAATATAGACACACACTCACACACAGACAGAGAGGGAGAGACTAGGGTCAATTTTGATAGCAGCCAATTAACCTAACAGTATGTTTTTTGGAGTGTGGGAGGAAACCACAGCACCGGAGGAAACCCACGCAAACACAGGGAGAACATACAAACTTCACACAGATAAGGCCATTGTTGATATAAGTACTGGCTCTGCTTACCATTGTCCAGTCTAGTACATAACTGTATTAATGCTGTGAAATATTATTACTTTGAATGCCTTAAATATACAAGAGCGCATTTGGGTAAGTTTATGCTAATAAAAGATATATGCACTTTTCTTGCCTACCCATACTATTTAATAACCACCAAAAATTAAGCAATATGTAAGCACTGCTTCCAGTTGAAATCAGTCTGTCTGTCTATCTATCTATCTATCTATCTATCTATCTATCTATCTATCTATCTATCTATCTTTCTATCTATCTATCTTTCTATCTTTCTATCGGTCTGTCTATCTTTAAAACTGAAAGACATCCATTAAAAATACACAATGACAGCATATTTAGTGTGTAATTGATGCTAAAACACAATTCTCACTCTCCTAATATAGCTGATTTTTGACAATGAACTGCATTTTTCATGTGAAGCATTTGATGTCATAAAGATGTAAACCTCACAAAGCAATTCTGTCACTGGTCAGTTTGCTTGACAGACATCTGACTTTAAGGTACTAGCCAATGGAAACATGGTGACATGTAAATATGAAAGCACATTAGGACAAAATATGCAATAAGATAGAGGCAAAGGGAGATGGCTGCTGGGAATGTATTTCATTTATCCCAGAAAACATCTTTAAATCTAAGTATTAATACTACGTTGATGTACTTTTGAAATTGGAGAGCTACTTTTTACTAAAAGTACATCTCCCTTATATAATTAAGTATAATGCAGACCTGCTCAAAAACTTAGTATAATTAAAGAAGTCTTATGCCATAAATGATGATGATGAGAGCTGCTTATGTGAATGTCTATAGTGGTTTTCTCTACCAGTGTCACTGTATTAGACAACTGTTATCAAACTTAGCAATAATGATGCATTAATCTGCCAATCAAGTGTGAAAGCTGGCTATGTGTATAGGCATAGTAAACACATATCATCATCATCCTCATTATCATTTATTTATATAGTGTCACTAATAGCGCAGCGCTGTACAGAGAACCCATTCACATCAGTCCCTACCCTATTGGAGCTTACAGTCTAAATTCCCTAATATAGACACACACTCACACACAGACAGAGAGGGAGAGACTAGGGTCAATTTTGATAGCAGCCAATTAACCTAACAGTATGTTTTTTGGAGTGTGGGAGGAAACCACAGCACCGGAGGAAACCCACGCAAACACAGGGAGAACATACAAACTTCACACAGATAAGGCCATTGTTGATATAAGTACTGGCTCTGCTTACCATTGTCCAGTCTAGTACATAACTGTATTAATGCTGTGAAATATTATTACTTTGAATGCCTTAAATATACAAGAGCGCATTTGGGTAAGTTTATGCTAATAAAAGATATATGCACTTTTCTTGCCTACCCATACTATTTAATAACCACCAAAAATTAAGCAATATGTAAGCACTGCTTCCAGTTGAAATCAGTCTGTCTGTCTATCTATCTATCTATCTATCTATCTATCTATCTATCTATCTATCTATCTATCTTTCTATCTATCTATCTTTCTATCTTTCTATCGGTCTGTCTATCTTTAAAACTGAAAGACATCCATTAAAAATACACAATGACAGCATATTTAGTGTGTAATTGATGCTAAAACACAATTCTCACTCTCCTAATATAGCTGATTTTTGACAATGAACTGCATTTTTCATGTGAAGCATTTGATGTCATAAAGATGTAAACCTCACAAAGCAATTCTGTCACTGGTCAGTTTGCTTGACAGACATCTGACTTTAAGGTACTAGCCAATGGAAACATGGTGACATGTAAATATGAAAGCACATTAGGACAAAATATGCAATAAGATAGAGGCAAAGGGAGATGGCTGCTGGGAATGTATTTCATTTATCCCAGAAAACATCTTTAAATCTAAGTATTAATACTACGTTGATGTACTTTTGAAATTGGAGAGCTACTTTTTACTAAAAGTACATCTCCCTTATATAATTAAGTATAATGCAGACCTGCTCAAAAACTTAGTATAATTAAAGAAGTCTTATGCCATAAATGATGATGATGAGAGCTGCTTATGTGAATGTCTATAGTGGTTTTCTCTACCAGTGTCACTGTATTAGACAACTGTTATCAAACTTAGCAATAATGATGCATTAATCTGCCAATCAAGTGTGAAAGCTGGCTATGTGTATAGGCATAGTAAACACATATCATCATCATCCTCATTATCATTTATTTATATAGTGTCACTAATAGCGCAGCGCTGTACAGAGAACCCATTCACATCAGTCCCTACCCTATTGGAGCTTACAGTCTAAATTCCCTAATATAGACACACACTCACACACAGACAGAGAGGGAGAGACTAGGGTCAATTTTGATAGCAGCCAATTAACCTAACAGTATGTTTTTTGGAGTGTGGGAGGAAACCACAGCACCGGAGGAAACCCACGCAAACACAGGGAGAACATACAAACTTCACACAGATAAGGCCATTGTTGATATAAGTACTGGCTCTGCTTACCATTGTCCAGTCTAGTACATAACTGTATTAATGCTGTGAAATATTATTACTTTGAATGCCTTAAATATACAAGAGCGCATTTGGGTAAGTTTATGCTAATAAAAGATATATGCACTTTTCTTGCCTACCCATACTATTTAATAACCACCAAAAATTAAGCAATATGTAAGCACTGCTTCCAGTTGAAATCAGTCTGTCTGTCTATCTATCTATCTATCTATCTATCTATCTATCTATCTATCTATCTATCTATCTTTCTATCTATCTATCTTTCTATCTTTCTATCGGTCTGTCTATCTTTAAAACTGAAAGACATCCATTAAAAATACACAATGACAGCATATTTAGTGTGTAATTGATGCTAAAACACAATTCTCACTCTCCTAATATAGCTGATTTTTGACAATGAACTGCATTTTTCATGTGAAGCATTTGATGTCATAAAGATGTAAACCTCACAAAGCAATTCTGTCACTGGTCAGTTTGCTTGACAGACATCTGACTTTAAGGTACTAGCCAATGGAAACATGGTGACATGTAAATATGAAAGCACATTAGGACAAAATATGCAATAAGATAGAGGCAAAGGGA
Source organism: Mixophyes australis (assembly GCA_036250195.1). NCBI lineage: Eukaryota > Metazoa > Chordata > Amphibia > Anura > Limnodynastidae > Mixophyes > Mixophyes australis. Next base: position 21,314 of record JAVHZZ010000115.1, read on the forward strand.
GATGGCTGCTGGGAATGTATTTCATTTATCCCAGAAAACATCTTTAAATCTAAGTATTAATACTACGTTGATGTACTTTTGAAATTGGAGAGCTACTTTTTACTAAAAGTACATCTCCCTTATATAATTAAGTATAATGCAGACCTGCTCAAAAACTTAGTATAATTAAAGAAGTCTTATGCCATAAATGATGATGATGAGAGCTGCTTATGTGAATGTCTATAGTGGTTTTCTCTACCAGTGTCACTGTATTAGACAACTGTTATCAAACTTAGCAATAATGATGCATTAATCTGCCAATCAAGTGTGAAAGCTGGCTATGTGTATAGGCATAGTAAACACATATCATCATCATCCTCATTATCATTTATTTATATAGTGTCACTAATAGCGCAGCGCTGTACAGAGAACCCATTCACATCAGTCCCTACCCTATTGGAGCTTACAGTCTAAATTCCCTAATATAGACACACACTCACACACAGACAGAGAGGGAGAGACTAGGGTCAATTTTGATAGCAGCCAATTAACCTAACAGTATGTTTTTTGGAGTGTGGGAGGAAACCACAGCACCGGAGGAAACCCACGCAAACACAGGGAGAACATACAAACTTCACACAGATAAGGCCATTGTTGATATAAGTACTGGCTCTGCTTACCATTGTCCAGTCTAGTACATAACTGTATTAATGCTGTGAAATATTATTACTTTGAATGCCTTAAATATACAAGAGCGCATTTGGGTAAGTTTATGCTAATAAAAGATATATGCACTTTTCTTGCCTACCCATACTATTTAATAACCACCAAAAATTAAGCAATATGTAAGCACTGCTTCCAGTTGAAATCAGTCTGTCTGTCTATCTATCTATCTATCTATCTATCTATCTATCTATCTATCTATCTATCTATCTATCTTTCTATCTATCTATCTTTCTATCTTTCTATCGGTCTGTCTATCTTTAAAACTGAAAGACATCCATTAAAAATACACAATGACAGCATATTTAGTGTGTAATTGATGCTAAAACACAATTCTCACTCTCCTAATATAGCTGATTTTTGACAATGAACTGCATTTTTCATGTGAAGCATTTGATGTCATAAAGATGTAAACCTCACAAAGCAATTCTGTCACTGGTCAGTTTGCTTGACAGACATCTGACTTTAAGGTACTAGCCAATGGAAACATGGTGACATGTAAATATGAAAGCACATTAGGACAAAATATGCAATAAGATAGAGGCAAAGGGAGATGGCTGCTGGGAATGTATTTCATTTATCCCAGAAAACATCTTTAAATCTAAGTATTAATACTACGTTGATGTACTTTTGAAATTGGAGAGCTACTTTTTACTAAAAGTACATCTCCCTTATATAATTAAGTATAATGCAGACCTGCTCAAAAACTTAGTATAATTAAAGAAGTCTTATGCCATAAATGATGATGATGAGAGCTGCTTATGTGAATGTCTATAGTGGTTTTCTCTACCAGTGTCACTGTATTAGACAACTGTTATCAAACTTAGCAATAATGATGCATTAATCTGCCAATCAAGTGTGAAAGCTGGCTATGTGTATAGGCATAGTAAACACATATCATCATCATCCTCATTATCATTTATTTATATAGTGTCACTAATAGCGCAGCGCTGTACAGAGAACCCATTCACATCAGTCCCTACCCTATTGGAGCTTACAGTCTAAATTCCCTAATATAGACACACACTCACACACAGACAGAGAGGGAGAGACTAGGGTCAATTTTGATAGCAGCCAATTAACCTAACAGTATGTTTTTTGGAGTGTGGGAGGAAACCACAGCACCGGAGGAAACCCACGCAAACACAGGGAGAACATACAAACTTCACACAGATAAGGCCATTGTTGATATAAGTACTGGCTCTGCTTACCATTGTCCAGTCTAGTACATAACTGTATTAATGCTGTGAAATATTATTACTTTGAATGCCTTAAATATGCAAGAGCGCATTTGGGTAAGTTTATGCTAATAAAAGATATATGCACTTTTCTTGCCTACCCATACTATTTAATAACCACCAAAAATTAAGCAATATGTAAGCACTGCTTCCAGTTGAAATCAGTCTGTCTGTCTATCTATCTATCTATCTATCTATCTATCTATCTATCTATCTATCTATCTATCTATCTTTCTATCTATCTATCTTTCTATCTTTCTATCGGTCTGTCTATCTTTAAAACTGAAAGACATCCATTAAAAATACACAATGACAGCATATTTAGTGTGTAATTGATGCTAAAACACAATTCTCACTCTCCTAATATAGCTGATTTTTGACAATGAACTGCATTTTTCATGTGAAGCATTTGATGTCATAAAGATGTAAACCTCACAAAGCAATTCTGTCACTGGTCAGTTTGCTTGACAGACATCTGACTTTAAGGTACTAGCCAATGGAAACATGGTGACATGTAAATATGAAAGCACATTAGGACAAAATATGCAATAAGATAGAGGCAAAGGGAGATGGCTGCTGGGAATGTATTTCATTTATCCCAGAAAACATCTTTAAATCTAAGTATTAATACTACGTTGATGTACTTTTGAAATTGGAGAGCTACTTTTTACTAAAAGTACATCTCCCTTATATAATTAAGTATAATGCAGACCTGCTCAAAAACTTAGTATAATTAAAGAAGTCTTATGCCATAAATGATGATGATGAGAGCTGCTTATGTGAATGTCTATAGTGGTTTTCTCTACCAGTGTCACTGTATTAGACAACTGTTATCAAACTTAGCAATAATGATGCATTAATCTGCCAATCAAGTGTGAAAGCTGGCTATGTGTATAGGCATAGTAAACACATATCATCATCATCCTCATTATCATTTATTTATATAGTGTCACTAATAGCGCAGCGCTGTACAGAGAACCCATTCACATCAGTCCCTACCCTATTGGAGCTTACAGTCTAAATTCCCTAATATAGACACACACTCACACACAGACAGAGAGGGAGAGACTAGGGTCAATTTTGATAGCAGCCAATTAACCTAACAGTATGTTTTTTGGAGTGTGGGAGGAAACCACAGCACCGGAGGAAACCCACGCAAACACAGGGAGAACATACAAACTTCACACAGATAAGGCCATTGTTGATATAAGTACTGGCTCTGCTTACCATTGTCCAGTCTAGTACATAACTGTATTAATGCTGTGAAATATTATTACTTTGAATGCCTTAAATATACAAGAGCGCATTTGGGTAAGTTTATGCTAATAAAAGATATATGCACTTTTCTTGCCTACCCATACTATTTAATAACCACCAAAAATTAAGCAATATGTAAGCACTGCTTCCAGTTGAAATCAGTCTGTCTGTCTATCTATCTATCTATCTATCTATCTATCTATCTATCTATCTATCTATCTATCTTTCTATCTATCTATCTTTCTATCTTTCTATCGGTCTGTCTATCTTTAAAACTGAAAGACATCCATTAAAAATACACAATGACAGCATATTTAGTGTGTAATTGATGCTAAAACACAATTCTCACTCTCCTAATATAGCTGATTTTTGACAATGAACTGCATTTTTCATGTGAAGCATTTGATGTCATAAAGATGTAAACCTCACAAAGCAATTCTGTCACTGGTCAGTTTGCTTGACAGACATCTGACTTTAAGGTACTAGCCAATGGAAACATGGTGACATGTAAATATGAAAGCACATTAGGACAAAATATGCAATAAGATAGAGGCAAAGGGAGATGGCTGCTGGGAATGTATTTCATTTATCCCAGAAAACATCTTTAAATCTAAGTATTAATACTACGTTGATGTACTTTTGAAATTGGAGAGCTACTTTTTACTAAAAGTACATCTCCCTTATATAATTAAGTATAATGCAGACCTGCTCAAAAACTTAGTATAATTAAAGAAGTCTTATGCCATAAATGATGATGATGAGAGCTGCTTATGTGAATGTCTATAGTGGTTTTCTCTACCAGTGTCACTGTATTAGACAACTGTTATCAAACTTAGCAATAATGATGCATTAATCTGCCAATCAAGTGTGAAAGCTGGCTATGTGTATAGGCATAGTAAACACATATCATCATCATCCTCATTATCATTTATTTATATAGTGTCACTAATAGCGCAGCGCTGTACAGAGAACCCATTCACATCAGTCCCTACCCTATTGGAGCTTACAGTCTAAATTCCCTAATATAGACACACACTCACACACAGACAGAGAGGGAGAGACTAGGGTCAATTTTGATAGCAGCCAATTAACCTAACAGTATGTTTTTTGGAGTGTGGGAGGAAACCACAGCACCGGAGGAAACCCACGCAAACACAGGGAGAACATACAAACTTCACACAGATAAGGCCATTGTTGATATAAGTACTGGCTCTGCTTACCATTGTCCAGTCTAGTACATAACTGTATTAATGCTGTGAAATATTATTACTTTGAATGCCTTAAATATGCAAGAGCGCATTTGGGTAAGTTTATGCTAATAAAAGATATATGCACTTTTCTTGCCTACCCATACTATTTAATAACCACCAAAAATTAAGCAATATGTAAGCACTGCTTCCAGTTGAAATCAGTCTGTCTGTCTATCTATCTATCTATCTATCTATCTATCTATCTATCTATCTATCTATCTATCTATCTTTCTATCTATCTATCTTTCTATCTTTCTATCGGTCTGTCTATCTTTAAAACTGAAAGACATCCATTAAAAATACACAATGACAGCATATTTAGTGTGTAATTGATGCTAAAACACAATTCTCACTCTCCTAATATAGCTGATTTTTGACAATGAACTGCATTTTTCATGTGAAGCATTTGATGTCATAAAGATGTAAACCTCACAAAGCAATTCTGTCACTGGTCAGTTTGCTTGACAGACATCTGACTTTAAGGTACTAGCCAATGGAAACATGGTGACATGTAAATATGAAAGCACATTAGGACAAAATATGCAATAAGATAGAGGCAAAGGGAGATGGCTGCTGGGAATGTATTTCATTTATCCCAGAAAACATCTTTAAATCTAAGTATTAATACTACGTTGATGTACTTTTGAAATTGGAGAGCTACTTTTTACTAAAAGTACATCTCCCTTATATAATTAAGTATAATGCAGACCTGCTCAAAAACTTAGTATAATTAAAGAAGTCTTATGCCATAAATGATGATGATGAGAGCTGCTTATGTGAATGTCTATAGTGGTTTTCTCTACCAGTGTCACTGTATTAGACAACTGTTATCAAACTTAGCAATAATGATGCATTAATCTGCCAATCAAGTGTGAAAGCTGGCTATGTGTATAGGCATAGTAAACACATATCATCATCATCCTCATTATCATTTATTTATATAGTGTCACTAATAGCGCAGCGCTGTACAGAGAACCCATTCACATCAGTCCCTACCCTATTGGAGCTTACAGTCTAAATTCCCTAATATAGACACACACTCACACACAGACAGAGAGGGAGAGACTAGGGTCAATTTTGATAGCAGCCAATTAACCTAACAGTATGTTTTTTGGAGTGTGGGAGGAAACCACAGCACCCGGAGGAAACCCACGCAAACACAGGGAGAACATACAAACTTCACACAGATAAGGCCATTGTTGATATAAGTACTGGCTCTGCTTACCATTGTCCAGTCTAGTACATAACTGTATTAATGCTGTGAAATATTATTACTTTGAATGCCTTAAATATGCAAGAGCGCATTTGGGTAAGTTTATGCTAATAAAAGATATATGCACTTTTCTTGCCTACCCATACTATTTAATAACCACCAAAAATTAAGCAATATGTAAGCACTGCTTCCAGTTGAAATCAGTCTGTCTGTCTGTCTGTCTGTCTATCTATCTATCTATCTATCTATCTATCTATCTATCTATCTATCTTTCTATCTATCTATCTTTCTATCTTTCTATCGGTCTGTCTATCTTTAAAACTGAAAGACATCCATTAAAAATACACAATGACAGCATATTTAGTGTGTAATTGATGCTAAAACACAATTCTCACTCTCCTAATATAGCTGATTTTTGACAATGAACTGCATTTTTCATGTGAAGCATTTGATGTCATAAAGATGTAAACCTCACAAAGCAATTCTGTCACTGGTCAGTTTGCTTGACAGACATCTGACTTTAAGGTACTAGCCAATGGAAACATGGTGACATGTAAATATGAAAGCACATTAGGACAAAATATGCAATAAGATAGAGGCAAAGGGAGATGGCTGCTGGGAATGTATTTCATTTATCCCAGAAAACATCTTTAAATCTAAGTATTAATACTACGTTGATGTACTTTTGAAATTGGAGAGCTACTTTTTACTAAAAGTACATCTCCCTTATATAATTAAGTATAATGCAGACCTGCTCAAAAACTTAGTATAATTAAAGAAGTCTTATGCCATAAATGATGATGATGAGAGCTGCTTATGTGAATGTCTATAGTGGTTTTCTCTACCAGTGTCACTGTATTAGACAACTGTTATCAAACTTAGCAATAATGATGCATTAATCTGCCAATCAAGTGTGAAAGCTGGCTATGTGTATAGGCATAGTAAACACATATCATCATCATCCTCATTATCATTTATTTATATAGTGTCACTAATAGCGCAGCGCTGTACAGAGAACCCATTCACATCAGTCCCTACCCTATTGGAGCTTACAGTCTAAATTCCCTAATATAGACACACACTCACACACAGACAGAGAGGGAGAGACTAGGGTCAATTTTGATAGCAGCCAATTAACCTAACAGTATGTTTTTTGGAGTGTGGGAGGAAACCACAGCACCCGGAGGAAACCCACGCAAACACAGGGAGAACATACAAACTTCACACAGATAAGGCCATTGTTGATATAAGTACTGGCTCTGCTTACCATTGTCCAGTCTAGTACATAACTGTATTAATGCTGTGAAATATTATTACTTTGAATGCCTTAAATATGCAAGAGCGCATTTGGGTAAGTTTATGCTAATAAAAGATATATGCACTTTTCTTGCCTACCCATACTATTTAATAACCACCAAAAATTAAGCAATATGTAAGCACTGCTTCCAGTTGAAATCAGTCTGTCTGTCTGTCTGTCTGTCTATCTATCTATCTATCTATCTATCTATCTATCTATCTATCTATCTTTCTATCTATCTATCTTTCTATCTTTCTATCGGTCTGTCTATCTTTAAAACTGAAAGACATCCATTAAAAATACACAATGACAGCATATTTAGTGTGTAATTGATGCTAAAACACAAATCTCACTCTCCTAATATAGCTGATTTTTGACAATGAACTGCATTTTTCATGTGAAGCATTTGATGTCATAAAGATGTAAACCTCACAAAGCAATTCTGTCACTGGTCAGTTTGCTTGACAGACATCTGACTTTAAGGTACTAGCCAATGGAAACATGGTGACATGTAAATATGAAAGCACATTAGGACAAAATATGCAATAAGATAGAGGCAAAGGGAGATGGCTGCTGGGAATGTATTTCATTTATCCCAGAAAACATCTTTAAATCTAAGTATTAATACTACGTTGATGTACTTTTGAAATTGGAGAGCTACTTTTTACTAAAAGTACATCTCCCTTATATAATTAAGTATAATGCAGACCTGCTCAAAAACTTAGTATAATTAAAGAAGTCTTATGCCATAAATGATGATGATGAGAGCTGCTTATGTGAATGTCTATAGTGGTTTTCTCTACCAGTGTCACTGTATTAGACAACTGTTATCAAACTTAGCAATAATGATGCATTAATCTGCCAATCAAGTGTGAAAGCTGGCTATGTGTATAGGCATAGTAAACACATATCATCATCATCCTCATTATCATTTATTTATATAGTGTCACTAATAGCGCAGCGCTGTACAGAGAACCCATTCACATCAGTCCCTACCCTATTGGAGCTTACAGTCTAAATTCCCTAATATAGACACACACTCACACACAGACAGAGAGGGAGAGACTAGGGTCAATTTTGATAGCAGCCAATTAACCTAACAGTATGTTTTTTGGAGTGTGGGAGGAAACCACAGCACCCGGAGGAAACCCACGCAAACACAGGGAGAACATACAAACTTCACACAGATAAGGCCATTGTTGATATAAGTACTGGCTCTGCTTACCATTGTCCAGTCTAGTACATAACTGTATTAATGCTGTGAAATATTATTACTTTGAATGCCTTAAATATGCAAGAGCGCATTTGGGTAAGTTTATGCTAATAAAAGATATATGCACTTTTCTTGCCTACCCATACTATTTAATAACCACCAAAAATTAAGCAATATGTAAGCACTGCTTCCAGTTGAAATCAGTCTGTCTGTCTGTCTGTCTGTCTATCTATCTATCTATCTATCTATCTATCTATCTATCTATCTATCTATCTATCTATCTTTCTATCTATCTATCTTTCTATCTTTCTATCGGTCTGTCTATCTTTAAAACTGAAAGACATCCATTAAAAATACACAATGACAGCATATTTAGTGTGTAATTGATGCTAAAACACAATTCTCACTCTCCTAATATAGCTGATTTTTGACAATGAACTGCATTTTTCATGTGAAGCATTTGATGTCATAAAGATGTAAACCTCACAAAGCAATTCTGTCACTGGTCAGTTTGCTTGACAGACATCTGACTTTAAGGTACTAGCCAATGGAAACATGGTGACATGTAAATATGAAAGCACATTAGGACAAAATATGCAATAAGATAGAGGCAAAGGGAGATGGCTGCTGGGAATGTATTTCATTTATCCCAGAAAACATCTTTAAATCTAAGTATTAATACTACGTTGATGTACTTTTGAAATTGGAGAGCTACTTTTTACTAAAAGTACATCTCCCTTATATAATTAAGTATAATGCAGACCTGCTCAAAAACTTAGTATAATTAAAGAAGTCTTATGCCATAAATGATGATGATGAGAGCTGCTTATGTGAATGTCTATAGTGGTTTTCTCTACCAGTGTCACTGTATTAGACAACTGTTATCAAACTTAGCAATAATGATGCATTAATCTGCCAATCAAGTGTGAAAGCTGGCTATGTGTATAGGCATAGTAAACACATATCATCATCATCCTCATTATCATTTATTTATATAGTGTCACTAATAGCGCAGCGCTGTACAGAGAACCCATTCACATCAGTCCCTACCCTATTGGAGCTTACAGTCTAAATTCCCTAATATAGACACACACTCACACACAGACAGAGAGGGAGAGACTAGGGTCAATTTTGATAGCAGCCAATTAACCTAACAGTATGTTTTTTGGAGTGTGGGAGGAAACCACAGCACCCGGAGGAAACCCACGCAAACACAGGGAGAACATACAAACTTCACACAGATAAGGCCATTGTTGATATAAGTACTGGCTCTGCTTACCATTGTCCAGTCTAGTACATAACTGTATTAATGCTGTGAAATATTATTACTTTGAATGCCTTAAATATGCAAGAGCGCATTTGGGTAAGTTTATGCTAATAAAAGATATATGCACTTTTCTTGCCTACCCATACTATTTAATAACCACCAAAAATTAAGCAATATGTAAGCACTGCTTCCAGTTGAAATCAGTCTGTCTGTCTGTCTGTCTGTCTATCTATCTATCTATCTATCTATCTATCTATCTATCTATCTATCTTTCTATCTATCTATCTTTCTATCTTTCTATCGGTCTGTCTATCTTTAAAACTGAAAGACATCCATTAAAAATACACAATGACAGCATATTTAGTGTGTAATTGATGCTAAAACACAAATCTCACTCTCCTAATATAGCTGATTTTTGACAATGAACTGCATTTTTCATGTGAAGCATTTGATGTCATAAAGATGTAAACCTCACAAAGCAATTCTGTCACTGGTCAGTTTGCTTGACAGACATCTGACTTTAAGGTACTAGCCAATGGAAACATGGTGACATGTAAATATGAAAGCACATTAGGACAAAATATGCAATAAGATAGAGGCAAAGGGAGATGGCTGCTGGGAATGTATTTCATTTATCCCAGAAAACATCTTTAAATCTAAGTATTAATACTACGTTGATGTACTTTTGAAATTGGAGAGCTACTTTTTACTAAAAGTACATCTCCCTTATATAATTAAGTATAATGCAGACCTGCTCAAAAACTTAGTATAATTAAAGAAGTCTTATGCCATAAATGATGATGATGAGAGCTGCTTATGTGAATGTCTATAGTGGTTTTCTCTACCAGTGTCACTGTATTAGACAACTGTTATCAAACTTAGCAATAATGATGCATTAATCTGCCAATCAAGTGTGAAAGCTGGCTATGTGTATAGGCATAGTAAACACATATCATCATCATCCTCATTATCATTTATTTATATAGTGTCACTAATAGCGCAGCGCTGTACAGAGAACCCATTCACATCAGTCCCTACCCTATTGGAGCTTACAGTCTAAATTCCCTAATATAGACACACACTCACACACAGACAGAGAGGGAGAGACTAGGGTCAATTTTGATAGCAGCCAATTAACCTAACAGTATGTTTTTTGGAGTGTGGGAGGAAACCACAGCACCCGGAGGAAACCCACGCAAACACAGGGAGAACATACAAACTTCACACAGATAAGGCCATTGTTGATATAAGTACTGGCTCTGCTTACCATTGTCCAGTCTAGTACATAACTGTATTAATGCTGTGAAATATTATTACTTTGAATGCCTTAAATATGCAAGAGCGCATTTGGGTAAGTTTATGCTAATAAAAGATATATGCACTTTTCTTGCCTACCCATACTATTTAATAACCACCAAAAATTAAGCAATATGTAAGCACTGCTTCCAGTTGAAATCAGTCTGTCTGTCTGTCTGTCTGTCTATCTATCTATCTATCTATCTATCTATCTATCTATCTATCTATCTATCTATCTATCTTTCTATCTATCTATCTTTCTATCTTTCTATCGGTCTGTCTATCTTTAAAACTGAAAGACATCCATTAAAAATACACAATGACAGCATATTTAGTGTGTAATTGATGCTAAAACACAATTCTCACTCTCCTAATATAGCTGATTTTTGACAATGAACTGCATTTTTCATGTGAAGCATTTGATGTCATAAAGATGTAAACCTCACAAAGCAATTCTGTCACTGGTCAGTTTGCTTGACAGACATCTGACTTTAAGGTACTAGCCAATGGAAACATGGTGACATGTAAATATGAAAGCACATTAGGACAAAATATGCAATAAGATAGAGGCAAAGGGAGATGGCTGCTGGGAATGTATTTCATTTATCCCAGAAAACATCTTTAAATCTAAGTATTAATACTACGTTGATGTACTTTTGAAATTGGAGAGCTACTTTTTACTAAAAGTACATCTCCCTTATATAATTAAGTATAATGCAGACCTGCTCAAAAACTTAGTATAATTAAAGAAGTCTTATGCCATAAATGATGATGATGAGAGCTGCTTATGTGAATGTCTATAGTGGTTTTCTCTACCAGTGTCACTGTATTAGACAACTGTTATCAAACTTAGCAATAATGATGCATTAATCTGCCAATCAAGTGTGAAAGCTGGCTATGTGTATAGGCATAGTAAACACATATCATCATCATCCTCATTATCATTTATTTATATAGTGTCACTAATAGCGCAGCGCTGTACAGAGAACCCATTCACATCAGTCCCTACCCTATTGGAGCTTACAGTCTAAATTCCCTAATATAGACACACACTCACACACAGACAGAGAGGGAGAGACTAGGGTCAATTTTGATAGCAGCCAATTAACCTAACAGTATGTTTTTTGGAGTGTGGGAGGAAACCACAGCACCCGGAGGAAACCCACGCAAACACAGGGAGAACATACAAACTTCACACAGATAAGGCCATTGTTGATATAAGTACTGGCTCTGCTTACCATTGTCCAGTCTAGTACATAACTGTATTAATGCTGTGAAATATTATTACTTTGAATGCCTTAAATATGCAAGAGCGCATTTGGGTAAGTTTATGCTAATAAAAGATATATGCACTTTTCTTGCCTACCCATACTATTTAATAACCACCAAAAATTAAGCAATATGTAAGCACTGCTTCCAGTTGAAATCAGTCTGTCTGTCTATCTATCTATCTATCTATCTATCTATCTATCTATCTATCTATCTATCTTTCTATCTATCTATCTTTCTATCTTTCTATCGGTCTGTCTATCTTTAAAACTGAAAGACATCCATTAAAAATACACAATGACAGCATATTTAGTGTGTAATTGATGCTAAAACACAATTCTCACTCTCCTAATATAGCTGATTTTTGACAATGAACTGCATTTTTCATGTGAAGCATTTGATGTCATAAAGATGTAAACCTCACAAAGCAATTCTGTCACTGGTCAGTTTGCTTGACAGACATCTGACTTTAAGGTACTAGCCAATGGAAACATGGTGACATGTAAATATGAAAGCACATTAGGACAAAATATGCAATAAGATAGAGGCAAAGGGAGATGGCTGCTGGGAATGTATTTCATTTATCCCAGAAAACATCTTTAAATCTAAGTATTAATACTACGTTGATGTACTTTTGAAATTGGAGAGCTACTTTTTACTAAAAGTACATCTCCCTTATATAATTAAGTATAATGCAGACCTGCTCAAAAACTTAGTATAATTAAAGAAGTCTTATGCCATAAATGATGATGATGAGAGCTGCTTATGTGAATGTCTATAGTGGTTTTCTCTACCAGTGTCACTGTATTAGACAACTGTTATCAAACTTAGCAATAATGATGCATTAATCTGCCAATCAAGTGTGAAAGCTGGCTATGTGTATAGGCATAGTAAACACATATCATCATCATCCTCATTATCATTTATTTATATAGTGTCACTAATAGCGCAGCGCTGTACAGAGAACCCATTCACATCAGTCCCTACCCTATTGGAGCTTACAGTCTAAATTCCCTAATATAGACACACACTCACACACAGACAGAGAGGGAGAGACTAGGGTCAATTTTGATAGCAGCCAATTAACCTAACAGTATGTTTTTTGGAGTGTGGGAGGAAACCACAGCACCCGGAGGAAACCCACGCAAACACAGGGAGAACATACAAACTTCACACAGATAAGGCCATTGTTGATATAAGTACTGGCTCTGCTTACCATTGTCCAGTCTAGTACATAACTGTATTAATGCTGTGAAATATTATTACTTTGAATGCCTTAAATATGCAAGAGCGCATTTGGGTAAGTTTATGCTAATAAAAGATATATGCACTTTTCTTGCCTACCCATACTATTTAATAACCACCAAAAATTAAGCAATATGTAAGCACTGCTTCCAGTTGAAATCAGTCTGTCTGTCTGTCTGTCTATCTATCTATCTATCTATCTATCTATCTTTCTATCTATCTATCTTTCTATCTTTCTATCGGTCTGTCTATCTTTAAAACTGAAAGACATCCATTAAAAATACACAATGACAGCATATTTAGTGTGTAATTGATGCTAAAACACAATTCTCACTCTCCTAATATAGCTGATTTTTGACAATGAACTGCATTTTTCATGTGAAGCATTTGATGTCATAAAGATGTAAACCTCACAAAGCAATTCTGTCACTGGTCAGTTTGCTTGACAGACATCTGACTTTAAGGTACTAGCCAATGGAAACATGGTGACATGTAAATATGAAAGCACATTAGGACAAAATATGCAATAAGATAGAGGCAAAGGGAGATGGCTGCTGGGAATGTATTTCATTTATCCCAGAAAACATCTTTAAATCTAAGTATTAATACTACGTTGATGTACTTTTGAAATTGGAGAGCTACTTTTTACTAAAAGTACATCTCCCTTATATAATTAAGTATAATGCAGACCTGCTCAAAAACTTAGTATAATTAAAGAAGTCTTATGCCATAAATGATGATGATGAGAGCTGCTTATGTGAATGTCTATAGTGGTTTTCTCTACCAGTGTCACTGTATTAGACAACTGTTATCAAACTTAGCAATAATGATGCATTAATCTGCCAATCAAGTGTGAAAGCTGGCTATGTGTATAGGCATAGTAAACACATATCATCATCATCCTCATTATCATTTATTTATATAGTGTCACTAATAGCGCAGCGCTGTACAGAGAACCCATTCACATCAGTCCCTACCCTATTGGAGCTTACAGTCTAAATTCCCTAATATAGACACACACTCACACACAGACAGAGAGGGAGAGACTAGGGTCAATTTTGATAGCAGCCAATTAACCTAACAGTATGTTTTTTGGAGTGTGGGAGGAAACCACAGCACCCGGAGGAAACCCACGCAAACACAGGGAGAACATACAAACTTCACACAGATAAGGCCATTGTTGATATAAGTACTGGCTCTGCTTACCATTGTCCAGTCTAGTACATAACTGTATTAATGCTGTGAAATATTATTACTTTGAATGCCTTAAATATGCAAGAGCGCATTTGGGTAAGTTTATGCTAATAAAAGATATATGCACTTTTCTTGCCTACCCATACTATTTAATAACCACCAAAAATTAAGCAATATGTAAGCACTGCTTCCAGTTGAAATCAGTCTGTCTGTCTATCTATCTATCTATCTATCTATCTATCTATCTATCTATCTATCTATCTATCTTTCTATCTATCTATCTTTCTATCTTTCTATCGGTCTGTCTATCTTTAAAACTGAAAGACATCCATTAAAAATACACAATGACAGCATATTTAGTGTGTAATTGATGCTAAAACACAATTCTCACTCTCCTAATATAGCTGATTTTTGACAATGAACTGCATTTTTCATGTGAAGCATTTGATGTCATAAAGATGTAAACCTCACAAAGCAATTCTGTCACTGGTCAGTTTGCTTGACAGACATCTGACTTTAAGGTACTAGCCAATGGAAACATGGTGACATGTAAATATGAAAGCACATTAGGACAAAATATGCAATAAGATAGAGGCAAAGGGAGATGGCTGCTGGGAATGTATTTCATTTATCCCAGAAAACATCTTTAAATCTAAGTATTAATACTACGTTGATGTACTTTTGAAATTGGAGAGCTACTTTTTACTAAAAGTACATCTCCCTTATATAATTAAGTATAATGCAGACCTGCTCAAAAACTTAGTATAATTAAAGAAGTCTTATGCCATAAATGATGATGATGAGAGCTGCTTATGTGAATGTCTATAGTGGTTTTCTCTACCAGTGTCACTGTATTAGACAACTGTTATCAAACTTAGCAATAATGATGCATTAATCTGCCAATCAAGTGTGAAAGCTGGCTATGTGTATAGGCATAGTAAACACATATCATCATCATCCTCATTATCATTTATTTATATAGTGTCACTAATAGCGCAGCGCTGTACAGAGAACCCATTCACATCAGTCCCTACCCTATTGGAGCTTACAGTCTAAATTCCCTAATATAGACACACACTCACACACAGACAGAGAGGGAGAGACTAGGGTCAATTTTGATAGCAGCCAATTAACCTAACAGTATGTTTTTTGGAGTGTGGGAGGAAACCACAGCACCCGGAGGAAACCCACGCAAACACAGGGAGAACATACAAACTTCACACAGATAAGGCCATTGTTGATATAAGTACTGGCTCTGCTTACCATTGTCCAGTCTAGTACATAACTGTATTAATGCTGTGAAATATTATTACTTTGAATGCCTTAAATATGCAAGAGCGCATTTGGGTAAGTTTATGCTAATAAAAGATATATGCACTTTTCTTGCCTACCCA
Source organism: Mixophyes australis (assembly GCA_036250195.1). Lineage (NCBI taxonomy): Eukaryota > Metazoa > Chordata > Amphibia > Anura > Limnodynastidae > Mixophyes > Mixophyes australis. The sequence goes on from JAVHZZ010000115.1 coordinate 37,149, forward strand.
TACTATTTAATAACCACCAAAAATTAAGCAATATGTAAGCACTGCTTCCAGTTGAAATCAGTCTGTCTGTCTGTCTGTCTGTCTGTCTATCTATCTATCTATCTATCTATCTATCTATCTATCTATCTATCTATCTATCTATCTATCTTTCTATCTATCTATCTTTCTATCTTTCTATCGGTCTGTCTATCTTTAAAACTGAAAGACATCCATTAAAAATACACAATGACAGCATATTTAGTGTGTAATTGATGCTAAAACACAATTCTCACTCTCCTAATATAGCTGATTTTTGACAATGAACTGCATTTTTCATGTGAAGCATTTGATGTCATAAAGATGTAAACCTCACAAAGCAATTCTGTCACTGGTCAGTTTGCTTGACAGACATCTGACTTTAAGGTACTAGCCAATGGAAACATGGTGACATGTAAATATGAAAGCACATTAGGACAAAATATGCAATAAGATAGAGGCAAAGGGAGATGGCTGCTGGGAATGTATTTCATTTATCCCAGAAAACATCTTTAAATCTAAGTATTAATACTACGTTGATGTACTTTTGAAATTGGAGAGCTACTTTTTACTAAAAGTACATCTCCCTTATATAATTAAGTATAATGCAGACCTGCTCAAAAACTTAGTATAATTAAAGAAGTCTTATGCCATAAATGATGATGATGAGAGCTGCTTATGTGAATGTCTATAGTGGTTTTCTCTACCAGTGTCACTGTATTAGACAACTGTTATCAAACTTAGCAATAATGATGCATTAATCTGCCAATCAAGTGTGAAAGCTGGCTATGTGTATAGGCATAGTAAACACATATCATCATCATCCTCATTATCATTTATTTATATAGTGTCACTAATAGCGCAGCGCTGTACAGAGAACCCATTCACATCAGTCCCTACCCTATTGGAGCTTACAGTCTAAATTCCCTAATATAGACACACACTCACACACAGACAGAGAGGGAGAGACTAGGGTCAATTTTGATAGCAGCCAATTAACCTAACAGTATGTTTTTTGGAGTGTGGGAGGAAACCACAGCACCCGGAGGAAACCCACGCAAACACAGGGAGAACATACAAACTTCACACAGATAAGGCCATTGTTGATATAAGTACTGGCTCTGCTTACCATTGTCCAGTCTAGTACATAACTGTATTAATGCTGTGAAATATTATTACTTTGAATGCCTTAAATATGCAAGAGCGCATTTGGGTAAGTTTATGCTAATAAAAGATATATGCACTTTTCTTGCCTACCCATACTATTTAATAACCACCAAAAATTAAGCAATATGTAAGCACTGCTTCCAGTTGAAATCAGTCTGTCTGTCTGTCTGTCTATCTATCTATCTATCTATCTATCTATCTTTCTATCTATCTATCTTTCTATCTTTCTATCGGTCTGTCTATCTTTAAAACTGAAAGACATCCATTAAAAATACACAATGACAGCATATTTAGTGTGTAATTGATGCTAAAACACAATTCTCACTCTCCTAATATAGCTGATTTTTGACAATGAACTGCATTTTTCATGTGAAGCATTTGATGTCATAAAGATGTAAACCTCACAAAGCAATTCTGTCACTGGTCAGTTTGCTTGACAGACATCTGACTTTAAGGTACTAGCCAATGGAAACATGGTGACATGTAAATATGAAAGCACATTAGGACAAAATATGCAATAAGATAGAGGCAAAGGGAGATGGCTGCTGGGAATGTATTTCATTTATCCCAGAAAACATCTTTAAATCTAAGTATTAATACTACGTTGATGTACTTTTGAAATTGGAGAGCTACTTTTTACTAAAAGTACATCTCCCTTATATAATTAAGTATAATGCAGACCTGCTCAAAAACTTAGTATAATTAAAGAAGTCTTATGCCATAAATGATGATGATGAGAGCTGCTTATGTGAATGTCTATAGTGGTTTTCTCTACCAGTGTCACTGTATTAGACAACTGTTATCAAACTTAGCAATAATGATGCATTAATCTGCCAATCAAGTGTGAAAGCTGGCTATGTGTATAGGCATAGTAAACACATATCATCATCATCCTCATTATCATTTATTTTATCATTTATTTATATAGTGTCACTAATAGCGCAGCGCTGTACAGAGAACCCATTCACATCAGTCCCTACCCTATTGGAGCTTACAGTCTAAATTCCCTAATATAGACACACACTCACACACAGACAGAGAGGGAGAGACTAGGGTCAATTTTGATAGCAGCCAATTAACCTAACAGTATGTTTTTTGGAGTGTGGGAGGAAACCACAGCACCCGGAGGAAACCCACGCAAACACAGGGAGAACATACAAACTTCACACAGATAAGGCCATTGTTGATATAAGTACTGGCTCTGCTTACCATTGTCCAGTCTAGTACATAACTGTATTAATGCTGTGAAATATTATTACTTTGAATGCCTTAAATATGCAAGAGCGAATTTGGGTAAGTTTATGCTAATAAAAGATATATGCACTTTTCTTGCCTACCCATACTATTTAATAACCACCAAAAATTAAGCAATATGTAAGCACTGCTTCCAGTTGAAATCAGTCTGTCTGTCTGTCTGTCTGTCTGTCTATCTATCTATCTATCTATCTATCTATCTATCTATCTATCTATCTATCTTTCTATCTATCTATCTTTCTATCTTTCTATCGGTCTGTCTATCTTTAAAACTGAAAGACATCCATTAAAAATACACAATGACAGCATATTTAGTGTGTAATTGATGCTAAAACACAATTCTCACTCTCCTAATATAGCTGATTTTTGACAATGAACTGCATTTTTCATGTGAAGCATTTGATGTCATAAAGATGTAAACCTCACAAAGCAATTCTGTCACTGGTCAGTTTGCTTGACAGACATCTGACTTTAAGGTACTAGCCAATGGAAACATGGTGACATGTAAATATGAAAGCACATTAGGACAAAATATGCAATAAGATAGAGGCAAAGGGAGATGGCTGCTGGGAATGTATTTCATTTATCCCAGAAAACATCTTTAAATCTAAGTATTAATACTACGTTGATGTACTTTTGAAATTGGAGAGCTACTTTTTACTAAAAGTACATCTCCCTTATATAATTAAGTATAATGCAGACCTGCTCAAAAACTTAGTATAATTAAAGAAGTCTTATGCCATAAATGATGATGATGAGAGCTGCTTATGTGAATGTCTATAGTGGTTTTCTCTACCAGTGTCACTGTATTAGACAACTGTTATCAAACTTAGCAATAATGATGCATTAATCTGCCAATCAAGTGTGAAAGCTGGCTATGTGTATAGGCATAGTAAACACATATCATCATCATCCTCATTATCATTTATTTATATAGTGTCACTAATAGCGCAGCGCTGTACAGAGAACCCATTCACATCAGTCCCTACCCTATTGGAGCTTACAGTCTAAATTCCCTAATATAGACACACACTCACACACAGACAGAGAGGGAGAGACTAGGGTCAATTTTGATAGCAGCCAATTAACCTAACAGTATGTTTTTTGGAGTGTGGGAGGAAACCACAGCACCCGGAGGAAACCCACGCAAACACAGGGAGAACATACAAACTTCACACAGATAAGGCCATTGTTGATATAAGTACTGGCTCTGCTTACCATTGTCCAGTCTAGTACATAACTGTATTAATGCTGTGAAATATTATTACTTTGAATGCCTTAAATATGCAAGAGCGAATTTGGGTAAGTTTATGCTAATAAAAGATATATGCACTTTTCTTGCCTACCCATACTATTTAATAACCACCAAAAATTAAGCAATATGTAAGCACTGCTTCCAGTTGAAATCAGTCTGTCTGTCTGTCTGTCTGTCTATCTATCTATCTATCTATCTATCTATCTATCTATCTATCTATCTATCTTTCTATCTATCTATCTTTCTATCTTTCTATCGGTCTGTCTATCTTTAAAACTGAAAGACATCCATTAAAAATACACAATGACAGCATATTTAGTGTGTAATTGATGCTAAAACACAATTCTCACTCTCCTAATATAGCTGATTTTTGACAATGAACTGCATTTTTCATGTGAAGCATTTGATGTCATAAAGATGTAAACCTCACAAAGCAATTCTGTCACTGGTCAGTTTGCTTGACAGACATCTGACTTTAAGGTACTAGCCAATGGAAACATGGTGACATGTAAATATGAAAGCACATTAGGACAAAATATGCAATAAGATAGAGGCAAAGGGAGATGGCTGCTGGGAATGTATTTCATTTATCCCAGAAAACATCTTTAAATCTAAGTATTAATACTACGTTGATGTACTTTTGAAATTGGAGAGCTACTTTTTACTAAAAGTACATCTCCCTTATATAATTAAGTATAATGCAGACCTGCTCAAAAACTTAGTATAATTAAAGAAGTCTTATGCCATAAATGATGATGATGAGAGCTGCTTATGTGAATGTCTATAGTGGTTTTCTCTACCAGTGTCACTGTATTAGACAACTGTTATCAAACTTAGCAATAATGATGCATTAATCTGCCAATCAAGTGTGAAAGCTGGCTATGTGTATAGGCATAGTAAACACATATCATCATCATCCTCATTATCATTTATTTATATAGTGTCACTAATAGCGCAGCGCTGTACAGAGAACCCATTCACATCAGTCCCTACCCTATTGGAGCTTACAGTCTAAATTCCCTAATATAGACACACACTCACACACAGACAGAGAGGGAGAGACTAGGGTCAATTTTGATAGCAGCCAATTAACCTAACAGTATGTTTTTTGGAGTGTGGGAGGAAACCACAGCACCCGGAGGAAACCCACGCAAACACAGGGAGAACATACAAACTTCACACAGATAAGGCCATTGTTGATATAAGTACTGGCTCTGCTTACCATTGTCCAGTCTAGTACATAACTGTATTAATGCTGTGAAATATTATTACTTTGAATGCCTTAAATATGCAAGAGCGAATTTGGGTAAGTTTATGCTAATAAAAGATATATGCACTTTTCTTGCCTACCCATACTATTTAATAACCACCAAAAATTAAGCAATATGTAAGCACTGCTTCCAGTTGAAATCAGTCTGTCTGTCTGTCTGTCTGTCTATCTATCTATCTATCTATCTATCTATCTATCTATCTATCTTTCTATCTATCTATCTTTCTATCTTTCTATCGGTCTGTCTATCTTTAAAACTGAAAGACATCCATTAAAAATACACAATGACAGCATATTTAGTGTGTAATTGATGCTAAAACACAATTCTCACTCTCCTAATATAGCTGATTTTTGACAATGAACTGCATTTTTCATGTGAAGCATTTGATGTCATAAAGATGTAAACCTCACAAAGCAATTCTGTCACTGGTCAGTTTGCTTGACAGACATCTGACTTTAAGGTACTAGCCAATGGAAACATGGTGACATGTAAATATGAAAGCACATTAGGACAAAATATGCAATAAGATAGAGGCAAAGGGAGATGGCTGCTGGGAATGTATTTCATTTATCCCAGAAAACATCTTTAAATCTAAGTATTAATACTACGTTGATGTACTTTTGAAATTGGAGAGCTACTTTTTACTAAAAGTACATCTCCCTTATATAATTAAGTATAATGCAGACCTGCTCAAAAACTTAGTATAATTAAAGAAGTCTTATGCCATAAATGATGATGATGAGAGCTGCTTATGTGAATGTCTATAGTGGTTTTCTCTACCAGTGTCACTGTATTAGACAACTGTTATCAAACTTAGCAATAATGATGCATTAATCTGCCAATCAAGTGTGAAAGCTGGCTATGTGTATAGGCATAGTAAACACATATCATCATCATCCTCATTATCATTTATTTATATAGTGTCACTAATAGCGCAGCGCTGTACAGAGAACCCATTCACATCAGTCCCTACCCTATTGGAGCTTACAGTCTAAATTCCCTAATATAGACACACACTCACACACAGACAGAGAGGGAGAGACTAGGGTCAATTTTGATAGCAGCCAATTAACCTAACAGTATGTTTTTTGGAGTGTGGGAGGAAACCACAGCACCCGGAGGAAACCCACGCAAACACAGGGAGTATAATTAAAGAAGTCTTATGCCATAAATGATGATGATGAGAGCTGCTTATGTGAATGTCTATAGTGGTTTTCTCTACCAGTGTCACTGTATTAGACAACTGTTATCAAACTTAGCAATAATGATGCATTAATCTGCCAATCAAGTGTGAAAGCTGGCTATGTGTATAGGCATAGTAAACACATATCATCATCATCCTCATTATCATTTATTTATATAGTGTCACTAATAGCGCAGCGCTGTACAGAGAACCCATTCACATCAGTCCCTACCCTATTGGAGCTTACAGTCTAAATTCCCTAATATAGACACACACTCACACACAGACAGAGAGGGAGAGACTAGGGTCAATTTTGATAGCAGCCAATTAACCTAACAGTATGTTTTTTGGAGTGTGGGAGGAAACCACAGCACCCGGAGGAAACCCACGCAAACACAGGGAGAACATACAAACTTCACACAGATAAGGCCATTGTTGATATAAGTACTGGCTCTGCTTACCATTGTCCAGTCTAGTACATAACTGTATTAATGCTGTGAAATATTATTACTTTGAATGCCTTAAATATGCAAGAGCGAATTTGGGTAAGTTTATGCTAATAAAAGATATATGCACTTTTCTTGCCTACCCATACTATTTAATAACCACCAAAAATTAAGCAATATGTAAGCACTGCTTCCAGTTGAAATCAGTCTGTCTGTCTGTCTGTCTGTCTATCTATCTATCTATCTATCTATCTATCTATCTATCTATCTATCTTTCTATCTATCTATCTTTCTATCTTTCTATCGGTCTGTCTATCTTTAAAACTGAAAGACATCCATTAAAAATACACAATGACAGCATATTTAGTGTGTAATTGATGCTAAAACACAATTCTCACTCTCCTAATATAGCTGATTTTTGACAATGAACTGCATTTTTCATGTGAAGCATTTGATGTCATAAAGATGTAAACCTCACAAAGCAATTCTGTCACTGGTCAGTTTGCTTGACAGACATCTGACTTTAAGGTACTAGCCAATGGAAACATGGTGACATGTAAATATGAAAGCACATTAGGACAAAATATGCAATAAGATAGAGGCAAAGGGAGATGGCTGCTGGGAATGTATTTCATTTATCCCAGAAAACATCTTTAAATCTAAGTATTAATACTACGTTGATGTACTTTTGAAATTGGAGAGCTACTTTTTACTAAAAGTACATCTCCCTTATATAATTAAGTATAATGCAGACCTGCTCAAAAACTTAGTATAATTAAAGAAGTCTTATGCCATAAATGATGATGATGAGAGCTGCTTATGTGAATGTCTATAGTGGTTTTCTCTACCAGTGTCACTGTATTAGACAACTGTTATCAAACTTAGCAATAATGATGCATTAATCTGCCAATCAAGTGTGAAAGCTGGCTATGTGTATAGGCATAGTAAACACATATCATCATCATCCTCATTATCATTTATTTATATAGTGTCACTAATAGCGCAGCGCTGTACAGAGAACCCATTCACATCAGTCCCTACCCTATTGGAGCTTACAGTCTAAATTCCCTAATATAGACACACACTCACACACAGACAGAGAGGGAGAGACTAGGGTCAATTTTGATAGCAGCCAATTAACCTAACAGTATGTTTTTTGGAGTGTGGGAGGAAACCACAGCACCCGGAGGAAACCCACGCAAACACAGGGAGTATAATTAAAGAAGTCTTATGCCATAAATGATGATGATGAGAGCTGCTTATGTGAATGTCTATAGTGGTTTTCTCTACCAGTGTCACTGTATTAGACAACTGTTATCAAACTTAGCAATAATGATGCATTAATCTGCCAATCAAGTGTGAAAGCTGGCTATGTGTATAGGCATAGTAAACACATATCATCATCATCCTCATTATCATTTATTTATATAGTGTCACTAATAGCGCAGCGCTGTACAGAGAACCCATTCACATCAGTCCCTACCCTATTGGAGCTTACAGTCTAAATTCCCTAATATAGACACACACTCACACACAGACAGAGAGGGAGAGACTAGGGTCAATTTTGATAGCAGCCAATTAACCTAACAGTATGTTTTTTGGAGTGTGGGAGGAAACCACAGCACCCGGAGGAAACCCACGCAAACACAGGGAGAACATACAAACTTCACACAGATAAGGCCATTGTTGATATAAGTACTGGCTCTGCTTACCATTGTCCAGTCTAGTACATAACTGTATTAATGCTGTGAAATATTATTACTTTGAATGCCTTAAATATGCAAGAGCGAATTTGGGTAAGTTTATGCTAATAAAAGATATATGCACTTTTCTTGCCTACCCATACTATTTAATAACCACCAAAAATTAAGCAATATGTAAGCACTGCTTCCAGTTGAAATCAGTCTGTCTGTCTGTCTGTCTGTCTATCTATCTATCTATCTATCTATCTATCTATCTTTCTATCTATCTATCTTTCTATCTTTCTATCGGTCTGTCTATCTTTAAAACTGAAAGACATCCATTAAAAATACACAATGACAGCATATTTAGTGTGTAATTGATGCTAAAACACAATTCTCACTCTCCTAATATAGCTGATTTTTGACAATGAACTGCATTTTTCATGTGAAGCATTTGATGTCATAAAGATGTAAACCTCACAAAGCAATTCTGTCACTGGTCAGTTTGCTTGACAGACATCTGACTTTAAGGTACTAGCCAATGGAAACATGGTGACATGTAAATATGAAAGCACATTAGGACAAAATATGCAATAAGATAGAGGCAAAGGGAGATGGCTGCTGGGAATGTATTTCATTTATCCCAGAAAACATCTTTAAATCTAAGTATTAATACTACGTTGATGTACTTTTGAAATTGGAGAGCTACTTTTTACTAAAAGTACATCTCCCTTATATAATTAAGTATAATGCAGACCTGCTCAAAAACTTAGTATAATTAAAGAAGTCTTATGCCATAAATGATGATGATGAGAGCTGCTTATGTGAATGTCTATAGTGGTTTTCTCTACCAGTGTCACTGTATTAGACAACTGTTATCAAACTTAGCAATAATGATGCATTAATCTGCCAATCAAGTGTGAAAGCTGGCTATGTGTATAGGCATAGTAAACACATATCATCATCATCCTCATTATCATTTATTTATATAGTGTCACTAATAGCGCAGCGCTGTACAGAGAACCCATTCACATCAGTCCCTACCCTATTGGAGCTTACAGTCTAAATTCCCTAATATAGACACACACTCACACACAGACAGAGAGGGAGAGACTAGGGTCAATTTTGATAGCAGCCAATTAACCTAACAGTATGTTTTTTGGAGTGTGGGAGGAAACCACAGCACCCGGAGGAAACCCACGCAAACACAGGGAGAACATACAAACTTCACACAGATAAGGCCATTGTTGATATAAGTACTGGCTCTGCTTACCATTGTCCAGTCTAGTACATAACTGTATTAATGCTGTGAAATATTATTACTTTGAATGCCTTAAATATGCAAGAGCGAATTTGGGTAAGTTTATGCTAATAAAAGATATATGCACTTTTCTTGCCTACCCATACTATTTAATAACCACCAAAAATTAAGCAATATGTAAGCACTGCTTCCAGTTGAAATCAGTCTGTCTGTCTGTCTGTCTGTCTATCTATCTATCTATCTATCTATCTATCTATCTATCTATCTATCTATCTTTCTATCTATCTATCTTTCTATCTTTCTATCGGTCTGTCTATCTTTAAAACTGAAAGACATCCATTAAAAATACACAATGACAGCATATTTAGTGTGTAATTGATGCTAAAACACAATTCTCACTCTCCTAATATAGCTGATTTTTGACAATGAACTGCATTTTTCATGTGAAGCATTTGATGTCATAAAGATGTAAACCTCACAAAGCAATTCTGTCACTGGTCAGTTTGCTTGACAGACATCTGACTTTAAGGTACTAGCCAATGGAAACATGGTGACATGTAAATATGAAAGCACATTAGGACAAAATATGCAATAAGATAGAGGCAAAGGGAGATGGCTGCTGGGAATGTATTTCATTTATCCCAGAAAACATCTTTAAATCTAAGTATTAATACTACGTTGATGTACTTTTGAAATTGGAGAGCTACTTTTTACTAAAAGTACATCTCCCTTATATAATTAAGTATAATGCAGACCTGCTCAAAAACTTAGTATAATTAAAGAAGTCTTATGCCATAAATGATGATGATGAGAGCTGCTTATGTGAATGTCTATAGTGGTTTTCTCTACCAGTGTCACTGTATTAGACAACTGTTATCAAACTTAGCAATAATGATGCATTAATCTGCCAATCAAGTGTGAAAGCTGGCTATGTGTATAGGCATAGTAAACACATATCATCATCATCCTCATTATCATTTATTTATATAGTGTCACTAATAGCGCAGCGCTGTACAGAGAACCCATTCACATCAGTCCCTACCCTATTGGAGCTTACAGTCTAAATTCCCTAATATAGACACACACTCACACACAGACAGAGAGGGAGAGACTAGGGTCAATTTTGATAGCAGCCAATTAACCTAACAGTATGTTTTTTGGAGTGTGGGAGGAAACCACAGCACCCGGAGGAAACCCACGCAAACACAGGGAGAACATACAAACTTCACACAGATAAGGCCATTGTTGATATAAGTACTGGCTCTGCTTACCATTGTCCAGTCTAGTACATAACTGTATTAATGCTGTGAAATATTATTACTTTGAATGCCTTAAATATGCAAGAGCGAATTTGGGTAAGTTTATGCTAATAAAAGATATATGCACTTTTCTTGCCTACCCATACTATTTAATAACCACCAAAAATTAAGCAATATGTAAGCACTGCTTCCAGTTGAAATCAGTCTGTCTGTCTGTCTGTCTGTCTATCTATCTATCTATCTATCTATCTATCTATCTATCTATCTATCTATCTTTCTATCTATCTATCTTTCTATCTTTCTATCGGTCTGTCTATCTTTAAAACTGAAAGACATCCATTAAAAATACACAATGACAGCATATTTAGTGTGTAATTGATGCTAAAACACAATTCTCACTCTCCTAATATAGCTGATTTTTGACAATGAACTGCATTTTTCATGTGAAGCATTTGATGTCATAAAGATGTAAACCTCACAAAGCAATTCTGTCACTGGTCAGTTTGCTTGACAGACATCTGACTTTAAGGTACTAGCCAATGGAAACATGGTGACATGTAAATATGAAAGCACATTAGGACAAAATATGCAATAAGATAGAGGCAAAGGGAGATGGCTGCTGGGAATGTATTTCATTTATCCCAGAAAACATCTTTAAATCTAAGTATTAATACTACGTTGATGTACTTTTGAAATTGGAGAGCTACTTTTTACTAAAAGTACATCTCCCTTATATAATTAAGTATAATGCAGACCTGCTCAAAAACTTAGTATAATTAAAGAAGTCTTATGCCATAAATGATGATGATGAGAGCTGCTTATGTGAATGTCTATAGTGGTTTTCTCTACCAGTGTCACTGTATTAGACAACTGTTATCAAACTTAGCAATAATGATGCATTAATCTGCCAATCAAGTGTGAAAGCTGGCTATGTGTATAGGCATAGTAAACACATATCATCATCATCCTCATTATCATTTATTTATATAGTGTCACTAATAGCGCAGCGCTGTACAGAGAACCCATTCACATCAGTCCCTACCCTATTGGAGCTTACAGTCTAAATTCCCTAATATAGACACACACTCACACACAGACAGAGAGGGAGAGACTAGGGTCAATTTTGATAGCAGCCAATTAACCTAACAGTATGTTTTTTGGAGTGTGGGAGGAAACCACAGCACCCGGAGGAAACCCACGCAAACACAGGGAGAACATACAAACTTCACACAGATAAGGCCATTGTTGATATAAGTACTGGCTCTGCTTACCATTGTCCAGTCTAGTACATAACTGTATTAATGCTGTGAAATATTATTACTTTGAATGCCTTAAATATGCAAGAGCGAATTTGGGTAAGTTTATGCTAATAAAAGATATATGCACTTTTCTTGCCTACCCATACTATTTAATAACCACCAAAAATTAAGCAATATGTAAGCACTGCTTCCAGTTGAAATCAGTCTGTCTGTCTGTCTGTCTGTCTATCTATCTATCTATCTATCTATCTATCTATCTATCTATCTATCTATCTTTCTATCTATCTATCTTTCTATCTTTCTATCGGTCTGTCTATCTTTAAAACTGAAAGACATCCATTAAAAATACACAATGACAGCATATTTAGTGTGTAATTGATGCTAAAACACAATTCTCACTCTCCTAATATAGCTGATTTTTGACAATGAACTGCATTTTTCATGTGAAGCATTTGATGTCATAAAGATGTAAACCTCACAAAGCAATTCTGTCACTGGTCAGTTTGCTTGACAGACATCTGACTTTAAGGTACTAGCCAATGGAAACATGGTGACATGTAAATATGAAAGCACATTAGGACAAAATATGCAATAAGATAGAGGCAAAGGGAGATGGCTGCTGGGAATGTATTTCATTTATCCCAGAAAACATCTTTAAATCTAAGTATTAATACTACGTTGATGTACTTTTGAAATTGGAGAGCTACTTTTTACTAAAAGTACATCTCCCTTATATAATTAAGTATAATGCAGACCTGCTCAAAAACTTAGTATAATTAAAGAAGTCTTATGCCATAAATGATGATGATGAGAGCTGCTTATGTGAATGTCTATAGTGGTTTTCTCTACCAGTGTCACTGTATTAGACAACTGTTATCAAACTTAGCAATAATGATGCATTAATCTGCCAATCAAGTGTGAAAGCTGGCTATGTGTATAGGCATAGTAAACACATATCATCATCATCCTCATTATCATTTATTTATATAGTGTCACTAATAGCGCAGCGCTGTACAGAGAACCCATTCACATCAGTCCCTACCCTATTGGAGCTTACAGTCTAAATTCCCTAATATAGACACACACTCACACACAGACAGAGAGGGAGAGACTAGGGTCAATTTTGATAGCAGCCAATTAACCTAACAGTATGTTTTTTGGAGTGTGGGAGGAAACCACAGCACCCGGAGGAAACCCACGCAAACACAGGGAGTATAATTAAAGAAGTCTTATGCCATAAATGATGATGATGAGAGCTGCTTATGTGAATGTCTATAGTGGTTTTCTCTACCAGTGTCACTGTATTAGACAACTGTTATCAAACTTAGCAATAATGATGCATTAATCTGCCAATCAAGTGTGAAAGCTGGCTATGTGTATAGGCATAGTAAACACATATCATCATCATCCTCATTATCATTTATTTATATAGTGTCACTAATAGCGCAGCGCTGTACAGAGAACCCATTCACATCAGTCCCTACCCTATTGGAGCTTACAGTCTAAATTCCCTAATATAGACACACACACACAGACAGAGAGGGAGAGACTAGGGTCAATTTTGATAGCAGCCAATTAACCTAACAGTATGTTTTTTGGAGTGTGGGAGGAAACCACAGCACCCGGAGGAAACCCACGCAAACACAGGGAGAACATACAAACTTCACACAGATAAGGCCATTGTTGATATAAGTACTGGCTCTGCTTACCATTGTCCAGTCTAGTACATAACTGTATTAATGCTGTGAAATATTATTACTTTGAATGCCTTAAATATGCAAGAGCGAATTTGGGTAAGTTTATGCTAATAAAAGATATATGCACTTTTCTTGCCTACCCATACTATTTAATAACCACCAAAAATTAAGCAATATGTAAGCACTGCTTCCAGTTGAAATCAGTCTGTCTGTCTGTCTGTCTGTCTATCTATCTATCTATCTATCTATCTATCTATCTATCTATCTATCTATCTTTCTATCTATCTATCTTTCTATCTTTCTATCGGTCTGTCTATCTTTAAAACTGAAAGACATCCATTAAAAATACACAATGACAGCATATTTAGTGTGTAATTGATGCTAAAACACAATTCTCACTCTCCTAATATAGCTGATTTTTGACAATGAACTGCATTTTTCATGTGAAGCATTTGATGTCATAAAGATGTAAACCTCACAAAGCAATTCTGTCACTGGTCAGTTTGCTTGACAGACATCTGACTTTAAGGTACTAGCCAATGGAAACATGGTGACATGTAAATATGAAAGCACATTAGGACAAAATATGCAATAAGATAGAGGCAAAGGGAGATGGCTGCTGGGAATGTATTTCATTTATCCCAGAAAACATCTTTAAATCTAAGTATTAATACTACGTTGATGTACTTTTGAAATTGGAGAGCTACTTTTTACTAAAAGTACATCTCCCTTATATAATTAAGTATAATGCAGACCTGCTCAAAAACTTAGTATAATTAAAGAAGTCTTATGCCATAAATGATGATGATGAGAGCTGCTTATGTGAATGTCTATAGTGGTTTTCTCTACCAGTGTCACTGTATTAGACAACTGTTATCAAACTTAGCAATAATGATGCATTAATCTGCCAATCAAGTGTGAAAGCTGGCTATGTGTATAGGCATAGTAAACACATATCATCATCATCCTCATTATCATTTATTTATATAGTGTCACTAATAGCGCAGCGCTGTACAGAGAACCCATTCACATCAGTCCCTACCCTATTGGAGCTTACAGTCTAAATTCCCTAATATAGACACACACTCACACACAGACAGAGAGGGAGAGACTAGGGTCAATTTTGATAGCAGCCAATTAACCTAACAGTATGTTTTTTGGAGTGTGGGAGGAAACCACAGCACCCGGAGGAAACCCACGCAAACACAGGGAGTATAATTAAAGAAGTCTTATGCCATAAATGATGATGATGAGAGCTGCTTATGTGAATGTCTATAGTGGTTTTCTCTACCAGTGTCACTGTATTAGACAACTGTTATCAAACTTAGCAATAATGATGCATTAATCTGCCAATCAAGTGTGAAAGCTGGCTATGTGTATAGGCATAGTAAACACATATCATCATCATCCTCATTATCATTTATTTATATAGTGTCACTAATAGCGCAGCGCTGTACAGAGAACCCATTCACATCAGTCCCTACCCTATTGGAGCTTACAGTCTAAATTCCCTAATATAGACACACACTCACACACAGACAGAGAGGGAGAGACTAGGGTCAATTTTGATAGCAGCCAATTAACCTAACAGTATGTTTTTTGGAGTGTGGGAGGAAACCACAGCACCCGGAGGAAACCCACGCAAACACAGGGAGAACATACAAACTTCACACAGATAAGGCCATTGTTGATATAAGTACTGGCTCTGCTTACCATTGTCCAGTCTAGTACATAACTGTATTAATGCTGTGAAATATTATTACTTTGAATGCCTTAAATATGCAAGAGCGAATTTGGGTAAGTTTATGCTAATAAAAGATATATGCACTTTTCTTGCCTACCCATACTATTTAATAACCACCAAAAATTAAGCAATATGTAAGCACTGCTTCCAGTTGAAATCAGTCTGTCTGTCTGTCTGTCTGTCTATCTATCTATCTATCTATCTATCTATCTATCTATCTATCTTTCTATCTATCTATCTTTCTATCTTTCTATCGGTCTGTCTATCTTTAAAACTGAAAGACATCCATTAAAAATACACAATGACAGCATATTTAGTGTGTAATTGATGCTAAAACACAATTCTCACTCTCCTAATATAGCTGATTTTTGACAATGAACTGCATTTTTCATGTGAAGCATTTGATGTCATAAAGATGTAAACCTCACAAAGCAATTCTGTCACTGGTCAGTTTGCTTGACAGACATCTGACTTTAAGGTACTAGCCAATGGAAACATGGTGACATGTAAATATGAAAGCACATTAGGACAAAATATGCAATAAGATAGAGGCAAAGGGAGATGGCTGCTGGGAATGTATTTCATTTATCCCAGAAAACATCTTTAAATCTAAGTATTAATACTACGTTGATGTACTTTTGAAATTGGAGAGCTACTTTTTACTAAAAGTACATCTCCCTTATATAATTAAGTATAATGCAGACCTGCTCAAAAACTTAGTATAATTAAAGAAGTCTTATGCCATAAATGATGATGATGAGAGCTGCTTATGTGAATGTCTATAGTGGTTTTCTCTACCAGTGTCACTGTATTAGACAACTGTTATCAAACTTAGCAATAATGATGCATTAATCTGCCAATCAAGTGTGAAAGCTGGCTATGTGTATAGGCATAGTAAACACATATCATCATCATCCTCATTATCATTTATTTATATAGTGTCACTAATAGCGCAGCGCTGTACAGAGAACCCATTCACATCAGTCCCTACCCTATTGGAGCTTACAGTCTAAATTCCCTAATATAGACACACACTCACACACAGACAGAGAGGGAGAGACTAGGGTCAATTTTGATAGCAGCCAATTAACCTAACAGTATGTTTTTTGGAGTGTGGGAGGAAACCACAGCACCCGGAGGAAACCCACGCAAACACAGGGAGAACATACAAACTTCACACAGATAAGGCCATTGTTGATATAAGTACTGGCTCTGCTTACCATTGTCCAGTCTAGTACATAACTGTATTAATGCTGTGAAATATTATTACTTTGAATGCCTTAAATATGCAAGAGCGAATTTGGGTAAGTTTATGCTAATAAAAGATATATGCACTTTTCTTGCCTACCCATACTATTTAATAACCACCAAAAATTAAGCAATATGTAAGCACTGCTTCCAGTTGAAATCAGTCTGTCTGTCTGTCTGTCTGTCTATCTATCTATCTATCTATCTATCTATCTATCTATCTATCTATCTTTCTATCTATCTATCTTTCTATCTTTCTATCGGTCTGTCTATCTTTAAAACTGAAAGACATCCATTAAAAATACACAATGACAGCATATTTAGTGTGTAATTGATGCTAAAACACAATTCTCACTCTCCTAATATAGCTGATTTTTGACAATGAACTGCATTTTTCATGTGAAGCATTTGATGTCATAAAGATGTAAACCTCACAAAGCAATTCTGTCACTGGTCAGTTTGCTTGACAGACATCTGACTTTAAGGTACTAGCCAATGGAAACATGGTGACATGTAAATATGAAAGCACATTAGGACAAAATATGCAATAAGATAGAGGCAAAGGGAGATGGCTGCTGGGAATGTATTTCATTTATCCCAGAAAACATCTTTAAATCTAAGTATTAATACTACGTTGATGTACTTTTGAAATTGGAGAGCTACTTTTTACTAAAAGTACATCTCCCTTATATAATTAAGTATAATGCAGACCTGCTCAAAAACTTAGTATAATTAAAGAAGTCTTATGCCATAAATGATGATGATGAGAGCTGCTTATGTGAATGTCTATAGTGGTTTTCTCTACCAGTGTCACTGTATTAGACAACTGTTATCAAACTTAGCAATAATGATGCATTAATCTGCCAATCAAGTGTGAAAGCTGGCTATGTGTATAGGCATAGTAAACACATATCATCATCATCCTCATTATCATTTATTTATATAGTGTCACTAATAGCGCAGCGCTGTACAGAGAACCCATTCACATCAGTCCCTACCCTATTGGAGCTTACAGTCTAAATTCCCTAATATAGACACACACTCACACACAGACAGAGAGGGAGAGACTAGGGTCAATTTTGATAGCAGCCAATTAACCTAACAGTATGTTTTTTGGAGTGTGGGAGGAAACCACAGCACCCGGAGGAAACCCACGCAAACACAGGGAGAACATACAAACTTCACACAGATAAGGCCATTGTTGATATAAGTACTGGCTCTGCTTACCATTGTCCAGTCTAGTACATAACTGTATTAATGCTGTGAAATATTATTACTTTGAATGCCTTAAATATGCAAGAGCGAATTTGGGTAAGTTTATGCTAATAAAAGATATATGCACTTTTCTTGCCTACCCATACTATTTAATAACCACCAAAAATTAAGCAATATGTAAGCACTGCTTCCAGTTGAAATCAGTCTGTCTGTCTGTCTGTCTGTCTATCTATCTATCTATCTATCTATCTATCTATCTATCTATCTATCTATCTTTCTATCTATCTATCTTTCTATCTTTCTATCGGTCTGTCTATCTTTAAAACTGAAAGACATCCATTAAAAATACACAATGACAGCATATTTAGTGTGTAATTGATGCTAAAACACAATTCTCACTCTCCTAATATAGCTGATTTTTGACAATGAACTGCATTTTTCATGTGAAGCATTTGATGTCATAAAGATGTAAACCTCACAAAGCAATTCTGTCACTGGTCAGTTTGCTTGACAGACATCTGACTTTAAGGTACTAGCCAATGGAAACATGGTGACATGTAAATATGAAAGCACATTAGGACAAAATATGCAATAAGATAGAGGCAAAGGGAGATGGCTGCTGGGAATGTATTTCATTTATCCCAGAAAACATCTTTAAATCTAAGTATTAATACTACGTTGATGTACTTTTGAAATTGGAGAGCTACTTTTTACTAAAAGTACATCTCCCTTATATAATTAAGTATAATGCAGACCTGCTCAAAAACTTAGTATAATTAAAGAAGTCTTATGCCATAAATGATGATGATGAGAGCTGCTTATGTGAATGTCTATAGTGGTTTTCTCTACCAGTGTCACTGTATTAGACAACTGTTATCAAACTTAGCAATAATGATGCATTAATCTGCCAATCAAGTGTGAAAGCTGGCTATGTGTATAGGCATAGTAAACACATATCATCATCATCCTCATTATCATTTATTTATATAGTGTCACTAATAGCGCAGCGCTGTACAGAGAACCCATTCACATCAGTCCCTACCCTATTGGAGCTTACAGTCTAAATTCCCTAATATAGACACACACTCACACACAGACAGAGAGGGAGAGACTAGGGTCAATTTTGATAGCAGCCAATTAACCTAACAGTATGTTTTTTGGAGTGTGGGAGGAAACCACAGCACCCGGAGGAAACCCACGCAAACACAGGGAGTATAATTAAAGAAGTCTTATGCCATAAATGATGATGATGAGAGCTGCTTATGTGAATGTCTATAGTGGTTTTCTCTACCAGTGTCACTGTATTAGACAACTGTTATCAAACTTAGCAATAATGATGCATTAATCTGCCAATCAAGTGTGAAAGCTGGCTATGTGTATAGGCATAGTAAACACATATCATCATCATCCTCATTATCATTTATTTATATAGTGTCACTAATAGCGCAGCGCTGTACAGAGAACCCATTCACATCAGTCCCTACCCTATTGGAGCTTACAGTCTAAATTCCCTAATATAGACACACACACACAGACAGAGAGGGAGAGACTAGGGTCAATTTTGATAGCAGCCAATTAACCTAACAGTATGTTTTTTGGAGTGTGGGAGGAAACCACAGCACCCGGAGGAAACCCACGCAAACACAGGGAGAACATACAAACTTCACACAGATAAGGCCATTGTTGATATAAGTACTGGCTCTGCTTACCATTGTCCAGTCTAGTACATAACTGTATTAATGCTGTGAAATATTATTACTTTGAATGCCTTAAATATGCAAGAGCGAATTTGGGTAAGTTTATGCTAATAAAAGATATATGCACTTTTCTTGCCTACCCATACTATTTAATAACCACCAAAAATTAAGCAATATGTAAGCACTGCTTCCAGTTGAAATCAGTCTGTCTGTCTGTCTGTCTGTCTATCTATCTATCTATCTATCTATCTATCTATCTATCTATCTATCTATCTTTCTATCTATCTATCTTTCTATCTTTCTATCGGTCTGTCTATCTTTAAAACTGAAAGACATCCATTAAAAATACACAATGACAGCATATTTAGTGTGTAATTGATGCTAAAACACAATTCTCACTCTCCTAATATAGCTGATTTTTGACAATGAACTGCATTTTTCATGTGAAGCATTTGATGTCATAAAGATGTAAACCTCACAAAGCAATTCTGTCACTGGTCAGTTTGCTTGACAGACATCTGACTTTAAGGTACTAGCCAATGGAAACATGGTGACATGTAAATATGAAAGCACATTAGGACAAAATATGCAATAAGATAGAGGCAAAGGGAGATGGCTGCTGGGAATGTATTTCATTTATCCCAGAAAACATCTTTAAATCTAAGTATTAATACTACGTTGATGTACTTTTGAAATTGGAGAGCTACTTTTTACTAAAAGTACATCTCCCTTATATAATTAAGTATAATGCAGACCTGCTCAAAAACTTAGTATAATTAAAGAAGTCTTATGCCATAAATGATGATGATGAGAGCTGCTTATGTGAATGTCTATAGTGGTTTTCTCTACCAGTGTCACTGTATTAGACAACTGTTATCAAACTTAGCAATAATGATGCATTAATCTGCCAATCAAGTGTGAAAGCTGGCTATGTGTATAGGCATAGTAAACACATATCATCATCATCCTCATTATCATTTATTTATATAGTGTCACTAATAGCGCAGCGCTGTACAGAGAACCCATTCACATCAGTCCCTACCCTATTGGAGCTTACAGTCTAAATTCCCTAATATAGACACACACTCACACACAGACAGAGAGGGAGAGACTAGGGTCAATTTTGATAGCAGCCAATTAACCTAACAGTATGTTTTTTGGAGTGTGGGAGGAAACCACAGCACCCGGAGGAAACCCACGCAAACACAGGGAGTATAATTAAAGAAGTCTTATGCCATAAATGATGATGATGAGAGCTGCTTATGTGAATGTCTATAGTGGTTTTCTCTACCAGTGTCACTGTATTAGACAACTGTTATCAAACTTAGCAATAATGATGCATTAATCTGCCAATCAAGTGTGAAAGCTGGCTATGTGTATAGGCATAGTAAACACATATCATCATCATCCTCATTATCATTTATTTATATAGTGTCACTAATAGCGCAGCGCTGTACAGAGAACCCATTCACATCAGTCCCTACCCTATTGGAGCTTACAGTCTAAATTCCCTAATATAGACACACACTCACACACAGACAGAGAGGGAGAGACTAGGGTCAATTTTGATAGCAGCCAATTAACCTAACAGTATGTTTTTTGGAGTGTGGGAGGAAACCACAGCACCCGGAGGAAACCCACGCAAACACAGGGAGAACATACAAACTTCACACAGATAAGGCCATTGTTGATATAAGTACTGGCTCTGCTTACCATTGTCCAGTCTAGTACATAACTGTATTAATGCTGTGAAATATTATTACTTTGAATGCCTTAAATATGCAAGAGCGAATTTGGGTAAGTTTATGCTAATAAAAGATATATGCACTTTTCTTGCCTACCCATACTATTTAATAACCACCAAAAATTAAGCAATATGTAAGCACTGCTTCCAGTTGAAATCAGTCTGTCTGTCTGTCTGTCTGTCTATCTATCTATCTATCTATCTATCTATCTATCTATCTATCTTTCTATCTATCTATCTTTCTATCTTTCTATCGGTCTGTCTATCTTTAAAACTGAAAGACATCCATTAAAAATACACAATGACAGCATATTTAGTGTGTAATTGATGCTAAAACACAATTCTCACTCTCCTAATATAGCTGATTTTTGACAATGAACTGCATTTTTCATGTGAAGCATTTGATGTCATAAAGATGTAAACCTCACAAAGCAATTCTGTCACTGGTCAGTTTGCTTGACAGACATCTGACTTTAAGGTACTAGCCAATGGAAACATGGTGACATGTAAATATGAAAGCACATTAGGACAAAATATGCAATAAGATAGAGGCAAAGGGAGATGGCTGCTGGGAATGTATTTCATTTATCCCAGAAAACATCTTTAAATCTAAGTATTAATACTACGTTGATGTACTTTTGAAATTGGAGAGCTACTTTTTACTAAAAGTACATCTCCCTTATATAATTAAGTATAATGCAGACCTGCTCAAAAACTTAGTATAATTAAAGAAGTCTTATGCCATAAATGATGATGATGAGAGCTGCTTATGTGAATGTCTATAGTGGTTTTCTCTACCAGTGTCACTGTATTAGACAACTGTTATCAAACTTAGCAATAATGATGCATTAATCTGCCAATCAAGTGTGAAAGCTGGCTATGTGTATAGGCATAGTAAACACATATCATCATCATCCTCATTATCATTTATTTATATAGTGTCACTAATAGCGCAGCGCTGTACAGAGAACCCATTCACATCAGTCCCTACCCTATTGGAGCTTACAGTCTAAATTCCCTAATATAGACACACACTCACACACAGACAGAGAGGGAGAGACTAGGGTCAATTTTGATAGCAGCCAATTAACCTAACAGTATGTTTTTTGGAGTGTGGGAGGAAACCACAGCACCCGGAGGAAACCCACGCAAACACAGGGAGAACATACAAACTTCACACAGATAAGGCCATTGTTGATATAAGTACTGGCTCTGCTTACCATTGTCCAGTCTAGTACATAACTGTATTAATGCTGTGAAATATTATTACTTTGAATGCCTTAAATATGCAAGAGCGAATTTGGGTAAGTTTATGCTAATAAAAGATATATGCACTTTTCTTGCCTACCCATACTATTTAATAACCACCAAAAATTAAGCAATATGTAAGCACTGCTTCCAGTTGAAATCAGTCTGTCTGTCTGTCTGTCTGTCTATCTATCTATCTATCTATCTATCTATCTATCTATCTATCTATCTATCTATCTATCTATCTTTCTATCTATCTATCTTTCTATCTTTCTATCGGTCTGTCTATCTTTAAAACTGAAAGACATCCATTAAAAATACACAATGACAGCATATTTAGTGTGTAATTGATGCTAAAACACAATTCTCACTCTCCTAATATAGCTGATTTTTGACAATGAACTGCATTTTTCATGTGAAGCATTTGATGTCATAAAGATGTAAACCTCACAAAGCAATTCTGTCACTGGTCAGTTTGCTTGACAGACATCTGACTTTAAGGTACTAGCCAATGGAAACATGGTGACATGTAAATATGAAAGCACATTAGGACAAAATATGCAATAAGATAGAGGCAAAGGGAGATGGCTGCTGGGAATGTATTTCATTTATCCCAGAAAACATCTTTAAATCTAAGTATTAATACTACGTTGATGTACTTTTGAAATTGGAGAGCTACTTTTTACTAAAAGTACATCTCCCTTATATAATTAAGTATAATGCAGACCTGCTCAAAAACTTAGTATAATTAAAGAAGTCTTATGCCATAAATGATGATGATGAGAGCTGCTTATGTGAATGTCTATAGTGGTTTTCTCTACCAGTGTCACTGTATTAGACAACTGTTATCAAACTTAGCAATAATGATGCATTAATCTGCCAATCAAGTGTGAAAGCTGGCTATGTGTATAGGCATAGTAAACACATATCATCATCATCCTCATTATCATTTATTTATATAGTGTCACTAATAGCGCAGCGCTGTACAGAGAACCCATTCACATCAGTCCCTACCCTATTGGAGCTTACAGTCTAAATTCCCTAATATAGACACACACTCACACACAGACAGAGAGGGAGAGACTAGGGTCAATTTTGATAGCAGCCAATTAACCTAACAGTATGTTTTTTGGAGTGTGGGAGGAAACCACAGCACCCGGAGGAAACCCACGCAAACACAGGGAGTATAATTAAAGAAGTCTTATGCCATAAATGATGATGATGAGAGCTGCTTATGTGAATGTCTATAGTGGTTTTCTCTACCAGTGTCACTGTATTAGACAACTGTTATCAAACTTAGCAATAATGATGCATTAATCTGCCAATCAAGTGTGAAAGCTGGCTATGTGTATAGGCATAGTAAACACATATCATCATCATCCTCATTATCATTTATTTATATAGTGTCACTAATAGCGCAGCGCTGTACAGAGAACCCATTCACATCAGTCCCTACCCTATTGGAGCTTACAGTCTAAATTCCCTAATATAGACACACACTCACACACAGACAGAGAGGGAGAGACTAGGGTCAATTTTGATAGCAGCCAATTAACCTAACAGTATGTTTTTTGGAGTGTGGGAGGAAACCACAGCACCCGGAGGAAACCCACGCAAACACAGGGAGAACATACAAACTTCACACAGATAAGGCCATTGTTGATATAAGTACTGGCTCTGCTTACCATTGTCCAGTCTAGTACATAACTGTATTAATGCTGTGAAATATTATTACTTTGAATGCCTTAAATATGCAAGAGCGAATTTGGGTAAGTTTATGCTAATAAAAGATATATGCACTTTTCTTGCCTACCCATACTATTTAATAACCACCAAAAATTAAGCAATATGTAAGCACTGCTTCCAGTTGAAATCAGTCTGTCTGTCTGTCTGTCTGTCTATCTATCTATCTATCTATCTATCTATCTATCTATCTATCTATCTTTCTATCTATCTATCTTTCTATCTTTCTATCGGTCTGTCTATCTTTAAAACTGAAAGACATCCATTAAAAATACACAATGACAGCATATTTAGTGTGTAATTGATGCTAAAACACAATTCTCACTCTCCTAATATAGCTGATTTTTGACAATGAACTGCATTTTTCATGTGAAGCATTTGATGTCATAAAGATGTAAACCTCACAAAGCAATTCTGTCACTGGTCAGTTTGCTTGACAGACATCTGACTTTAAGGTACTAGCCAATGGAAACATGGTGACATGTAAATATGAAAGCACATTAGGACAAAATATGCAATAAGATAGAGGCAAAGGGAGATGGCTGCTGGGAATGTATTTCATTTATCCCAGAAAACATCTTTAAATCTAAGTATTAATACTACGTTGATGTACTTTTGAAATTGGAGAGCTACTTTTTACTAAAAGTACATCTCCCTTATATAATTAAGTATAATGCAGACCTGCTCAAAAACTTAGTATAATTAAAGAAGTCTTATGCCATAAATGATGATGATGAGAGCTGCTTATGTGAATGTCTATAGTGGTTTTCTCTACCAGTGTCACTGTATTAGACAACTGTTATCAAACTTAGCAATAATGATGCATTAATCTGCCAATCAAGTGTGAAAGCTGGCTATGTGTATAGGCATAGTAAACACATATCATCATCATCCTCATTATCATTTATTTATATAGTGTCACTAATAGCGCAGCGCTGTACAGAGAACCCATTCACATCAGTCCCTACCCTATTGGAGCTTACAGTCTAAATTCCCTAATATAGACACACACTCACACACAGACAGAGAGGGAGAGACTAGGGTCAATTTTGATAGCAGCCAATTAACCTAACAGTATGTTTTTTGGAGTGTGGGAGGAAACCACAGCACCCGGAGGAAACCCACGCAAACACAGGGAGAACATACAAACTTCACACAGATAAGGCCATTGTTGATATAAGTACTGGCTCTGCTTACCATTGTCCAGTCTAGTACATAACTGTATTAATGCTGTGAAATATTATTACTTTGAATGCCTTAAATATGCAAGAGCGAATTTGGGTAAGTTTATGCTAATAAAAGATATATGCACTTTTCTTGCCTACCCATACTATTTAATAACCACCAAAAATTAAGCAATATGTAAGCACTGCTTCCAGTTGAAATCAGTCTGTCTGTCTGTCTGTCTGTCTATCTATCTATCTATCTATCTATCTATCTATCTATCTATCTATCTATCTTTCTATCTATCTATCTTTCTATCTTTCTATCGGTCTGTCTATCTTTAAAACTGAAAGACATCCATTAAAAATACACAATGACAGCATATTTAGTGTGTAATTGATGCTAAAACACAATTCTCACTCTCCTAATATAGCTGATTTTTGACAATGAACTGCATTTTTCATGTGAAGCATTTGATGTCATAAAGATGTAAACCTCACAAAGCAATTCTGTCACTGGTCAGTTTGCTTGACAGACATCTGACTTTAAGGTACTAGCCAATGGAAACATGGTGACATGTAAATATGAAAGCACATTAGGACAAAATATGCAATAAGATAGAGGCAAAGGGAGATGGCTGCTGGGAATGTATTTCATTTATCCCAGAAAACATCTTTAAATCTAAGTATTAATACTACGTTGATGTACTTTTGAAATTGGAGAGCTACTTTTTACTAAAAGTACATCTCCCTTATATAATTAAGTATAATGCAGACCTGCTCAAAAACTTAGTATAATTAAAGAAGTCTTATGCCATAAATGATGATGATGAGAGCTGCTTATGTGAATGTCTATAGTGGTTTTCTCTACCAGTGTCACTGTATTAGACAACTGTTATCAAACTTAGCAATAATGATGCATTAATCTGCCAATCAAGTGTGAAAGCTGGCTATGTGTATAGGCATAGTAAACACATATCATCATCATCCTCATTATCATTTATTTATATAGTGTCACTAATAGCGCAGCGCTGTACAGAGAACCCATTCACATCAGTCCCTACCCTATTGGAGCTTACAGTCTAAATTCCCTAATATAGACACACACTCACACACAGACAGAGAGGGAGAGACTAGGGTCAATTTTGATAGCAGCCAATTAACCTAACAGTATGTTTTTTGGAGTGTGGGAGGAAACCACAGCACCCGGAGGAAACCCACGCAAACACAGGGAGAACATACAAACTTCACACAGATAAGGCCATTGTTGATATAAGTACTGGCTCTGCTTACCATTGTCCAGTCTAGTACATAACTGTATTAATGCTGTGAAATATTATTACTTTGAATGCCTTAAATATGCAAGAGCGAATTTGGGTAAGTTTATGCTAATAAAAGATATATGCACTTTTCTTGCCTACCCATACTATTTAATAACCACCAAAAATTAAGCAATATGTAAGCACTGCTTCCAGTTGAAATCAGTCTGTCTGTCTGTCTGTCTGTCTATCTATCTATCTATCTATCTATCTATCTATCTATCTATCTATCTTTCTATCTATCTATCTTTCTATCTTTCTATCGGTCTGTCTATCTTTAAAACTGAAAGACATCCATTAAAAATACACAATGACAGCATATTTAGTGTGTAATTGATGCTAAAACACAATTCTCACTCTCCTAATATAGCTGATTTTTGACAATGAACTGCATTTTTCATGTGAAGCATTTGATGTCATAAAGATGTAAACCTCACAAAGCAATTCTGTCACTGGTCAGTTTGCTTGACAGACATCTGACTTTAAGGTACTAGCCAATGGAAACATGGTGACATGTAAATATGAAAGCACATTAGGACAAAATATGCAATAAGATAGAGGCAAAGGGAGATGGCTGCTGGGAATGTATTTCATTTATCCCAGAAAACATCTTTAAATCTAAGTATTAATACTACGTTGATGTACTTTTGAAATTGGAGAGCTACTTTTTACTAAAAGTACATCTCCCTTATATAATTAAGTATAATGCAGACCTGCTCAAAAACTTAGTATAATTAAAGAAGTCTTATGCCATAAATGATGATGATGAGAGCTGCTTATGTGAATGTCTATAGTGGTTTTCTCTACCAGTGTCACTGTATTAGACAACTGTTATCAAACTTAGCAATAATGATGCATTAATCTGCCAATCAAGTGTGAAAGCTGGCTATGTGTATAGGCATAGTAAACACATATCATCATCATCCTCATTATCATTTATTTATATAGTGTCACTAATAGCGCAGCGCTGTACAGAGAACCCATTCACATCAGTCCCTACCCTATTGGAGCTTACAGTCTAAATTCCCTAATATAGACACACACTCACACACAGACAGAGAGGGAGAGACTAGGGTCAATTTTGATAGCAGCCAATTAACCTAACAGTATGTTTTTTGGAGTGTGGGAGGAAACCACAGCACCCGGAGGAAACCCACGCAAACACAGGGAGAACATACAAACTTCACACAGATAAGGCCATTGTTGATATAAGTACTGGCTCTGCTTACCATTGTCCAGTCTAGTACATAACTGTATTAATGCTGTGAAATATTATTACTTTGAATGCCTTAAATATGCAAGAGCGAATTTGGGTAAGTTTATGCTAATAAAAGATATATGCACTTTTCTTGCCTACCCATACTATTTAATAACCACCAAAAATTAAGCAATATGTAAGCACTGCTTCCAGTTGAAATCAGTCTGTCTGTCTGTCTGTCTGTCTATCTATCTATCTATCTATCTATCTATCTATCTATCTATCTATCTTTCTATCTATCTATCTTTCTATCTTTCTATCGGTCTGTCTATCTTTAAAACTGAAAGACATCCATTAAAAATACACAATGACAGCATATTTAGTGTGTAATTGATGCTAAAACACAATTCTCACTCTCCTAATATAGCTGATTTTTGACAATGAACTGCATTTTTCATGTGAAGCATTTGATGTCATAAAGATGTAAACCTCACAAAGCAATTCTGTCACTGGTCAGTTTGCTTGACAGACATCTGACTTTAAGGTACTAGCCAATGGAAACATGGTGACATGTAAATATGAAAGCACATTAGGACAAAATATGCAATAAGATAGAGGCAAAGGGAGATGGCTGCTGGGAATGTATTTCATTTATCCCAGAAAACATCTTTAAATCTAAGTATTAATACTACGTTGATGTACTTTTGAAATTGGAGAGCTACTTTTTACTAAAAGTACATCTCCCTTATATAATTAAGTATAATGCAGACCTGCTCAAAAACTTAGTATAATTAAAGAAGTCTTATGCCATAAATGATGATGATGAGAGCTGCTTATGTGAATGTCTATAGTGGTTTTCTCTACCAGTGTCACTGTATTAGACAACTGTTATCAAACTTAGCAATAATGATGCATTAATCTGCCAATCAAGTGTGAAAGCTGGCTATGTGTATAGGCATAGTAAACACATATCATCATCATCCTCATTATCATTTATTTATATAGTGTCACTAATAGCGCAGCGCTGTACAGAGAACCCATTCACATCAGTCCCTACCCTATTGGAGCTTACAGTCTAAATTCCCTAATATAGACACACACTCACACACAGACAGAGAGGGAGAGACTAGGGTCAATTTTGATAGCAGCCAATTAACCTAACAGTATGTTTTTTGGAGTGTGGGAGGAAACCACAGCACCCGGAGGAAACCCACGCAAACACAGGGAGAACATACAAACTTCACACAGATAAGGCCATTGTTGATATAAGTACTGGCTCTGCTTACCATTGTCCAGTCTAGTACATAACTGTATTAATGCTGTGAAATATTATTACTTTGAATGCCTTAAATATGCAAGAGCGAATTTGGGTAAGTTTATGCTAATAAAAGATATATGCACTTTTCTTGCCTACCCATACTATTTAATAACCACCAAAAATTAAGCAATATGTAAGCACTGCTTCCAGTTGAAATCAGTCTGTCTGTCTGTCTGTCTGTCTATCTATCTATCTATCTATCTATCTATCTATCTATCTATCTATCTTTCTATCTATCTATCTTTCTATCTTTCTATCGGTCTGTCTATCTTTAAAACTGAAAGACATCCATTAAAAATACACAATGACAGCATATTTAGTGTGTAATTGATGCTAAAACACAATTCTCACTCTCCTAATATAGCTGATTTTTGACAATGAACTGCATTTTTCATGTGAAGCATTTGATGTCATAAAGATGTAAACCTCACAAAGCAATTCTGTCACTGGTCAGTTTGCTTGACAGACATCTGACTTTAAGGTACTAGCCAATGGAAACATGGTGACATGTAAATATGAAAGCACATTAGGACAAAATATGCAATAAGATAGAGGCAAAGGGAGATGGCTGCTGGGAATGTATTTCATTTATCCCAGAAAACATCTTTAAATCTAAGTATTAATACTACGTTGATGTACTTTTGAAATTGGAGAGCTACTTTTTACTAAAAGTACATCTCCCTTATATAATTAAGTATAATGCAGACCTGCTCAAAAACTTAGTATAATTAAAGAAGTCTTATGCCATAAATGATGATGATGAGAGCTGCTTATGTGAATGTCTATAGTGGTTTTCTCTACCAGTGTCACTGTATTAGACAACTGTTATCAAACTTAGCAATAATGATGCATTAATCTGCCAATCAAGTGTGAAAGCTGGCTATGTGTATAGGCATAGTAAACACATATCATCATCATCCTCATTATCATTTATTTATATAGTGTCACTAATAGCGCAGCGCTGTACAGAGAACCCATTCACATCAGTCCCTACCCTATTGGAGCTTACAGTCTAAATTCCCTAATATAGACACACACTCACACACAGACAGAGAGGGAGAGACTAGGGTCAATTTTGATAGCAGCCAATTAACCTAACAGTATGTTTTTTGGAGTGTGGGAGGAAACCACAGCACCCGGAGGAAACCCACGCAAACACAGGGAGAACATACAAACTTCACACAGATAAGGCCATTGTTGATATAAGTACTGGCTCTGCTTACCATTGTCCAGTCTAGTACATAACTGTATTAATGCTGTGAAATATTATTACTTTGAATGCCTTAAATATGCAAGAGCGAATTTGGGTAAGTTTATGCTAATAAAAGATATATGCACTTTTCTTGCCTACCCATACTATTTAATAACCACCAAAAATTAAGCAATATGTAAGCACTGCTTCCAGTTGAAATCAGTCTGTCTGTCTGTCTATCTATCTATCTATCTATCTATCTATCTATCTATCTATCTATCTATCTATCTTTCTATCTATCTATCTTTCTATCTTTCTATCGGTCTGTCTATCTTTAAAACTGAAAGACATCCATTAAAAATACACAATGACAGCATATTTAGTGTGTAATTAATGCTAAAACACAATTCTCACTCTCCTAATATAGCTGATTTTTGACAATGAACTGCATTTTTCATGTGAAGCATTTGATGTCATAAAGATGTAAACCTCACAAAGCAATTCTGTCACTGGTCAGTTTGCTTGACAGACATCTGACTTTAAGGTACTAGCCAATGGAAACATGGTGACATGTAAATATGAAAGCACATTAGGACAAAATATGCAATAAGATAGAGGCAAAGGGAGATGGCTGCTGGGAATGTATTTCATTTATCCCAGAAAACATCTTTAAATCTAAGTATTAATACTACGTTGATGTACTTTTGAAATTGGAGAGCTACTTTTTACTAAAAGTACATCTCCCTTATATAATTAAGTATAATGCAGACCTGCTCAAAAACTTAGTATAATTAAAGAAGTCTTATGCCATAAATGATGATGATGAGAGCTGCTTATGTGAATGTCTATAGTGGTTTTCTCTACCAGTGTCACTGTATTAGACAACTGTTATCAAACTTAGCAATAATGATGCATTAATCTGCCAATCAAGTGTGAAAGCTGGCTATGTGTATAGGCATAGTAAACACATATCATCATCATCCTCATTATCATTTATTTATATAGTGTCACTAATAGCGCAGCGCTGTACAGAGAACCCATTCACATCAGTCCCTACCCTATTGGAGCTTACAGTCTAAATTCCCTAATATAGACACACACTCACACACAGACAGAGAGGGAGAGACTAGGGTCAATTTTGATAGCAGCCAATTAACCTAACAGTATGTTTTTTGGAGTGTGGGAGGAAACCACAGCACCCGGAGGAAACCCACGCAAACACAGGGAGAACATACAAACTTCACACAGATAAGGCCATTGTTGATATAAGTACTGGCTCTGCTTACCATTGTCCAGTCTAGTACATAACTGTATTAATGCTGTGAAATATTATTACTTTGAATGCCTTAAATATGCAAGAGCGAATTTGGGTAAGTTTATGCTAATAAAAGATATATGCACTTTTCTTGCCTACCCATACTATTTAATAACCACCAAAAATTAAGCAATATGTAAGCACTGCTTCCAGTTGAAATCAGTCTGTCTGTCTGTCTGTCTGTCTATCTATCTATCTATCTATCTATCTATCTATCTATCTATCTATCTTTCTATCTATCTATCTTTCTATCTTTCTATCGGTCTGTCTATCTTTAAAACTGAAAGACATCCATTAAAAATACACAATGACAGCATATTTAGTGTGTAATTGATGCTAAAACACAATTCTCACTCTCCTAATATAGCTGATTTTTGACAATGAACTGCATTTTTCATGTGAAGCATTTGATGTCATAAAGATGTAAACCTCACAAAGCAATTCTGTCACTGGTCAGTTTGCTTGACAGACATCTGACTTTAAGGTACTAGCCAATGGAAACATGGTGACATGTAAATATGAAAGCACATTAGGACAAAATATGCAATAAGATAGAGGCAAAGGGAGATGGCTGCTGGGAATGTATTTCATTTATCCCAGAAAACATCTTTAAATCTAAGTATTAATACTACGTTGATGTACTTTTGAAATTGGAGAGCTACTTTTTACTAAAAGTACATCTCCCTTATATAATTAAGTATAATGCAGACCTGCTCAAAAACTTAGTATAATTAAAGAAGTCTTATGCCATAAATGATGATGATGAGAGCTGCTTATGTGAATGTCTATAGTGGTTTTCTCTACCAGTGTCACTGTATTAGACAACTGTTATCAAACTTAGCAATAATGATGCATTAATCTGCCAATCAAGTGTGAAAGCTGGCTATGTGTATAGGCATAGTAAACACATATCATCATCATCCTCATTATCATTTATTTATATAGTGTCACTAATAGCGCAGCGCTGTACAGAGAACCCATTCACATCAGTCCCTACCCTATTGGAGCTTACAGTCTAAATTCCCTAATATAGACACACACTCACACACAGACAGAGAGGGAGAGACTAGGGTCAATTTTGATAGCAGCCAATTAACCTAACAGTATGTTTTTTGGAGTGTGGGAGGAAACCACAGCACCCGGAGGAAACCCACGCAAACACAGGGAGAACATACAAACTTCACACAGATAAGGCCATTGTTGATATAAGTACTGGCTCTGCTTACCATTGTCCAGTCTAGTACATAACTGTATTAATGCTGTGAAATATTATTACTTTGAATGCCTTAAATATGCAAGAGCGAATTTGGGTAAGTTTATGCTAATAAAAGATATATGCACTTTTCTTGCCTACCCATACTATTTAATAACCACCAAAAATTAAGCAATATGTAAGCACTGCTTCCAGTTGAAATCAGTCTGTCTGTCTGTCTGTCTGTCTATCTATCTATCTATCTATCTATCTATCTATCTATCTATCTATCTTTCTATCTATCTATCTTTCTATCTTTCTATCGGTCTGTCTATCTTTAAAACTGAAAGACATCCATTAAAAATACACAATGACAGCATATTTAGTGTGTAATTGATGCTAAAACACAATTCTCACTCTCCTAATATAGCTGATTTTTGACAATGAACTGCATTTTTCATGTGAAGCATTTGATGTCATAAAGATGTAAACCTCACAAAGCAATTCTGTCACTGGTCAGTTTGCTTGACAGACATCTGACTTTAAGGTACTAGCCAATGGAAACATGGTGACATGTAAATATGAAAGCACATTAGGACAAAATATGCAATAAGATAGAGGCAAAGGGAGATGGCTGCTGGGAATGTATTTCATTTATCCCAGAAAACATCTTTAAATCTAAGTATTAATACTACGTTGATGTACTTTTGAAATTGGAGAGCTACTTTTTACTAAAAGTACATCTCCCTTATATAATTAAGTATAATGCAGACCTGCTCAAAAACTTAGTATAATTAAAGAAGTCTTATGCCATAAATGATGATGATGAGAGCTGCTTATGTGAATGTCTATAGTGGTTTTCTCTACCAGTGTCACTGTATTAGACAACTGTTATCAAACTTAGCAATAATGATGCATTAATCTGCCAATCAAGTGTGAAAGCTGGCTATGTGTATAGGCATAGTAAACACATATCATCATCATCCTCATTATCATTTATTTATATAGTGTCACTAATAGCGCAGCGCTGTACAGAGAACCCATTCACATCAGTCCCTACCCTATTGGAGCTTACAGTCTAAATTCCCTAATATAGACACACACTCACACACAGACAGAGAGGGAGAGACTAGG
Source organism: Mixophyes australis (assembly GCA_036250195.1). Lineage (NCBI taxonomy): Eukaryota > Metazoa > Chordata > Amphibia > Anura > Limnodynastidae > Mixophyes > Mixophyes australis. The sequence continues at coordinate 71,368 of JAVHZZ010000115.1, forward strand.
GTCAATTTTGATAGCAGCCAATTAACCTAACAGTATGTTTTTTGGAGTGTGGGAGGAAACCACAGCACCCGGAGGAAACCCACGCAAACACAGGGAGAACATACAAACTTCACACAGATAAGGCCATTGTTGATATAAGTACTGGCTCTGCTTACCATTGTCCAGTCTAGTACATAACTGTATTAATGCTGTGAAATATTATTACTTTGAATGCCTTAAATATGCAAGAGCGAATTTGGGTAAGTTTATGCTAATAAAAGATATATGCACTTTTCTTGCCTACCCATACTATTTAATAACCACCAAAAATTAAGCAATATGTAAGCACTGCTTCCAGTTGAAATCAGTCTGTCTGTCTGTCTATCTATCTATCTATCTATCTATCTATCTATCTATCTATCTATCTATCTATCTTTCTATCTATCTATCTTTCTATCTTTCTATCGGTCTGTCTATCTTTAAAACTGAAAGACATCCATTAAAAATACACAATGACAGCATATTTAGTGTGTAATTAATGCTAAAACACAATTCTCACTCTCCTAATATAGCTGATTTTTGACAATGAACTGCATTTTTCATGTGAAGCATTTGATGTCATAAAGATGTAAACCTCACAAAGCAATTCTGTCACTGGTCAGTTTGCTTGACAGACATCTGACTTTAAGGTACTAGCCAATGGAAACATGGTGACATGTAAATATGAAAGCACATTAGGACAAAATATGCAATAAGATAGAGGCAAAGGGAGATGGCTGCTGGGAATGTATTTCATTTATCCCAGAAAACATCTTTAAATCTAAGTATTAATACTACGTTGATGTACTTTTGAAATTGGAGAGCTACTTTTTACTAAAAGTACATCTCCCTTATATAATTAAGTATAATGCAGACCTGCTCAAAAACTTAGTATAATTAAAGAAGTCTTATGCCATAAATGATGATGATGAGAGCTGCTTATGTGAATGTCTATAGTGGTTTTCTCTACCAGTGTCACTGTATTAGACAACTGTTATCAAACTTAGCAATAATGATGCATTAATCTGCCAATCAAGTGTGAAAGCTGGCTATGTGTATAGGCATAGTAAACACATATCATCATCATCCTCATTATCATTTATTTATATAGTGTCACTAATAGCGCAGCGCTGTACAGAGAACCCATTCACATCAGTCCCTACCCTATTGGAGCTTACAGTCTAAATTCCCTAATATAGACACACACTCACACACAGACAGAGAGGGAGAGACTAGGGTCAATTTTGATAGCAGCCAATTAACCTAACAGTATGTTTTTTGGAGTGTGGGAGGAAACCACAGCACCCGGAGGAAACCCACGCAAACACAGGGAGAACATACAAACTTCACACAGATAAGGCCATTGTTGATATAAGTACTGGCTCTGCTTACCATTGTCCAGTCTAGTACATAACTGTATTAATGCTGTGAAATATTATTACTTTGAATGCCTTAAATATGCAAGAGCGAATTTGGGTAAGTTTATGCTAATAAAAGATATATGCACTTTTCTTGCCTACCCATACTATTTAATAACCACCAAAAATTAAGCAATATGTAAGCACTGCTTCCAGTTGAAATCAGTCTGTCTGTCTGTCTGTCTGTCTATCTATCTATCTATCTATCTATCTATCTATCTATCTTTCTATCTATCTATCTTTCTATCTTTCTATCGGTCTGTCTATCTTTAAAACTGAAAGACATCCATTAAAAATACACAATGACAGCATATTTAGTGTGTAATTGATGCTAAAACACAATTCTCACTCTCCTAATATAGCTGATTTTTGACAATGAACTGCATTTTTCATGTGAAGCATTTGATGTCATAAAGATGTAAACCTCACAAAGCAATTCTGTCACTGGTCAGTTTGCTTGACAGACATCTGACTTTAAGGTACTAGCCAATGGAAACATGGTGACATGTAAATATGAAAGCACATTAGGACAAAATATGCAATAAGATAGAGGCAAAGGGAGATGGCTGCTGGGAATGTATTTCATTTATCCCAGAAAACATCTTTAAATCTAAGTATTAATACTACGTTGATGTACTTTTGAAATTGGAGAGCTACTTTTTACTAAAAGTACATCTCCCTTATATAATTAAGTATAATGCAGACCTGCTCAAAAACTTAGTATAATTAAAGAAGTCTTATGCCATAAATGATGATGATGAGAGCTGCTTATGTGAATGTCTATAGTGGTTTTCTCTACCAGTGTCACTGTATTAGACAACTGTTATCAAACTTAGCAATAATGATGCATTAATCTGCCAATCAAGTGTGAAAGCTGGCTATGTGTATAGGCATAGTAAACACATATCATCATCATCCTCATTATCATTTATTTATATAGTGTCACTAATAGCGCAGCGCTGTACAGAGAACCCATTCACATCAGTCCCTACCCTATTGGAGCTTACAGTCTAAATTCCCTAATATAGACACACACTCACACACAGACAGAGAGGGAGAGACTAGGGTCAATTTTGATAGCAGCCAATTAACCTAACAGTATGTTTTTTGGAGTGTGGGAGGAAACCACAGCACCCGGAGGAAACCCACGCAAACACAGGGAGAACATACAAACTTCACACAGATAAGGCCATTGTTGATATAAGTACTGGCTCTGCTTACCATTGTCCAGTCTAGTACATAACTGTATTAATGCTGTGAAATATTATTACTTTGAATGCCTTAAATATGCAAGAGCGAATTTGGGTAAGTTTATGCTAATAAAAGATATATGCACTTTTCTTGCCTACCCATACTATTTAATAACCACCAAAAATTAAGCAATATGTAAGCACTGCTTCCAGTTGAAATCAGTCTGTCTGTCTGTCTGTCTGTCTATCTATCTATCTATCTATCTATCTATCTATCTATCTATCTATCTTTCTATCTATCTATCTTTCTATCTTTCTATCGGTCTGTCTATCTTTAAAACTGAAAGACATCCATTAAAAATACACAATGACAGCATATTTAGTGTGTAATTGATGCTAAAACACAATTCTCACTCTCCTAATATAGCTGATTTTTGACAATGAACTGCATTTTTCATGTGAAGCATTTGATGTCATAAAGATGTAAACCTCACAAAGCAATTCTGTCACTGGTCAGTTTGCTTGACAGACATCTGACTTTAAGGTACTAGCCAATGGAAACATGGTGACATGTAAATATGAAAGCACATTAGGACAAAATATGCAATAAGATAGAGGCAAAGGGAGATGGCTGCTGGGAATGTATTTCATTTATCCCAGAAAACATCTTTAAATCTAAGTATTAATACTACGTTGATGTACTTTTGAAATTGGAGAGCTACTTTTTACTAAAAGTACATCTCCCTTATATAATTAAGTATAATGCAGACCTGCTCAAAAACTTAGTATAATTAAAGAAGTCTTATGCCATAAATGATGATGATGAGAGCTGCTTATGTGAATGTCTATAGTGGTTTTCTCTACCAGTGTCACTGTATTAGACAACTGTTATCAAACTTAGCAATAATGATGCATTAATCTGCCAATCAAGTGTGAAAGCTGGCTATGTGTATAGGCATAGTAAACACATATCATCATCATCCTCATTATCATTTATTTATATAGTGTCACTAATAGCGCAGCGCTGTACAGAGAACCCATTCACATCAGTCCCTACCCTATTGGAGCTTACAGTCTAAATTCCCTAATATAGACACACACTCACACACAGACAGAGAGGGAGAGACTAGGGTCAATTTTGATAGCAGCCAATTAACCTAACAGTATGTTTTTTGGAGTGTGGGAGGAAACCACAGCACCCGGAGGAAACCCACGCAAACACAGGGAGAACATACAAACTTCACACAGATAAGGCCATTGTTGATATAAGTACTGGCTCTGCTTACCATTGTCCAGTCTAGTACATAACTGTATTAATGCTGTGAAATATTATTACTTTGAATGCCTTAAATATGCAAGAGCGAATTTGGGTAAGTTTATGCTAATAAAAGATATATGCACTTTTCTTGCCTACCCATACTATTTAATAACCACCAAAAATTAAGCAATATGTAAGCACTGCTTCCAGTTGAAATCAGTCTGTCTGTCTGTCTGTCTGTCTATCTATCTATCTATCTATCTATCTATCTATCTATCTATCTATCTTTCTATCTATCTATCTTTCTATCTTTCTATCGGTCTGTCTATCTTTAAAACTGAAAGACATCCATTAAAAATACACAATGACAGCATATTTAGTGTGTAATTGATGCTAAAACACAATTCTCACTCTCCTAATATAGCTGATTTTTGACAATGAACTGCATTTTTCATGTGAAGCATTTGATGTCATAAAGATGTAAACCTCACAAAGCAATTCTGTCACTGGTCAGTTTGCTTGACAGACATCTGACTTTAAGGTACTAGCCAATGGAAACATGGTGACATGTAAATATGAAAGCACATTAGGACAAAATATGCAATAAGATAGAGGCAAAGGGAGATGGCTGCTGGGAATGTATTTCATTTATCCCAGAAAACATCTTTAAATCTAAGTATTAATACTACGTTGATGTACTTTTGAAATTGGAGAGCTACTTTTTACTAAAAGTACATCTCCCTTATATAATTAAGTATAATGCAGACCTGCTCAAAAACTTAGTATAATTAAAGAAGTCTTATGCCATAAATGATGATGATGAGAGCTGCTTATGTGAATGTCTATAGTGGTTTTCTCTACCAGTGTCACTGTATTAGACAACTGTTATCAAACTTAGCAATAATGATGCATTAATCTGCCAATCAAGTGTGAAAGCTGGCTATGTGTATAGGCATAGTAAACACATATCATCATCATCCTCATTATCATTTATTTATATAGTGTCACTAATAGCGCAGCGCTGTACAGAGAACCCATTCACATCAGTCCCTACCCTATTGGAGCTTACAGTCTAAATTCCCTAATATAGACACACACTCACACACAGACAGAGAGGGAGAGACTAGGGTCAATTTTGATAGCAGCCAATTAACCTAACAGTATGTTTTTTGGAGTGTGGGAGGAAACCACAGCACCCGGAGGAAACCCACGCAAACACAGGGAGAACATACAAACTTCACACAGATAAGGCCATTGTTGATATAAGTACTGGCTCTGCTTACCATTGTCCAGTCTAGTACATAACTGTATTAATGCTGTGAAATATTATTACTTTGAATGCCTTAAATATGCAAGAGCGAATTTGGGTAAGTTTATGCTAATAAAAGATATATGCACTTTTCTTGCCTACCCATACTATTTAATAACCACCAAAAATTAAGCAATATGTAAGCACTGCTTCCAGTTGAAATCAGTCTGTCTGTCTGTCTGTCTGTCTATCTATCTATCTATCTATCTATCTATCTATCTATCTATCTTTCTATCTATCTATCTTTCTATCTTTCTATCGGTCTGTCTATCTTTAAAACTGAAAGACATCCATTAAAAATACACAATGACAGCATATTTAGTGTGTAATTGATGCTAAAACACAATTCTCACTCTCCTAATATAGCTGATTTTTGACAATGAACTGCATTTTTCATGTGAAGCATTTGATGTCATAAAGATGTAAACCTCACAAAGCAATTCTGTCACTGGTCAGTTTGCTTGACAGACATCTGACTTTAAGGTACTAGCCAATGGAAACATGGTGACATGTAAATATGAAAGCACATTAGGACAAAATATGCAATAAGATAGAGGCAAAGGGAGATGGCTGCTGGGAATGTATTTCATTTATCCCAGAAAACATCTTTAAATCTAAGTATTAATACTACGTTGATGTACTTTTGAAATTGGAGAGCTACTTTTTACTAAAAGTACATCTCCCTTATATAATTAAGTATAATGCAGACCTGCTCAAAAACTTAGTATAATTAAAGAAGTCTTATGCCATAAATGATGATGATGAGAGCTGCTTATGTGAATGTCTATAGTGGTTTTCTCTACCAGTGTCACTGTATTAGACAACTGTTATCAAACTTAGCAATAATGATGCATTAATCTGCCAATCAAGTGTGAAAGCTGGCTATGTGTATAGGCATAGTAAACACATATCATCATCATCCTCATTATCATTTATTTATATAGTGTCACTAATAGCGCAGCGCTGTACAGAGAACCCATTCACATCAGTCCCTACCCTATTGGAGCTTACAGTCTAAATTCCCTAATATAGACACACACTCACACACAGACAGAGAGGGAGAGACTAGGGTCAATTTTGATAGCAGCCAATTAACCTAACAGTATGTTTTTTGGAGTGTGGGAGGAAACCACAGCACCCGGAGGAAACCCACGCAAACACAGGGAGAACATACAAACTTCACACAGATAAGGCCATTGTTGATATAAGTACTGGCTCTGCTTACCATTGTCCAGTCTAGTACATAACTGTATTAATGCTGTGAAATATTATTACTTTGAATGCCTTAAATATGCAAGAGCGCATTTGGGTAAGTTTATGCTAATAAAAGATATATGCACTTTTTCTTGCCTACCCATACTATTTAATAACCACCAAAAATTAAGCAATATGTAAGCACTGCTTCCAGTTGAAATCAGTCTGTCTGTCTGTCTGTCTGTCTATCTATCTATCTATCTATCTATCTATCTATCTATCTATCTATCTATCTATCTTTCTATCTATCTATCTTTCTATCTTTCTATCGGTCTGTCTATCTTTAAAACTGAAAGACATCCATTAAAAATACACAATGACAGCATATTTAGTGTGTAATTGATGCTAAAACACAATTCTCACTCTCCTAATATAGCTGATTTTTGACAATGAACTGCATTTTTCATGTGAAGCATTTGATGTCATAAAGATGTAAACCTCACAAAGCAATTCTGTCACTGGTCAGTTTGCTTGACAGACATCTGACTTTAAGGTACTAGCCAATGGAAACATGGTGACATGTAAATATGAAAGCACATTAGGACAAAATATGCAATAAGATAGAGGCAAAGGGAGATGGCTGCTGGGAATGTATTTCATTTATCCCAGAAAACATCTTTAAATCTAAGTATTAATACTACGTTGATGTACTTTTGAAATTGGAGAGCTACTTTTTACTAAAAGTACATCTCCCTTATATAATTAAGTATAATGCAGACCTGCTCAAAAACTTAGTATAATTAAAGAAGTCTTATGCCATAAATGATGATGATGAGAGCTGCTTATGTGAATGTCTATAGTGGTTTTCTCTACCAGTGTCACTGTATTAGACAACTGTTATCAAACTTAGCAATAATGATGCATTAATCTGCCAATCAAGTGTGAAAGCTGGCTATGTGTATAGGCATAGTAAACACATATCATCATCATCCTCATTATCATTTATTTATATAGTGTCACTAATAGCGCAGCGCTGTACAGAGAACCCATTCACATCAGTCCCTACCCTATTGGAGCTTACAGTCTAAATTCCCTAATATAGACACACACTCACACACAGACAGAGAGGGAGAGACTAGGGTCAATTTTGATAGCAGCCAATTAACCTAACAGTATGTTTTTTGGAGTGTGGGAGGAAACCACAGCACCCGGAGGAAACCCACGCAAACACAGGGAGAACATACAAACTTCACACAGATAAGGCCATTGTTGATATAAGTACTGGCTCTGCTTACCATTGTCCAGTCTAGTACATAACTGTATTAATGCTGTGAAATATTATTACTTTGAATGCCTTAAATATGCAAGAGCGAATTTGGGTAAGTTTATGCTAATAAAAGATATATGCACTTTTCTTGCCTACCCATACTATTTAATAACCACCAAAAATTAAGCAATATGTAAGCACTGCTTCCAGTTGAAATCAGTCTGTCTGTCTGTCTGTCTGTCTATCTATCTATCTATCTATCTATCTATCTATCTATCTATCTATCTATCTTTCTATCTATCTATCTTTCTATCTTTCTATCGGTCTGTCTATCTTTAAAACTGAAAGACATCCATTAAAAATACACAATGACAGCATATTTAGTGTGTAATTGATGCTAAAACACAATTCTCACTCTCCTAATATAGCTGATTTTTGACAATGAACTGCATTTTTCATGTGAAGCATTTGATGTCATAAAGATGTAAACCTCACAAAGCAATTCTGTCACTGGTCAGTTTGCTTGACAGACATCTGACTTTAAGGTACTAGCCAATGGAAACATGGTGACATGTAAATATGAAAGCACATTAGGACAAAATATGCAATAAGATAGAGGCAAAGGGAGATGGCTGCTGGGAATGTATTTCATTTATCCCAGAAAACATCTTTAAATCTAAGTATTAATACTACGTTGATGTACTTTTGAAATTGGAGAGCTACTTTTTACTAAAAGTACATCTCCCTTATATAATTAAGTATAATGCAGACCTGCTCAAAAACTTAGTATAATTAAAGAAGTCTTATGCCATAAATGATGATGATGAGAGCTGCTTATGTGAATGTCTATAGTGGTTTTCTCTACCAGTGTCACTGTATTAGACAACTGTTATCAAACTTAGCAATAATGATGCATTAATCTGCCAATCAAGTGTGAAAGCTGGCTATGTGTATAGGCATAGTAAACACATATCATCAT